>VZQC01001497.1:15203-197780 GCA_009823505.1 Rhizomys pruinosus | reverse complement strand
ATATGAACAAACCTAACCAAAGACACCAAAAATCTCTACAACAAAATTTTAAAAATTTCTCACAGAAGAAGGAGACTGAAGAGGACATGAGAAGATAGAAAGTGTTGCAACCTACTCTGGTCCAGCTGGAGGGGATCAAGCATGGCTGAAAAATGGTGGGTGAGATACAGCAGAGTCAACACACAGACACTGAGAGTTTGGTAAGAAGCAAGCAAGCTTATGAGCTGCTGCAGACTCATTTATTAACGGAAAATTAGGTATATATATATATATATATATATATATATATATCCTTCATTTTTCCATATGGACTCATGTATAGGTATTATATGTGTAATTTGTCAGTAGATTGTTAGACTAATATGATTCTCTCAGGTTTTATTTTTTACCCCAGCAAGGCTCTCCCTTTTCCTATCTATCCCTCCATCCATCTCTTCTCCATGCCCATCTCCATTTAAAGTATCCCCATTTCTCCCTTGATACTGTCAGTCTCCTATATCCCCACTTCTCTTGGGCTCTTTTTCCCCCCTTTATTCCTCCTTTCTTAATATAACCCTTCCTCTCCTTTCTCATTTAGATACCCTGGTTTTATTCATTCTTCCCTTAGTATCACCTGTCAGGTTCTAGCCTTCTGTCTCATGGTCCCTCTTTCCCTGTATCTCCCTAGTTCCTTTTCATTTACCTGGTTCCTGTAGTTACATCTTTATAAGGATTTGGTGCTATGACCCACAAATGAGGGACAACATCTGCATCTGTGTCACTTCACCTAACATAACAGCTTCTAGTTCCAACCATTTACCTGCAAATTTCATGATGTCATCTTTCTTTACCTCTGCATAGAACTCCATTGTGTAAATGTAGCACATTTTCATTATCCACTAATAAGTTGAGGGATATTTAGTTTGCTTCCAGCTATAAGAAGCTTTTATAATGGTTGGTTTCCATATGACTTTTTCTAAAGGCCTTTAGTGTTACTTTTCCTTACTTACCCATACTGTATCAACTCACAAATATTTATAGTCATTAATGAAACATTTTATAACACGTTTCACTTATGTTTTCTATGTATAATAAAGTAATAGTGTCCTGTCTATAAAAAGATTCACAGTTTTGTCTAGGAAAGAATTTAGATTAGGATCTGAAATATCTAGTTTTCGTCACATTATGTACATGAAATGAACTACTGACCCTCCATTATTGCTGTTTCTCCAGGCGTAAAATGGTGGCAATAGTAACTTCCTATGTAGCTCAGAAAGATGTCATAAAGATAAGATAATGTTGTTATTTATGTCTATGACTGTATTGCCTGCATGTATTAGTCCACCAGTGTCCTGCAATGCCATCTGAGTCAGAAGAGGGCAACAATTCCCCCTAGAACTGGAGTTATAGATTATTGTTAGCATAAATAAATAAATAAATAAATAAATAAATAACAACATGCTTTCAAACATAAAACTTATAAAATGTAGGATATTATATAGTATGTTTAGACCAAAGAAAAGTCAGAATGTGTTCAGGAAAGCAGAAAGCTAAGACTGCTGTACTTTCAACTCTGAATAGAGTTAGATAATGAATGATAATGGAATAAGTATCCTACCCTCCAAAATTAGGTTTCATTCTAACAGGCAGCAATTTAGAAGAGATAATTTCTAAGCATCCATCTCATATTCTGAATTCTAGCCAAATGACTATAGTATTTCTAAATAAGAATATGTGAGAAAAATACTTTTGATTTTTTTTTTTACCAAGATGATTTTTCTCCTAAATCACCCAAACAAATGCACTTTTTTTCTGACACAGCATGTTTTGGCCACTGCTAAGTACTGTGATCTAGGCCATTTACTTTCTTATTCTACCAAAGTCTAATTTTAGCAGTCATAAAATGAAAATTATTTTCTTATAGACTTTCACAATTAAAGATATAGATATGTATTAAATATTTTAAAGCAGCATGAAAATTATTTTCATGTAGACTTTCACAATTAAAGATATAGATATGTATTAAATATTTTAAGCAGCATGGGTTTGTGAGCCAGGTATTAGAACATGTTTGTATTAGAACATGAGAACATGTTCTAATATCTGGCTCATACTACTTAGATTCATTTTAAATTGGGTGCTGTTATGAAGCTTAAGTTCGTTGAGGTTGCTGTCTTAGTTTACAGAATATTGGCAGTATAAGAGGTGCCTCTCTAGATATTCAGAAAGAAAGCTTATACAAATGCTTTACAAGGTCTTACTAAGCCACATTATTGTTGAACCTGGATAAATAATGAGCTTGCCCCTTAGTTTCAAGAAGTGAGAGAGAGTTTGTTCCTTCAGATCTCTCATGGCAACGCCCTTTTAGGCCAGGCTTAACTCATACTCTTATTCAAAACCATTTCTTGAGCATCAATTAAGGAACTATAAGCTTGGAGGCTTCTTATCAGATAATTTTGTCCTGTGATATACAGGTCTAAAATAACTCAAATACACAATGTGAAACATACTGCTAAGTTCTCAATGCTTCCAAGGAAGCTATAAATATGAATACACTAAGTTCAGTGTTTTGATTTGCTATGCTAATTCAAGCAGACTCACATTCATTCACTATCTTGAGTGAAGGGCAAACTCGGGTCCCAAGAGACACAGCTCACAAAAGGGACACATAGCTCTGAATTGGTTAATGCTATAAAGAGTAAATTTTTGGTCTGTATATCCCAAATTTAATTGGCTATTAGCTCTCTCCTTGGAGGAATAACCCACGGCTGATGCCACAAGCTTACATCCTCTAATGGTTAGGAGATATTATAAACCACACGAAGACCCTGTCATACTTAACAGAAGAAAATGTAATTCATGGATTAACATACCATACAAACATCTCTGTCTATACCAAAGTAACCTACCATAACAATTAGTACTGTTTAAATAACTATATATCTAATTGCGAGTGCTTCATTAGTAGGATCAAAAGGCTATATATTATACTGTATAAATACCTATATATCTAATTGCATGTTCATTAGTAGGATTGAAAGGTTATGCCTGGACAAGCTGGCAGCCCATGAAAGAAAACAGCCAGAGTTGACTAGAGACCAAGACAACAGCTCCAGAGAAAGTAGATTGTTTTGCTTCTCATCCACCTGTGCCCCTTTTCTAAGCCTAGGGAACAATCTGCGGAAGAGGGGGCGCGGTAGAATGTAAGGGCTATGATTGGGGTGAATGGAGAAACTACAACAATATAGACGGGACACTCATTTGATCAACTTGATTGAACATACAAGCCCCCCCTGCTGGATGGTGGGATCCATGAGCTGTGTGGGTTTGGGCACAACTGCTCGCAAATTGGTTTTACATGAAGGATGCTTGTACTCACAAATTATCACTTATTGTTAAAAAAAAATGAAAACAAAACAAAACAAAACAACCCAGAAAGATGCAGAAAACTTATGGCAGAATGCATGATCTGGGATGGGTAGGGGTGGGGTGGGGGGAAGGGAAGGGGATATATGCCTGAACTGAATTGGAAAATGATGTATGAAATACACAAAGCATCAATAAAAAAAAAAAGAAAAAAAAGAGTAAATTTTTGGTATAAGGTTAAATAATAGTTATTAATTAGGAAGTCACTCCTAAAGTCTTATAGTGACAGATGACAGGAGCTGTTAGCATTATCTGAAACCTTAAATGGATTCTCCATTGCCCTTAATACATCTTTAAATTTTTCTCAGATTTTAAAATAATTATGTGCTAATGAATTTTATTTTATTTTAACTCTGGAGCTGGAACCACACATATCAGAATATTAAAGCAGAATGTAAGATTAAGTATAATAAAAATAAACTTTAAATTTCATGTACAAACAGTCTTAAAAAGATTATTAATTTTTACTTTACCTACTTTATATTAATTTTGCTGTTTTATGGAATACGGCATTTACTTTAAAATGTTGGATTTTATTCAATTTTATGAAATTATGGCCTTCATTATTCAGTATATAAATATTTATAATATTATCTTCTCTTGTTAATTGTTTATTTTATTACATGTAGAAGCCTCATTTATCTCCGCTGACCAGCTTTGGTTTAAACAATAGTTTATTATGTATCAAAATTTTTCTGCCAGCTTGTTTAAAGTCAACATTTGTTTACTAATTCAAATTTCAATTTTTGACTCTCAGTTTATGGTGCATTTCTTGCAGCAGATGCTGAGATAATCATACTAGAAGATTAAAAGAATTTTTCCTGGATTGACAGAATTAAAACTGAGAGCATGGCTACAAGAAAGCAACTATAGGTTCAATGCCATGCCTGAGAAATTGTTAATGAATGGCACTCTTCACAAAACTATACAAACTAATCTTAAAATCTATAGGGAAGCCCATAATAACACAAACAGCCAAAGCAATTTTAAGCAGAAAGAACATACCTCAAATTCATCTCATTACCTGACCTCAAACTGAACTACAGAGCCATAGTGCTCAAGATAGCCAGCATGGTAGTGACACAGAAACAGACATATAGACCACTGGAACATAACAGAAGACCCAAGGTATAAACCAATATAGCTATGGACACCTAAATTTGGACAAAAGTTTCAAAAACATGCAATAGGGAAAAAAAGCCTTTTCAACAAATGATGCTGGTAGAACTAGATAGAGGTTTCTGAGAATACTAAAAATAGAACCACCAAATAGTTCAGCTATACCTCTCCTGAGCATATGCTCAAAGGACTCTAATTCCTACTGAATAAACACTTGCACAGCCATGTATAGAGAGTGCAAAATAGTGTCTCTATGGTTTTAAAAATATGTTTGGTAAATTAATCTGTATCCTTGAACATGTATGCCTGGATGGCCTTGACTCCATAAGCTAATTTTAAATATTCATTTTAAAAGTCACCAAAACAAAGTGTAAAAACCAAACTAAAGTAAAACAATTAAAAGAAGTGCTTGTAGATGATGTTTAGTTCTTTCAGAATGACAGAGAAACGGACAGGATGCTCTGAAAAATGTCAGCAAATAATATATACTGAAATAAGGTATAATAAGTGAGCAAGAAAAGTAAAATGCATCAAAACATCTACTGTGTTAATAATTAAGTGAAAAGAATGACCCAGCGAATTAAACTGTGAGCCCTCACATGCACATGCACATACATGATTGAAATGCAGAAATAAATTTGCTACAAAAAGGGAGGGGCAAGGAATATTGCCTGCCTCAATTTGGGACCTAGGTGGAGCAGCACAGTGAGTACAAACAGATTCGGCAATTTTGACAATCTGTTGTGACTGCAAACTAATGGGGAATAATTTAATCTTGGAAAATTCATGAGGAAAATTAGAAGGGTTGTAATTCTGAAGATTGACAGAAATAGGCATCATTCTTTCAAGAAATAGAGGATTTTAACTTAAACAGAAATTCTCTAAGTTATATAAGAATGTACATCTGAAATTAAGCACTCAGGGAATAAAGACAGTGTAAATGAAAAATGTAGAACAATGGAGATGAGGAATTAAGCAGGTATTATGGCAAAGAAATTTCTGGGCTTCTGAAAAATGCTAAACCCAAGGATGAGAAAATATTCTTCCTGGGCTTGGTGGCGCACGACTTTAATCCATGCACTTGGGAGGCAGAGGCAGGCAGATCTTTGTGAGTTCAAGGCCAGCCTGGTCTACAGAGTGAGTTCCAAGCCAGCTAGGGCTATAGGGAGACCCTGTCTCAAAAAGACCAAAAAAGAAAAGAAAAGAAAATATTCTCAAAGATCTTATCCATGAATGTTATATGGAAATTTACATGACAATAAAGACAAAAAGAGGAAAACGTAAAAAGAAAGATGCAATAGCAAGGAAAATAAAAAACTAAAAATGGCAGCTGATTTAACAATGGAAAATGAAATGTCAATTATTTTCAGCCTGTCTTTATGCAACTTGAACTGTCAGCATTGTTAGCGGGGGAGCCAACTATTATAAACCATTTTGAGAATTACTTGATAATTTTATTTACTTATTTATTTATTTATTTATTTATTTATTTATTTATTATCTATGTGTATGTATGTGAGTGAGGATCTATGCGTAGAGTGTATATACTCACTTTATGCAGGTGTGTTCTTAGTGAGTCAGCTTACTATTTCTTTAAGAATTTGATGGATTGCTGGGCATGGTGGCACACTCCTTTAATCCTAGCACTTGGGAGGCAGAGGCAGGCAGATCTCTGTGAGTTCAAGGCCAGCCTGGTCTACAGAATGAGTTCCAGGACAGCCTGGGGCTATACGGAGACCCTGTCTCAAAAACACCAAAAAAAAAAAAAAAAAAAAAAAGAATTTGATGGATACCCAACAATTCTGCCCCTCAATATTTATCCAAAAGAACTAAAAATAAATAGTCACAAAATGCTTTTGCACAAATGTTCACAATAGTGTACAAAAGCCCTGTAAGCTTCAAGTGGCTAAAGACAATATATCTGTATAGCTTCTGACCACACATTGTAAAATCAATAAAGAATAAAACTAGAAAACCCTTATTATGCAAAATTATATCAACATTAGTTATAGACAACAGTGAAACATCAAAATAACTGAATTAAAATGGAAAAATCACTGCCATTGCTCATTGTCTCTTTCCTGCTCCAACTCTATTGCTTGACAATTACCTTGATGCAAAACTTTGAGTACGTAAAAGCTGAACAAGAAAAATGCTAACAAGAAATAAAAGAGAAATTAGTAAAGTGGGTTATATGAGTGAGCAAAAAACAACTACGGGCTGGAGAGATAGCCTAGCGGTTAAGAGCACCGACGCTCTTGCAGAGGACCCGGGTTCGATCCCCAGCACCCACATGGCGGCTAAGAACCGTCTGTAACTCCAATTCCAGGAGAACTCCAGTTCCAGGGGAATCTGAGACCCTCTTCTGACCTCCTGCGGCATGCACGACACGTGGGCACAGACCTGCATGCCAAAACAATCATTCATACAAGACAAAAATAATAAAAAAAATATAAAAAAAAAAAAAAAAAACTACAAGGAAGATGGACTTTTCACTAATCTAAAAATACTAAAAGGCCACAGTAAAGAAATTTTAAATAGTATATGAGTTAAGTACAGGCTCAATCCTAAGGAATTATACTTTATTATCTTAATATGTATGTCTGTATGTCTGTCTTTGTTTCTATGTTTGAGTGTGTTGTGGTGTGTGTGTGTGTGTGCGTGTGTGTGTGTGTGTGTGTGTGTGTGTAGTTCATACCATCTGGCCTTCTGGATCTCCAGTTATGCAATTATAGGGAGTAGTGAGTCACCGAATGTGGGTGTGCTACCAAGCTTGGGTCTTTGGGAAGAACATGAAGCACTCCTAACTGCTCTGATATTTCTCCAGCCCTCAGACTCTTTTTTAAAGAACATTTTTTTAGCTTTTATTGAAGTTTTGTGCATTTCATACATCACCTCTCAGTTCAATCCAGACTCATTTCCCCCTCCATGCCCCCCCTCCCAAGTTCATGCAGTCTGCCCTACATGTCCTGGTTCCCCCTTCTGAGCCTTTTCAAAGTTTTTCAAAGCAGAAGATTATTTTTGGGAGGGAAGAACTCTACTGCTTCAGTCCGTTCCTTATCACAGTTCTTTTGTTGTTGTTCCCTCCAATCCTTATTGTTTCACCATATGCATTTATGTATGTCACACATGTACTAAAATCATGTCCTCTGAAAATAAACTACATGTTATTTCCAAATCATATTTTGGGATCCACATTTTTCCTTTTTAATTTTATATTGCTCTAAAATATGCATACATACCCTCTATCCTTGTACCAAAATTATAAAGTCTGAAAATAGGCAGTAGATTAGTTCTTGAGTCCATTAAGGGATTCACATTGCTTTTAGATAAAGAGAAATAAAACATTAATGTTACTCAATTTGCCTTATTTGATGCTAGCATCCACAAATGAGGCATACCATTCATCATTTGTTTTGCTGGGACTGTATTACCTCACTTAGCATATCTTCTAGTTCCATCCATTTATCTCCAAAGTTCATGAAATCATCTTTCTCCATAGAACTCCATTGTGTAGATGTAGCACATTTTCTCTATCCACTCGTTGGGTTGATTCCAACACTTTGCTATTGTGAAGAGAGCTGCAATAAACATGGCATGTGTCTCTGCTGTAGGATGAGTCTTGTGGGTATATACCCAGGAATGGTATGACTGGGTCAGCTGGTAGGCTCATTTTGAGTCTTTTAGGGGTGCTCCACACTGCTTTCCATAGTGGTTGTACGAGTTTATATTCCCACCAGCAGTGGATGAGTGTTCCCCTTTCCCAAATCCTCTCTAGCATTTCATATCATTTGTTTTCTTGATCTTGGCCAGTCTTATTGGAGTGAGATGATATCTTAATGTGTTTTAATTTGCATTTCCTTAATTATTAATTATGTTGAACACTTTCTAAGATGTTTCTCAGCCATCTTTACTTCCTCACTTGTGAAATCTCTGTTCAGCTCTTTACTCCATCTCTTGAGTGGGTCATTTGTTTCCTTACTTCTTTGTTTTCTGAGTAGTTTATATATTCTGGAAGCTAATGCTCTGTCAGATGGATCAGTGGTGAAGGTTTCCTCCCACTCTATAAGATTTCTATTCACTTCATTGATTGTTTCTTTTGCTGCATAGAAGCTTTTGAATTTAATGAGGTCCCTCTTTTCAATTGTTGACCTTATTTCCTGTGTAGTTGCTGTCTGATTTAGAAAGTCTTTTCCTACGCCTTTTTCTTATAGATTTCTGCCAATGTTTTCTTCTATCACCTTTAGAGTTTCAGTTTCACATTGAGGTCTTTGATACATTTGAAATTGATTTTTGTACAGAGTGAGAGGGAGGGATTTAATTTTATTCTTCTACAAGTGGTGATCCTGTTTTGCCAACACCATTTGCTGAAGATGCTCTTTTCTCCGCTGTGTCTTGGCCCCTTTGTCAAATATGAGATGGCTGTAATTGTATGAGCTCAAGATTGGATCTTCAGTTTTGTTCCATTGGTCTACAGGTCTGTTTTTGTGCCAGTACCAGGCTGTTTTTATGACTATATCCCTGTAACATAATTTGAAATCTGGTACAGTGATTCCCCCCCTGTTTTTTAAATCTTCTTGTGAAGAAAATTGGGTCATTTAGGACACTACAGCAACTGTATACTGGACTGTGGTCTACTAATACATTATAGGTGAACAGGGGATCTTGTAAACTATGTCAGTATTTTAAACAGGGGATCTTGTAAAATATGTCAGTATTTTAAAGGTGAACAAGGGATCTTGTAAAATATGTCACCATTGAACAGGGTATCTTGTAAAATATGTCAGTACTTTAAATGTGAACAAGGAAAATCTCAACAAATCCATATAAAGCATTGCAAAATGAAGAGAACAAAAATGTTTCATACCCCCATTAAATACCATCACCCTGAAAAATAACATGAATCAGAACGACAGAATAAATTAACATTTCAAAATGGTGAGACATACTCAAACATTTTTGAGAATATGAAAAACCAACTTCATTTAGAAATTTAAAAATGAAAAAATACAGATACAGACTTAAGTCAAAATAAATGGAAAAGAAATTTGAAGGAACTTAAGACAGATATGGAAGAATAAAAACTATATTAACCTCAAGTAGAAATTGTGAAGATGTCAAGGAGAATCGAGTGAATTTAATAAGGGTTACTTACTAAAGAGAGGCAGGAAAGCAAGCAAGAAGACTCAAATGACATTTTTGAAAGGAACATAAAATAAAGCAGTAGAGCACAGTTGGTGGAACCCAAGACATAAAAAATCTTGGGTTAGCTCCCTATCACCATATGAAACTGAGACTGATAATGCTTTCCTTCAATCCTAGGAATCAGGATGTGGAGCCAGGAATATCAGAAGTTCAAAATCATCCTTGGCTATTACAGCAAATTTAAGTCCAGGCTAAGCTGGACTGCATGAGTTTCTGCCTAAAAAATCAAGAGTGTCAGAAACAAAGAGATAGGGAGGTTTAAAAGTATTGCTCAAAATGCAAGTTAAAGAATATGTTCTTCTAACGACATTTAAAGGAATTTGATATAAAAGACCTTGCTTTTGCTGAATTTCCTCAGCTAGAAGACATTTAGGATGTGGTCCATGACAGTGAATTGATGCACATATGCTCAGTTCTATAGCGTGCAACCGGAGCAAGTCACACAGTAATTGATCTTTCTTCAAAGGTACTCTCTGTATAATCAGATATGCTGGTGTTACTCTGGCTTGTCTTGGATGACTTTATGAAATGGATGCACTTCTTACTAAGCTTCAGAACAAGAAAAGGATGCCAATCTCTGCACCCCTAGTCAAACAATGCTTGAAGTCTTAACTAGACCATAAAACAAGAGAAGGAAATAAAACGGAAAATATAATTAAAAGCCACTGTATTTTTTACTTGCAAATAATATGATTCTACAGATAATAAACCTTATAGATTCTGCTGGAAACATCATAGAATTGATAAATACTGCAAAGTAGCAGGATACACAATTAGTATACAAAACTTAGTAGTTTTCCTATACAACAATTGCAAACATACTGAAAAAGAAGTCAGGGAAACTATCTCATTCAGCTTCATTTTTTTTTTTTAATTTTGCAATAAGTCCAGCCAAAAAAGTATATGTTCTCTACAATGAAAAATTTTAAACTCTGAAGAAAAACTTCTTGATAAAAACATTAGAAGATTGAAAGACCTCCTATGCTCATGGATCAGAAGAATTACTGTGAGAGTGACCATGTCACCAAAAGCAATCTTCAAATTCTCTGATTTCTTGATAAAAAGTCTAGCTCCCTTTTTCAGAGAAATAAAAAATATTATTCATAGGTATTCCAGACAGCCAAAGCAATCTTGAGCAAAAGAATGTACTAAAAGTATCACTATACCTGATTTCAAGTTATCCTATAGAGCCATATGATAGAAACAGCATGGCTATTGCACAAAAACAGACACATAGATAACTGACTAGAAGAGAGGACACATATATATGACCATGCAACCACAGCCACCTGATCTAGAGAAAGCTGCCGAAAGCACACATTGATGAAAAGACAGAATCTTTAACAAATTATGCTAGAAAAACTAGACATCTGTATGTAGGAAAAGAAGATAGAACTTTATCTTGGACCCTGGACAAAAATCAGCTACGAATTGGTCAAGGACTTCATCATAAGACCTAAAACTCTAAAATTTCCAGAGAAAAATAAAGGGAGTATGGTTCAAGATGGAGAAACAGATAGCGACTTCCTCAGTTGGACTCCAATTGCCTAAGCAATACTGTCAACAATCACCAAATGATACCTCATGAAATTAAAAAATAAATTCTGTGTAACAAAAAAAACTGTTGACTGAGTGAAGATGTAGACTACAGAAAGAGGGAACTAATTACTGTCTCTACATGTGACAAAGGATTAGTATCTAGAAAACAAAATAACTTTAAAATTATTAAGGAAACTAATAATATAATTACAATGTGAGAGATGGAGCTAAACAGAATTCTTGAAAGAAGAAATACAAACAGCTAACACTTTTAAAGTGTTTAATATTCTTTACCATTAGCAATATTCAAATTAAAACAACTTTGAGATTCTATCTCACACTAGTCAGAATAGCCACTATCAATAAAATATATCCATCACAGCTGTGGAGAAAGAGGAAGCCTTGTTCACTGAGAGTGGGGGGGGGTGGACTGTAAACTTATGCAGCCACTGTGGATTACAGCATAGAGGTTTCCCAAATAGCTGAAATAAAACTGCCATATAACCCAGGTATATCATGCCTTGTCATAAAGCGTAAGTCTCTGTATTCTACTACTGAGATACTTGCACATCTATGTTCACTGCTGTTTTAATAGGAAATGGAATAAACCAAGATTTCCACCAACTGACAAATGGGTACTTTATCCATGTGTAACAAATAGAATTCCAATGAATAGAGTTTTAATTTTGCTATTAAGAAAAATCAAATTATACAATTTGCAGGAAAATGGATGAAGCTGGAAAATATTCTCCTGAGTAAGGTAACCAAGACCAACTCGGCAGTCAGGTGGGTGTCTGGCATATAGCCTTACTGCCCATCCAGGGCATCTGCCACACACCACTAGAACCATAGAGAAGAACTGGGTACTGTGTACATGGATAGAGGGACAGACAGCAGCACAAACACTTGATGGCCAGATGGGTATCTGGCATGCAGCCTTGCTGCCCACCCAGGGCATCTGCCACCCACTGCTAGAACCATAGAGAAGAATTGTGTGCATAGATAGAGGGACAGACAGTGGCACACACATTCAGTGGAGTCCCCCCTCCCCCAAGCTACTGGCACTGTGGTGGAGAGGATAAGCTGCTGGTGCTGTGGTTTGCTGCAGTTGGGACAATCCAGCAGTGTCAGTGATTCTAGGCTGCACAGCCAAAGCTGAGGAAGAAACCAGGAGGAAACAAACTGAGTGACCAACCAGTCCTCCATATTAACATTTGAAATTAGCAACAGAAGTGAATAAAACAAAGGGGGGGGGACCCAAATCCTCATGCCAAAGACACAACAGAAATATAAAAATATGCAAAAATCTCATAAATCCCCACTGACCTCAACCAGTCCTGTAGAAGATCCCAATGATGATATCTCCCTGGAAGGAAACCAAGCCACTGACCTTAGAAGAACTATAGACATATTCAAAGAACATAAAGAACAAATCGGGGAACTAAAGGGAAAGGATGAAAAACTCATGAAGGAACTAGAAGGAAAGAATGATAAACTCCAGAAAGAACTAAAGGGAGAGATTGACAAACTCCAAAAAGAACTAGAGGAAGAGAAATACAAACTCTGAAAAGAACTAGAGGAAGAGAATGACTAACTCCAGAAGGAAATGGAAACACAGAAAAGATCTCAGGCTGAAAGGAAAAAAGAAACTAACCAGTAAAGCAAGGAGCTACAAGAGAATGAAAAGCTCCAAAAGGAAGTGGAAATACTGAAGAAATCACAGGATGAAATGAACAAGGAAATTGAACATTCATCCAATCAGCAGGAAAGGATGGGGAAAAGCCTCAGAAGCAGAATGGATGAAGCAGAAAAAAGAATAGCAGACCTATAGGATAACACAGTGCATCAAGAAACCTCAAGTAAAGATTACAAAAATTAAAAAAAAAAAAAAACACACACACAAAAGTGGAACAACCAGGAAATGTGGGGCACTATGAAAAGACCAAACCTCCACATAATAGGGATGGAGGAAGGAGAAGAATCCTAAGAGAATGGTATTGATCAGATCTTCAACAGAATGATAGAAGAAAATTTCCCCAGAAAAAAAAGACAACCCATACAAATACAAGAAGCACATAGAATACCAAATAGACAACAACAGAAAAGAAATTCCCCACGCCATACCACAGTTAAAACATTAGATGCTCAAAACAAACATAAAATACTGAAAGCCACAAGAGGAAAACAACAAGTTAAATATAAGGGGAAACTCATCAGAATTATAGCTGATTTCTCAGTGCAAACTATGAAAGCCAGGAGAACATGGACAAAAGTATTCCCAGTGCTAAATGACTTTTAGATGCCAACCCAGAGTACTATACCTAGCAAAAATGTCAATCATATTTGAAGGAGAAAGAAAAATCTTTCATGACATAAACAAAATTAAAGGACACGTGTCAAAAATCCAACACCAGAAAATACAAGCAATTCAAAGAAGAGAGGAAAGGAGCAACTATCCTCAAGCAAGTTATGAGAGAAATTAACAAAAGCATAACAGAGTAAATAAATCCCTAGACCAAGAATGCAAACAAAAAAATAAGTTGAAAGGAAACAACATGCATCTCTCTATAATGACTTTAAATATTAATGGTCTAAACTCCCCAATCAAAAGACATAGACTAGGAGAACGGATTAGGAAACAGAATCCATCTATATGCTGCATACAAGAAAGCCATTTCACCGTAAAGGACAGACACCACCTTAGAGTGAAAGGATGGAAAAATATATTCCAAGCAAGTGGTACCAAAAAGCAAGCAGGAGTGGCTATTCTAATATCAGACAAAATAGATCTCAGAGTAAAATTAATCAGAAAAGACAAAGAGGGCCATCATATCCTTATCAACAGAACAATTAACCAGGAAGACTTCACAATCTTAAACATCTATGCACCAAACTCTGGCTCACCAAGCTTTATCAACACAACCCTTCAGAACCTCAAGACACAAATTAATCCCAGCATGCTAATAGTGGTGGACTTTAATACCCCACTGAGTCCCTTGGATATGTCAACTAGACAAAAAATAAACAGAGAGACATCAGAACAGAACAATACAATACACAAAATTGACCTCACAGATATCTACAGAATATTCCACCCAAACACCAGAGAATATACTTTTTACTCAGTGCCCCACAGAAAATTCTTTAAAATTGACCACATACTGGGACACGAACGAAATCTCAACAAATAAAAAAGGATTGAAATTATTCCATGCACTATATCAGACCACAGTGCAATAAAGCTCAATATTAATACCAGGATAAGCCCTACTAACTATAAGAACACATGGAGACTAAACAACACAATCCTGAATAATGAGTGGGTCAGGGAAGAAATAATGAAAATAACAGCATTCCTGGAACTAAATGAAAAAGACAATACAACACAACAAAACCTGTGGGATACATTAAAAGCAGTCCTAAGAGGGAAATTTATAGCCCTAAGTGCCCACATTAAGAAAACATAAAGGCAACAAATAAAGGATCTAACACTGCAGCTAAAAACACTTGAGAGACAACAACAAATGAACCTTAAACCCAACAGGAAGAAATAACAAAAATCAGAGCAGAAATCAACAAAATAGAAGCAAAGAAAACAGTACAAAAATCAATGAATCCAAAAGCTGATTCTTTGAAAAGATAAAAAAAATAGACAGAACTCTAGCTCAGTTAACCAAAAGAAAGTAAAAGCAACTCCAAATCAATAGCATTCATGATGAAAGGGGAAACATCACAACAGATAAAGAAAAGATCCAGACAATCATATGAAAATACTTCAATAACCTATACTCTACTAAATTTGAAAACCTAAGAGAAATTGATGAGTATCTGAAATCCCGGGATTCACCAAAGCTTAACCAAGAAGAGATTGACACCTTAAACAGACCCATAATACTTGAGGAAATTGAAGATGTAATAAAAAGCCTCCAACTAATAAAAGCCCAGGTCCAGATGGTATCAAAGCAGCATTCTTTAAAACATCTAAAGAGGTCTTACAACCATTACTACTCAAACTTTTCAGAAGGCTACAAACAGAGGGAAATATCCCAAATTCTTTCTTTGAAGCCAGCATCACTCTAATACCAAAACCAGTCAAAGACACAAACAAGAAAGACAAATATAGACCTATATCATTAATGAACACAGATGCAAAAATTCTCAACAAAACACTTGCAAATCGCATACAGACCCACATCAAAAAGATCATCCATCATGACCAAGTTGGATTCATACCAGAGATGTAGGGATGGTTCAAAATACATAAATCAATAAATATCATAAAACACATAAATGGACTGAAAGACAATAAAACCGCAATCATCACAATCTGGCCATAAAAAGCTTTCAACAAAATATAGCATTCCTTCATGCTTAAAGTCCTAGAGGGAATTGGACTGGAGGGATCATTCCTCAATGTAATCAAAGTCATATACAAGAAACCCACAGACAACATCATTTTAAATGGAGAAAAGTTGGAAGCATTCCCCTTAAAGGCAGTGTGGTGGTTTGAATGAGTGTCCCCCATAGGCTTTAAGTATTCAGACATTTGTCTCCAGTTGGTGGCACTGTTCTTGGAGGTCTTAGAAGGTGTGGCCATGATAGAGGAAATATGTCACTGGGGGCAGGCTTAGTGAGTTTAACAAGCCTCATGGTCTCCAGTCGCTCTCTCTCTCTCTGCTTCCTGTGCTCATTGCGAGATGTGACCCTGGGCTTGCTGCTCCAGCCCCAGCCGCCATGCCTCCCACCACAATGGACTCTGATTCCCTGGAACCGTCAATTGTAAGCTCAAATAAACACTTCCTTTTATAAGTTCCTTTGGTCATGGTGTTTTATCACAGCAACAGAAAAGTGACTAATACAGGCAGGAACATGGCAAGGCTGTCCACTATTACCACGCCTCTTCAAAAGTGATTGAAACACTTGCTAGGGCAATAAGGCAAGAAAAGGAAATTAAAGGAGTACTAATTGGAAAAGAGGAAGTCAAGCTATCCCTATTTGCTGATGATATGATAGTTTACTTAAGGGATGCTAAAAACTCCATCAGAAAACTCCTAGAAATGATTAAAAGTTTCAGTAAAGTGGTAGGATACAAAATAAACCTAGAAAAATCAGTAGCCTTTCTTTATACCATCAATAAGCAACTGGAGAAGGAATATAAGAAGACCTTCCCAATCGCAAAACCCTCAAAAAAATACCTGGGAATAAACCTAACCAAAGACACCAAAGACCTCTAAAACAAAAATTTTAAAACCCTGCAAAAGGAGATTGAAAATGACATCAAAAGATGGAAAAACTGCACATGCTCATGGATTAGAAAATTAATATAGTAAAGGAGTCTATTCTGCCCAAGTTAATATTCAGATTCAATGAAATCCCAATAAAAATCACCACAAGCTTTTTCACAGACTTGGAAAAAAAATCCTTAAATTCATATGGAAAAATGAAAGACCCGGAATAGCTAAAGCAACCCTGAATGAAAAATGCTGAAGACATTGCATGCTTTGATTGTAGAACACAGAAATCAAGCTGAAACTAAGCTGGAGAATTCTTCCATGCCAGCTTGTTTCCACAGCTACTAAAAGGTGCTCTTGAACTTCTGAAAGTCATCAACATGCTTGCCCAGCTGTGGACTCTAAATGTTACAAATGCCAATCTGACAGGCACAGTATGCCCAGCAGTACACAAGTTACATGAATGTTATGGGGCAATCAGCTGCTTTATGCCTGGTACAGCAAACCTAGTCAAAAGCTTATGACTTGGGAGGTCATAGGACCTAGGTGGGAATCCATTTTTGTTATTTTGTTAAATGGATATATTTCCAACATGCATTCTAAATATTTGCTTGTACCCATAGATTGGTGCTGCTATCAGCCTTCCTCAGAGAAGTTTTTGTTTTTTTTTTGTTTGGGGGGATGTTTTTGTTTTGTTTTGTTTTGTTTTGCAGTGTGCAGAGATAAGCAGAGACTAGTAACTGGTCAAAATTACTGCTGGGTGGTCATTCCTAAATATCTTATCTATATCACCCCCTCCAAAGTTCAAGGAATGTGGCAGAAGTGAGAGTATCACATGTAAATGTAAAAGATGTAAAAGGCAGAAGATGGATCGAAATCTTGTTCAATGCTGTCATCAGGGCATGACTTAGCTGTCGAACTCACAGTCCTGCAAAACTGTGGTTACCTGAACAAGGCCTGTACAAGACAGGGCCTGTCAATATCCCACCATAATTTAGAGAGTTGATCATGAGCCCTGTCCTTCCTACTTCCTTGACCCAGTGAATGGCTACAAGGAAAGGGAATAATTTTTAATCCCTGTAGCCACTGCTTAGTTTTCTTTACTCAGTTAATCAAGTCTCACATGGGGTTGGAGAGATATATCAGTGGTTAAGAACACTGGCTGATCTTGTAGAGGACCCAGGTTTGATTCCCAGGACCCAGGTGGCAGCTAACAGCCTTCTGTAACTCCAGTTCCAGGAGTCGACATCTCTTCTGACCTTACAGGCATTGCAAGATGCCAAGTACACAGACAGACAGACAGACAGACAGACAGACAGACAATAGACTCATACACATAAAATAAAAATGAAATATGAAGAAATAAGCCTCACAAATGTACTTGTAAGAAACTCAGACTCAGTAGGTCACACATATGAGAGAATGAAAGTATTTGTTTGGAAGAAGGAGCTAGCTCAGCAGGCATTAGGAGAGAAATGGGTGAATATATCAAAATACCTCATATACACGCAGGAAGATGTCAAAATACAGATAAAAATAGTGCTTAGTACAAATAAATGCTGGCCTGGTGTGGTGACACATGCTTTTATTCACAACATCAGGAAGCAGAGGCATGTGGATCTCTATGAGATGGAAGCCAGCCTGGTCTACATAGAGGAATTCCAGACCAGCTGGGGCTATAGAGAGATCCTGCCACAAACCACAAAACAAAACAAAGCAAAGCAAAACAAAACAAAACAACACCCAACCCCAAATCTCACCATCTATTTTCTATGCCTGTAACCCTCTTGTTTCTTTGTGGCTGTCTTCTTGGATTCATCTACTATGTTTTCCCTTATAGAAAAAAAATCCATTTGTATACCTTCCTTCATCATAAGTGGCATTAATAAGTGGAAGGGGAAAGACAAAGTTCTATTTTTGTTTTTTTACATAAAACCATATTCAAATTGCCAAGTTAAGAAAAACAGAGTTTTGGGGTTGGAGAGATGGCTCAGCAGTTAAGAACACCGACTGTTCTTCCAGAGGACCCAGGTTTGATTACCAGCACCCACACGGTGGCTAAGAACCATATTTGAGCCGGGCATGGTGGCGAATGCCTTTAATCCCAGCACTCAGGAGGCAGAGGCAGGCGAATCTCTGTGAGTTCAAGACCAGCCTGGTCTACAGAGTGAGTTCCAGGCCAGCAGGCCAGCTGGGGCTATAGGGAGACCCTGCCTCAAAAAGACCAAAAAAAAAAGAAAAGAAAAACAGAGTTTTAAATTCTCCTGTGTCTGAATCACAATGAATACACCACACTATGAGGACTAAATCAAGCAGAGAAAAAAATAAAATAAAATAAAATAAAGCCTCTAAAACTAAAGAAGACTAAAACTACAATATATATTTATAACCATTCATCAGTCACTAGGACTTACTTTTAAGTCACATTTTAATTACACAAGAATCAGTCTCTAAGATTTTAAACTTTATTCTTACTTAAGCTTTCATTAGCTACTGTATCATCAATGGGACCAGAATTTAAGATAAATGAGATTTAAATGTCTATTATTGCTGAAGCTTATACTACATTCAGAAAGAATATATGGTTTATGAAAAAAAATCTTTTAGCAAGCTCTGGTGTTACATACCTATAATCTCTGGACTCAGGAAGCTAAAGCAGAAGAAATTTCTTGAGTTTAAGTTGAGACTGGGCTACATAGTGAGTACTTGGCCAGCCAGAACTATATAGCCCTACTATCTACAAGAACTCATGGAGACTAACAACAGACTCTTACATAATGAATGGGTCAAGGGAGAAATAAAGAATGAGATAAAAGTATTCCTAGAACTAAATGAAAAGGACAATACAATACAACAAAACCTGTGGGACACTTAAAAGCAGTCCTAAGATGGAAATGTATAGCTCTAAGTGCCTACATTAAAAAAAAAAAAAAAAGAAAGAAAGAGCACAAATAAACAACCTGACACTCCAACTAAACACACTTGAGAGACAACAACAAATGAATCCCAAACCCAACAGACAAGATGAAATAACAAATATCAGAGCTGAGATCCATGAAATGGAAACAAAAATGACAATACAAAGAATCAATGAATCCAAGAGCTGGTTCTTTGAAAGGATAAGCAAGATAAATATATCTCTAGCCTATTTAACGAAAAGAAAGAAAGAGCAACTCCGAATCGACAAAATTAGAAATGAAAAGGGAAATATCAGGTAGTATATATAGTATATATAGTATATATAGTATATATAGGTGGTGCACATCTTTAATTCCAGCAGTCGGGAGTCACAGGCAGGTGGATCTCTGTGAGTTCAAGGCCAACCTGGTCTGCATAGTGAGTTCCAGGACAGATCACACTAAAGGGAGACCCTGTCTCAAAACACACACACACACACACACACACACACACACAAAAGAAATAAAAGTGAAATATCACAACATATAAGGAAAAGATCCAGACAATTATAGGAGAATACTTTAAAAACCTATACTCTATTAAATTTGAAAACCTAAGAGAAATGGATATCTGAAAACATGGAAATCACCAAAGCTTAACCAATAAGAGATCAAGAGCTTAAACAGATCCATAACATATGCAGAAATCGAAACAGTAATACAAAACCTCCCAATTAAAAAAAAAGCCCAGGCCCAGATGGATTTACCACAGAATTTTATAAGACATTTACAGAAGACTTACAACCATTATTATTCAAACTATGCAAAAGGATAGAAACAGAGGAAATTCTCCCAAATTCCTTCTGTGAAGCCAGCATCACCCTAATATCAAAACCAGGCAAAGATACAACCAAAAGAGAAAAGTGTAGACTCATTTCTTTAATGAACATATATGTAAAATTTTTCAGCAAATTACTTGCAGACCACATACAGGCACACATCAAACAGGTCATCTACCATGACCATGAGAGATTTATACCAGAGAAGCATGGTTGGTTCAACATACGTAAATCAATAAATGTCATAAAGCACATAAATGGATTGAAAGACAAAAACCACATGGTCGTCTCAACTGATGCAGAAAAGGCCTTCAATAAATTTCAATATGCCTTCCTATTTAAAGTCCTAAAGGGAACTGGACTGGAGGGACAATTCCTCGGCATAATTAAAACATATACAACAAACCCAGAACAAACATCATTCTAAATGAGGAAAAATAAGAAGCCTTCCCCTTAAAGTCAGGAAACCAGCAAGGTTGCCTGCTATCTCCACTCCTCTTCAATATAGTGCGTAAACTCTTGCTAGAGCAATAAGACAAGAGAAGGAAATTAAAGGAGTACTAATTGGAAAAGAGGAGGTTGAACTATCCCTTTTTGCAGATGACATGATAGTATAACTAAGGGATGCCAAAAATTCCACCAGAAAACTCCTAGAAATGATAAATAGTTTCAGTAAAGTAGCAGGTTACAAAATTAATCTAGAAAATCATGCCAATAAGCATTCAGAAATGGAATACAGAGAGACCTTTACATTCACAATCACCTCAAAATTATCTTGGAACAAACCTGACCAAAGACACTAAAGATCTCTACAATTTTAAATCCTTGAAGAAGGAAATTGAAGAAGACACCAGAAGTTGAAAAGACCTTCCATGCTCATGTATTGGAAGAATTAATACAGTAAAAATGAACATCTTACCCAAAGTAATATATAGATTCAATGCAATTTCAAATCAAATCCCCATGACTTCCTTCAAAGATTTAGAAAAAAAAAAAAATCCTAAAATTCATATGGAAAAACAAAAGACCCAAAGCAGCCCTGAGCAAAAAGAGCTTGAATTTGGATCTTCAGTTTTGTTCCATTGATCTATGTGTCTGTTTTTGTTCCAGTACCAGGCTGTTTTTAAGACTATAGCCCTGGGGCTGGAGAGATGGCCTAGCGGTTAAGAGCACCGACCGCTCTTGCAGAGGACCGGGGTTCGATCCCCAGTGCCCACATGGCTGCCGAGAACCATCTGAAACTCCAATTCCAGGAGAACTCCAGTTCCAGGGGAATCCGACACCCTCTTCTGACCTCCGCGGCATTGCACGACACGGGTGCACAAACCTGCATGCAAACAGTACATTGATACACATACAGAAATAAATAAAATTTTTAAAAAAGATAGCTATTAAGACTATAGCCCTATAATATAGTTTGAAGTGTGATACAGTGATCCCCTTGCATTGCTCTTTTGCTTCTATCTCTTCTATCTCTCAAAACTAACCTATCTTTCTGATTCACCAAAACAAGAGGTTCATTCTTTCAGTTAACTGGTATATTAATCAGCTTAAACTTCTATAACAAACCATCATAGATACAGACCACAGAGCTTAGTGTCGAGTATGGTCAAGTTCTTATAAAGAAGTTCCTTGATTGAGTCATAAACTGTTGACTTCTCAAAGCATCCTGTTATTGAGGAAAGAGACTAGGGATTCATTTTATAGGGCACCAATCTCATTCATGACATCTGAAACCTTATCATCTTATCACTATCAATTGGGTTGATTCCAACACATGACCTTGGAAGGAGGGATACAACAAATAGTCATTTTACAGCATTCACACTCAAAAGCTCAAGGAAATCTTTCTTTTTACATCCCTTGTGGTCAGTCACCAACTGATTCTCAGAACTTATCAGCCTATCCTTTCCCCTTTTGTCACCAGTGTCTTCCAGCTCTCACCTCTTCACCTCAGCTCAGAGCAGCAGTGTCATAGGTTCTCTCCAATTTTCTATTGAATCATAACCTGTATATTAAGCAGAGACACCACAGTAGACTTATTATAAGTTCCAAAGTCCAGTCTGTAAAACACTTACTTGATAAGGAATAGGTTCACTTTTAATACATTATTTTTATTGTATGTATGTGTTTTGCCTACATGTAAGTGCACCCATGTCATGCAATGACCAAGGAGGCCAGAAAAATGTGGCAAATCCCTTGAAACTGGAGTTATGTGAATAGTTACTAACTGCAGTTTGGGTGCTAGGGATCAAACTCTTGTCGTCTACAAGAATAGCCAGTGCCCATAACCTCTAAGCCATGTCTCCAGCCCCTACTTTTAACCAATCAAGATTCTTGGAAAATAGCTAATGAGATCTCCAAAATCCCACCATGAGGATGAGGGTTCAGTTGTCAAGAATAAAATTTTAAATTTGAACAGATGCACACCTATTACCTCAGCACTCAGGAGTCAGAAACAGCAAGATAATTTCCAGGCCGTCTTCAACTAGACAGAAAGGAAGAGAGCTTGACCCCCCCCCCCGCCAAAAATAAAGTTTAAGAAGGTCTTTCCCTAGGATTTCCATTCTCAATTACACATGTATCATTTAGTACTTATAAAAGTTACATTGATTTTTAGATATTCTAGAACTTGATTATCTAAAAGAGATAATATATTAGGCAGCACAATAAAAATATCAATAAAAGTATCAATCACATCTTTACTAATGAAATCAGTAAAACACACACACAAACACACACACACACATACATTCATGCATGCACACAGTTGCTTGTACAACTAACCAAAACAACCAGAGATGACTGGCAAAAATTTCAGGCATATTCTTCTTTGTTAAAATTCAAATAGACTAAGTCTGACAGAACCATTAGCAGGCAAGATCTCCAAAAGACTAGAAAACAATTTAACCACCTTATGATTCTATCCCTAACACTGATGATTCCATCCAAAATAAATCTTGGAGAATTTCATTGAGTATCATTTTTCTTTTTGATCTCAATAAAACTTGCTCTTTTTCACATGGATGCTTTTTTATATATCTTCTTTTATATTTATGAATTTATTGCCTGAATATATGTACGTTCACTTCTGTCATGCAGTGCCTGTGGAGGTCAAAGGAGAACATGGGATCCCCTGGAACTGGAGTTTCTTGATTTTTATTTTTATTTGTTTATTTATTTATTTATTTATTTATTTATTTTTATGTGTATGAATGTACTGTCTGCATGTAGGTTTGTGCACCCATGTCATGCAATGCCGCAGAGGTCAGAAGAGGGTGTCGGATTCCCTTGGAACTGGAGTTAAAGATGGTTCTCAGCTGCCATGTGGGTGCTGGGGATCGAACCCAGGTCCTCTGCAAGAGCAGTCAATGCTCTTCACCACTAGGCCATCTCTCCAGCCCCTGAACTGAAGTTTCTAATGGTTGTTAGCCACCCTGTTGGTGCTGGGATATCTGCAAAAACAGCCATTGCCTTTAACCACTGAGTCATTTCTCCAGCCCCTTCACATGAATTGTTTAATTCTCAGTAGTGCTTTAAGATATATTTAGTCCTCTCCAGAAAGATATGTAATTCACATACCCTATCAGAATGGGATTTTGTCACCATGCCTAATTTTGAATAGTCAGCCATTTTCCTATTATCTTCTTTTATTCTATATGACACCATGTTCTATCATATAAGTAACATGAGTGTATGGACACTGCAATGATACATAAAAATATTTAAGTGGCCCTAGCTTATTCAGTAATCGAAAGTTAAGCATGAATGGAAAAGAAAAATCAAGACACCACTTAGTTGGAAAATAACTCCATTCAAAACTCTGCAGTAAACACCACAATTCACTACTTACTCTAGACTCATTGATTTTACTCACTGGGGGACTTTAATGTCATGTATTTTCCTCTATAAGTTACCAGTTTCTCTGATCTGTTTACTTTATTCCACACATCAGTTTCAACAGGTAACACTGTTGTGACTGTGAGATCAGCAAGTTTTGAGTGGCGTCACTGGGCTGGTCACATCTTTGAAAGGTGACAAGCAATCATCACTGAATTCAGTGTTACTTCCACAGGAAACCCATCATCAGTACCACCTACTTCATGGTGAGAAGTGATACACTCCATCATTTTCTATTGTACTTCTTCCAGAGCTGACAGAAAATTTATCTATGCTCCAAGGATTTATAGCTCATTCATTCCACAGTAAAAAGTCATTTCCCAAGAACTTACAAGAACCAAAGATTGGCTGGACCATGATGAGCACTGCTATCAACAAAACACTGGTTGGAGCTCTTGCTTCCCTCTGAAGCATAGACTTGGACCTTGACCCTATTCTGCCTTCCAGACTCCTTTCATGGTGAGAGTCCATGCCCGCACTCCTTCCTCTTGTCCTGCTTCCTTTGGGATATCCCTAAAGTGCCTGGAATTTTATTTTTCAAAAGTATAATAGTAAATAATGAAAACGGTATAACTTTGGCTATTCATACACATGCTTTAAATACAGTTCAACCTCCACTGTAACTCTGGGTTGCAGAGTCTATGATTCTATACGATAAGGTGTTAAATCTTCTAAGAAAGATTCAGGGAGTAATGCAGAAAAATGCTTTTATCACAAAATTAGAGGAAAGATGAAATCCAGTACAGAATGCTTCTAACAAGCCATTGGCATGTTATAAGTACTGGACAACCAGTATGTTAATACTATTTATTTTAATTCTAAAAAATTATATGCCAATGAAAATAGGTGAAACCAGAGCATTTAGGAAAAGAATGGGGCTGTGTTTGATCCTTCTTAACAAAGTAATGAGAAGTGGCAGGATACCTAAAATGTGCTGGCCCAATCATGCAGCTGCAAGAATTCCAAACTAGATTCAGTACTCAACTGAGACTTGAGTCCCCCTGGAAAACTGAAGACAAGCCAGTGAAATGTGTTTATTTAATTGAATTTAGAAATAATTTAAGAAATCTTGAACTCAATTTAAAAATTATATTAAACACTTGCAGTCTCCAGTTGCTCTCTCTTGACTTCCTGTGCTCATTGGAGATGTGAACCTCGGCTTTCTGCTCCAGCCCCAGTCACCATGCCTCCTGCCACAATGGACTCTAATTCTCTGGAACTGCCAATCATAAGCTCAAACAAACTCTTCCTTTTATAAGTTCCCTTGGTCATGGTGATTTTATCACAGCAACAGAAAAGTGACTAATACAGTATTTGGTACTGAGAGTGGGGTTGTTGGCTATGAAGAACCTGACCTGTGGGTGTTTGGAGAAATGTAGAAGACTTTGGGAACTATGGGCTAGAAAAGCTATAGCTTTTGACTGCTGTAAGCAGAGCTTAATGGGACATTCTAGTAAAAGCCTAGAAGAAAGCATTGCTGCTGAGAAAAATGTATTTCCAAAGGAAAATAAAGACTTAAGCAGCAACTAGGCTATTTTGGCAAAGAGTCTGGCCTCAGTTTGCCCACAGCCCAAATGCTTGCCTGATGCTAAATTGAAAAGCAATGGATGTCTTTGGCAAAGGATATTTCAAGACAGCCTAATGTAGAAATGGTGTGGCTACTTATGGTGAATATTGTGCATATCTACAGTGAAAAAGAGCAGATAGGGCAGAAAGAAATTCAGAATGTACAGTTTGGATCTGAAAAGTGCACTAGGAAGATTAATTGTGGGGCCAAGGCATGTGAAGGAGAGGCTTCCTTTGATAAGGAGATTAAAGTGATTAAGGAGAGGCTTAGATATTTACAAGTAAACAATGGAAAATGTGAGATTAAAATGATTAAGGAGTTGCCTCGAGATTTACAAGTAAACAACAGAAACAGTACCTTCAGGGCAAGATCACACCCAGCTAAGCTTTCAACTTTTGAAAGGAAAATATTGAAAGGGCAAAGAAAAGTTGTGAATGTGGTTGAAGTAGGGCAGAGTCCATCCTGAACTTGCAGCCAAACTTGGCAGCTTCATTCACATGGTGCTAGCTTTAGAGGCATGAAGGATGCAAGAGTGAAGGGGTCATCAGTTCTTCCTCCACAGTTTCAGAGGCCAGACGGGGTGCAGCAGGGGCATCCCTGAATAAAGAAGGCCCTGATAGGCCATTTTGTGAAGCTGTGAATGTGAAGCCTGGTTGGCTGCAGAGACCCCCAAGAAGACATTCGAGATGCCAGAACTGTGAGATATTTGCCAAGGAGAGCTGCATACAGGGAGTGGTACCAACCTAAGGAAGAGTTGTATGTTGCCTGCAAAGCTAGAAGAGCTGAGCCATCTGAGGCCTTGAGAAGTAAAGTACCAGAAGTTGCACGTGGAGCTACTGGACTTGGTGTTTGCCCTGCTGGTTTTCAGTCTTGTTTTGGTCCAGTATTTCCTCACTATGCTTCTATTCCTCCCTTTTGGAATGGGAATGTGTATTCGGTTCCACTGTATATTGGGAGCATATAATTTCTCTTTTGATTTTACAGGAGCTTACAGTAAAGAGATTGGCCTGGATCTCAGAAGAGACTTTTGAATAGAATTGAGATTGGTAAAGACTATGAGGACTTTGAAGGTTGGACTAAATGCATTTTGCATTTTATATGGTCATGAGTCTACTGGGCCAGGGAGTGGAATGTGGTGGTTTGAGTGAGAGTGTCCTCCATAGACTTTAAGTATTCAGACATTTTGTCCCCAGTTGGTGGCACTGTTTTGGGAGATCTTAGAAGGTGTGGTCATGCTGGAGGAAGTACATCATTGGGGGCAGGCTTAGTGAGTTTAACAAGTCTTGCAGTCTCCAGTTTCTCTCTCTTGACTTCCTGTGCTCATTGACGATGTGAACCTCTGCTTTCTTCTCCAGCCCCAGCCACCATGTCTCCTGCCACAATGGATTCTAATTCTCTGGAACTGCCAATCATAAGCTCAAATATCAATAGAAAAGTGACTAATACAGGGGGGTTCAGAAGAACTTCTATTTCATCTACTATTATTGTGTGTGTTTATAATGTATGTATATATGTGCGTACTGTGGAATGCATGTGGAGGTCAGTGAACAACTTTGTGGAGTTCTTTCTCTCTTTCTACCTCTAAGTGGGTTCTGATGATCAACCAAAGGTCATAGGCTTGCATCATTGGACAGCATGCCTTCATTTTGTGGCCTATAAAAATTAAATTAAATTTCTGGGCTGGAGAGATGGCCTAGCAGTTAAGAGCTCCGACCACTCTTACAGAGGACCCGAGTTCAATCCCCAGCACCCACATGGCAGCCAAGAACCGTCTGAAACTCCAATTCTAGGAGAACTCTAGTTCCAGGGGAATCTGACACCCTCTTCTGACCTCCGCAGCATTGCACGACACGGGTGCACAAACCCACATGTAGACAGTACATTCATACATATACAGAAATAAATAAAATTAAAAAAATTTTAATTAAATTAAATTTCTTTGATAATTGTTAATCTTTTTTAAATATATGTCATAATAATTTGTAGTAAAATAAATTAGATAATTTAAACGATAATTAAAAGTGTAAACCTACCTAAGTCATTCTTAACACTTTCAAGAGAGATGCACATACACAGGAATACACTTTTGCAAACATACACACACATACTTGCATTAAACATCATCACTTACATGTTTTCTTCAGGGCAAGTTAATTATATTTCTTCAAAACCAGAGCTACATATTTTACTAACTACATTTAAAATTGTTATTTTTAATTAATCATGGTTGGAAAATATGCATGAATTGTAATAAGCTGTCTTGTTTCATTCACATTCTTTTGTCTGTACACTATAACAGGTGATATGCACAGTTTACTCTCATTAAATGAGGGGATTGTATCATCTTCTTTGTTGTTTTTTTATGTCATGGGGAGAAATCTCTCACTAAAAATATGTATTCTATGAACATGAAACAATTGTGTTTCAAGACATGCACTGCAACTCAGAAGGGGGCCAGTTTTGTTAAATGTTTGTATTTGACAGGCATGTTATAACTGATCCCCGAAATGATGAAAGCAGTCACATTTTAACTCAAGAGTTACACTTGAATCTGTTGTCTAGGAATACTTCTCAAAAGTTTTTGCTCTATTTTTAATAATTTTATTAATGTTTTGTGTATTTCAGACATCATTTTTAATTTAATTTAGACATATTCCCCTTTCCCTTCCCCCAACCCCATCTCAGTTCATGCATTCTGCCAAATGTGTCTTTTTTTCAGTCATTGTAAAGTTTTTCTTTGCAAAGGTTTATTGTTTTGGGCAGAATTTAACTATATCAGTTGGCTCTTTGACCCAGTCCTTATGTTGTTGTGGTTCCTTCCCAATTTTATTGCTCCAAAATATGCCTGTACAGTTTATTCTTTGCTCTATTTTTTATGTTATAAGTATTATGTATCTGAGTATTCATTTCCAATTAGCCATTTTCTCGGTGATACATTATTGACTGCCTTGACAATTTAGAGTATCCAATATGAATAATTTATCCTCAACAGTTAGCAATATTATTTCTGTACAATTTAATTAACTACTACAGGAAACAAACTTGCTTAAATTCTGTGTTCAATTCTACTGTGAAAGATTTATTTCATTTTGTAGATATAAGTTTAAGAGATAAAATTAGATGTTAATTTTATATTCCCTATCAAATTTTAAGCATTCCAGTATAATACCATTTTTATACATCAACAACCTAAAATAAATTTTGCAATATTTACCCAGTTAATAATGCTCTATAGGAATATGTAATAACCTCCTCAAATACAATTACAGAGACATACTTATGCAGCAATGCATTTTAAAATGCACTGGATTGATTTCTCCACAGGGCTTGCTTGTCATAGCATTTTGTTAACCTACCCACTAAAGTATAGTGGGTAAGTCAGACAACTTAGCCTTGCATCATCAATTAGAAAAAGAAATAATAACCAAAATAGTTTGCCTTCCAAATTGTTAGCTGCCCGAGTGCTGAAAACCAATGATGTGTAGAAAAGAAAACCCTCATAACTCCTTGCCTGATAAATGAGTACGGAGAATTTGACAGATCAGAACGAGATGAAGCAGCCTAAAACATTTGGCACAATGTGCGTCTGGCATACAGAGACTGCCTGTCAAATGCCTATGACTCCATACAGCAGCTAGGGACCCTATGGAGCAGCAGATGGGCCATTAAGGTAGTATTAATGTAGATGCCATCAGTTTTCAGTTCTGACTGGGACATACTCTTTAGAACTATGAGCAGCTGCTGCCATTTATTGTGACAGCTTCCTGCTAACTTTTGCCAACTGGCACAATCTGACTCTTTGTACCTGAGCTATTAAATGTGTGACTTCCACCATTTTATTCCTCCAGAGAATGCTTTTAATAATCCTCTAAAGAAAGAATGAAGCATTTATCACCCAAGTGAATATACATACCATGCAGTTCTATTGTACACGACTTCTTCCCACTGCTCTTTGCAGACTGGATATTTGTGTATCCTTATTAAAACTACACATGGATCTTTTCAAATATATGGAAGTGCTAAATTGAAAATGATCACTCACATTAATGTTAAATATTTAATGTAATATTTATCTATTCATCAATAAACTGGAACTTTTATTTTTCGAAAATTTTTCCCTAATTGTCAAATAAAAGTCACAGGAAATATAGTAATACATCATCCAACCAAAATAAATTATTTTGTGCTTCTTTGAGTACACATAAATATATTTTTCTCAATATATTTAGATATACCTGATGGTTTAATGCATACCAAGAAATTTTAGGAGTATGAATAGCTTTAAAGCTCTGTATCTGAATAATATCTCTACCTTAAATCATGAACAATGCATTATAGATGATGAGAATTATGAATTTCTCATCTACAGAATAATTTCTGCACTATATGCAACCAAACTGTTGGCAGAAGCAACACTTTGCTGCTGTCCTTTCATACAGCTAGACTTCGAGGGATACATTGCATCATTTTTGATTATGTCAAACAAGAAAGCTCACAGTACAGCACAGCATACGGTTTGTCAGACAATAAAAACTGCAGCAAATCATTATAAAAATGGCTGGCAGACATATTCATTATGCTGAGCTGACTGCCTTTTCTGCTTCAAATAGCTCTACAATTGAACCAGTAATCTGTGCATGAAATACACACACACCACAAACACACTCACAACCCACCACCACACCTAAGGCATGTAAATGTCCTAAGTTCTTTTCAATATGTTCAATAACGAAAATATATTTATTATAAAACAAAGAAGGTGAAAGTCTCAAAAAATATTGACCTTAATAAAACAGCTGTTAAACTGCTTCCTTAAGGCTTGGCTATGTGAAATAAATAATGTGAAAGTTGTCCCACATTACATGTAAAAGAAATATATGAAATGATGTTACAAATAAAGCAGAAAGCATTTATCAGAATGGTATCTAGATAACAAAAATCAATAATTCCAATATTTTCTTCCAGGAACAAAACTGATATCTGACAAAATATTGCTTTAAAAAAGTAAAATTCTATTATTAAAATATAGAGTTTGAAAAAATATAGATATGAAATAAACAAAATTAAAATTTTGATGTATCATGTTAAATGTAGTAGTTTATCTATTTAGAAGTTCAATGGTTTATTGGTTGTGTTTTTAGCATCCTTTATCTTATCTACCATATTACCATATTCACAAGACAGTGTAAACTTGGTTTGAATATTTGGGTAATAGTGTGTTAGTGGTTATGTTACTTTTGTAAGCCTCCCCTATACTAAAGCAAAATTTTCATTTAACTCTGTAAGATATAGGCAACATCAACGTTGAATTTTGAAATTCTCTTTTTATTTAATTTAATGTAGGTTCCAAATCAAAGGTGTTCTTGTGTCACTACATTTAAAAAATAACATTAGAATGACTCTGAAATAGACTGTGATAAAACAAGAGCAATACTCATATGTATGCTTGTAACAAAATTCTTTATTTCCTGGTGTTTCTGTAAGGAAGGATATTCTGCTGCTTTATGGAGAAACCAAAGCCCAATGCACAGAATTTAATGAAAATTAGTAAGTCTATGGATACCAGAGAGCTTGAAAATGAACACCTTTATAAGGAACTGATAGTTTTACAGTACAACATGGATATAATGAAAATGGCAGCAGGTCATAGATGATTACAGCCACACACCTTCCAAAGAAGACCTATTTCAGAGGAAGCCACAGGCGGTTGTACTTAATAGTTTTAGTTGAATCCTACTGCTTCAGAGTGATTGTTCCATATTCTAAAATCTCTGCTTCTTATATAATATTTGTAAGAATAAGTTTTAATAACATATTTTATGAAAATCCAAGGACACAATGGATAATTATCTATTCTGGTGAATTACTAAATAATCCTTTTAGGAATATAATTTTAAACCAGTAAAATAATATCTGCTTAAGAAACCATGTTTTTGCAGTTGGGGCCAGAAAAGACACAAATATATTTGCAAGTCATGCTTCAGGATGTTTATTGTTAAACTAAAAATAAATAACCTTAATAATCACCTTTCCTTTGTTTTCCCCAGGGATGGATTTGTACATATGTGCAGAATCTTGTGAGGCAGAGATACAACATCAATGAGTGCACTTCCAGTACATAGGACTTGCACCTATTATGCTTTTCAAAGACAGAAACAGTGAAAAGCTTTATGGAAACTCTATGCACAGAACATAGACTACTAGAGCTTCTGAGGCATCTTTCTACAAAGGTCTTGCACATGTTTTTAGTTTGGCTCTAACTGCTATTGTCACTAATATCTGATAGAAGTACTTCATTCACATAGCAAAGCTTGTAAAGAGGGAGAAACTAAAATCTTAATGAGAGCAGGGCTGAAGAGATGGATGGCTCAGCTGTAAAGAGCACTGACTGCTCTTGCACATGATCCGGTTTCAATTACCAGCACCCACATGGTGGCTAAAAACTGTTTTTAACTCCAGTTCCAGGGGATCAATGCCCTCTTCTGACCTCCACAGGCATTGCATGACACAGGTTCACTAACACATATGTAGGTACTGCACACATACACATAAAATTAAAATGATAAATGAAATATTTTTAAAAAATTAAAGAGAAAATATGTTTGCTTCTTTCTGTTTTTTTTTCTTTTTCTGAGACTAATTTTTAGATTGATCTTTTTTGTTTTTATGTTATTTTTATTAAATTTTTGTGCATTTCATACAAAAGAACTTAATCCTCCTTTTCATGGAAAAAAGAAATACTTGATGGTATTGAAGTCATTCTCTAACCATAAATTAGAGCTGACTGTTATAGAGGTAATCTGTTATAAAACTGGTATAGCTGCTTTCTTTAATTGACTAATAGACATAGGAACTGTGAAAAGTATTATTCTCTATTCAGAGCCAAATATAATACTCAAGTCTTTTTAAGCTGTGCATTTAAGCAAAATATACTAATACAGGAGAGCTCTGATATCAGCAATGGATTATCCTACCAAGGAGATGTTGACCAGGGGATCCAAGCCCCCCCCCTCCAAAAAAAAGGTAAAGGTTTCTTGCCTGTAAACTGGGATACCTGCAAGAAGAGAGGAAGTAAGGCCCTGCTGTCAAAGACCTGATGTAAGCATGGGAAAGATGTATTGAGACCACACTTGCAAGTGTACAGTTGGTCTATGGAATGCCAGAGAGTGTTACCAAAGGCCACTAAACCAAAAAAGCAAATACTGGTCTCCTTGAGTCAACTAAGACTCCTCCATCAGAATCAGCTACACCTCACATGCCTGGAAATACTGTGCAGCAGTGGCAGCCATATGCCTGTATATCCCAAATCTAATTGGCTATTAGCTCTCTCCTTGGAGGAATAATTCATGGCTGATGGCACAAGCTTACATACTCTAGTGGTTAGATGTTATAAGCCATAATAAGACCTTGTCATCTTTTACAGAAAAAATATAATTCATGGATTAGCATACCATCCAAACATCTGTGTCTCTACCAAAGTAACCTACCGTAATAATTAGTACTGTTTAAATACCTATATGTCTAATTGCTTATGCTTCATTTGTAGGATTGAAAGGTTATTCCTGGACAAACTGTCAACCCATGAAAGGAAACAGCCTGAACTGATCAGAGTCCAAAATGACAGCTCCAGAGAAAGTAGACTGTTTTGCTTCTTGTCCACCTGTGCCCCTTTTCTTAGCCTAGGGAACAATCTGCGGAAGAGGGGGCATGGTAGTAAGTAAGGGCTGAGATTGGGGTGAATGGTGAAACTACAGCAATATAGACTGGACACTTATTTGATCAACATGATTGTACATATAAGCCCCTCCAATTGGATGGCGGGAGCCTTGGCTGTGTGGGTTTGGGCATAGCTGCTTGCAAATTGGTTTTACATGAAGGATGCTTATACTCATAACTTATTACTTATTGTTAAAAAATGAAATTAAAAAATAAATAGAAAAAAAGAACTTAATCTTTTTTTTTCAATTCAAAAACAACATTGCTAATAATTAAGGGAATGCAAATTAACACCACTTTGAGATTTCATCTTACTCCAGTAAGACTGGCTATGATTAAAAAAGCAAAGGATACCAAAGGCTGGAGAGGTTGTGGGGAAAGGAGCACACTCATCCACTGCTGGTGGGAATGTAAACTTGTACAACCACTGTGGAAAGCAGTGTGGAGAACCCTTTTATTTATTTATTTATTTTTATGTGTATGAATGTACTGTCTGCATACAGGTTTGTGCACCCACCCGTGTTGTGCAATGCCATGGAGGTCAGAAGAGGGGATTCCCCTGGAACTGGAGTTCTCCTGGAATTGGAGTTACACATGGTTCTCAGCAGCCATGTGGGTGCTGAGGATCAAACCCAGGTCCTCTGCAAGAGCAGTTGGCCCTCTTATCTGCTAGGCCATCTCTCCAACCCTGGAGAACTCTTAAAAGACTGAAAATGTGCCTACTACCTGACCCAGTCATACCGCTCTGGGTATATACTCACAAGACTCATCCTATCACAGAGATTGATCTTTTAATAATAAAAAGTATATGAAGTCTTCTTGTGACTTTCTTAAACTCATCAGAGATGTATTGGAAATCAACCATCATAAAATAAGTGAACTTTCAAGGCCAGCCTGGCCTACATAGTGAGTTCCCAGACAGCTGGAGCTACAGGGAGACCCTGTCTCAAAAAATCCCAATAATAATAATAATAATAACAACAACAGCAACAATAATAATAATAATTTAACGTTAATGCTTTGTGTTACAATCAGTACAATAAAGAAAGTCCCCGTTTCCCATCATAGATATTTGTAGGGGATTATGATAATGTAGTGTTTGATTATTGTCATAGTCAAATTGAGCATTTATAATGCAATATTTTAGACTAGGAACCTAAAAACAAACTGGTTTCTCACAGTTCTGGGAGGTGGGAAGTCAAGACACCAGCACAGTCAGCTTTCTTTCTAAAAGTTTTCTTCCTGGTTTGCTAATGACTGTGCTTTTGTTTTATCCTTCTGTTTCCAAGATAAACAGCATCTTTCCTCTGTGTCTTGTGAAGGTAGGAATCTCATTCATGAGCATTGTACCATCACATCTGTTTGGGAATTTTAGCATTTAAATTTTATAGGGACATAGTCCCCAACAAATATAAAAAGTGACAACCCAATGGTCACCCACAGTGCAGGAACCAAGAAACAAAATTATGGAACAGAGACACAGACTACCCAGTCCATAAATAGGCATTCATTGATATAAAATATGTTTAAAGATCCAATTTAAACACTATTTTTATCAATGTTCAGTTTTATATATTTCAAAAAGCAAACCCATGTAGCCTGTAATTCATTTGCAGTAAACCAAAGCAAATACAAGAGGCAATATTTGAATGGTTAGATATTTATTCAAAAAGAGCAACAAAATATAAAATAAAAGCAATAAACACCAGTACAAAAGATTCCATTTGTAGCGGTTTCTCAGAAAATTAATAAAATGACACATTTTTTTTTCTTTTCTGCCTTTTAATTTTATGGGAACAGTTTTTCTAGAAATGGTTTCTTAAAAAAAATGTATGCTCATTTGCATTTCTGTTTTTCTCCAACTGACACACTATTTTTCTCTCCAAACTTGGAAAATCATTTTCCAAATGTGGCTACCCAAACTGCAGATGCCCCATTTCCTTATATGAATTAGCATAGTAATTACGCATGGACATTGGCCCTTCTAACTTCACTCTGATCAGATAAGCACAAAATCCCAACTCCCTACTGTGCATAAAGAGACCTTAGCCATGATAACATTTTCACTTGAGTTGAACTACTGCACTATGAAACTTTTTCCCCTGATGTTTAAGTCATTTTTCTTTTTTGGGGGGGGTGGTCTTTTTGAGACAGGGTCTCCCTGTAGCCCCAGCTATCCTGGAACTCCCTCTGTAGACCAGGCTGGCCTTGAACTCACAGAGATCCGCCTGCCTCTGCCTCCCAAGTGCTAGGATTAAAGCCGTGCGCCACCACGTCCGGCTTAAGTCATTTTTCTTCACAGTTTTTATAAAATGAAGTTTAGGTGTATAAGTATATGGGACCTGAGGTAGAATCCCCATCTCTTTCTGTCCCTAAAGTTATGTTTGACCCACATTGGTGCTACTTATTGCTCAACCTGGGAAGGAAGATTGCAATGCTATAACCTAAACTAAGCTTTTCCTTTCTTGAAAAGAAAGTATTCCCTTATTATAAGTAGGCTTCATCTAGCCCCATGTGACACTCACGCTTTGTTCTTACATGGTCTATTCAGCAGCTCTGGAAGGTCAGATAAACCAAAGTGAGGTTCTTCCTGGTCCTTCTTATGTCAATCAGATTCCCCCTGTGCTGATGATGTAACACGAAAAATGAAATTTCTCCAAATATCAGTGTCAGAAGAGGGTGTTGGATTCCCCTGGAACTGGAGTTAAAGAAGGTTCTCAGCCACCATGTAAGTGTTGGGGATTGAACCTGGGTCCTCTGCAAGAGCAGTCAGCACTCTTAACTGCTAGGCCATCTCTCCAGCCCCGTATTAAAAGACTTTTATGCCATGACTCTATCAAGCTTATAAGCTAAATTTTTTTAAAAAGTAGAGAATCTAGAAATTTTCATTCTAACTAATTGCCTTCACCAAATGTCTGATCCTAGTTTTGAATGTCAGCTGTTGGACTTCAGTAACACCGTGTTCACACATACACTTCCATCTTCATATCTGATGGCTAGGGAGATTATTCTGGAAAGCAAAGATAAAGGCACATGAAATGTTTATACCACGGGGATCATGCATACAAAGGTTTTGAGCGTTTTCTATGCTCTTCAAATGTCAACTCCTTGGAGAGTATAGAATATGTTGGTTCTAGTTTTTTTTGTTTTTTTTTTGCTACATTTTTAATGTTTTATTTATTATTTTTTATGTGTATGAATGTACTGTCTACATGTAGGTTGGTGCACTCCTGTAGTACGATGCAGTGGAGGTGTCGGATTTCCCTGGAACTGGAGTTAAAGAGGGGTCTTAGCCACCATGTGGGTGCTGGAAATCGAATCCAGGTCCTCTGCAAGAGCAGTCGGCGCTCTTAACCGCTGAGCCATCTCTCCAGCCCCAAGAATTGCTACTTTTTTTTTTGAACTTTTTAAATTTCTTTATGTATATGAATGTACTGCCTTCCTGCAAGTTTGTGCACCCGTGTCGTGCAATGCCGCAGAGGTCAGAAGAGGGTGTTGGATTCCCCTGGAACTGGAGTTCTCCTGGAACTGGAGTTTCAGATGGTTCTTGGCCGTCATGTGGGTGCTGGGGATCGAACCCGGGTCCTCTGTAAGAGCGGTCGGCGCTATTAACCGCTAGGCCATCTCTCCAGCCCAAGAATTGCTACTTTTAAGTTAAGGTCTGGTAATGAAATGTTTAATGAAACAGTATTCATATTCTCATTTTCTAATAATCTGGAAGGAATAAAAGGAGGAATAAAAGAACAGGGAGATGAAGGAAAGAACAGAAGCACAGTAATCAAGCATGATATATATATTAAGTAATATGCAATGTCAGTAATTATATATTATATAATTATTATATATAAAATTATATTATATATAATTTTTGTGTATTTCATACACAACATCTTAATTTTATACACCCTTCCTCTTCCCCATCAGGACCCTCCCATAGGACACCTCTACTGTAGTTCATGCATTCTGTCATTTATGTTAAGGCCTATTGAGTCAAGTTAGCATCCCCTAATATTCATCAGTACAAATTCATCCACTGGGGTTTAGTCAGCTATCTAGAGTCTCTCCCTTAAGGAAGAGCAGCTCTTTCTCACCTAGTAATAATCAGCTGCCTAATAGTTCTACTAAGTCTGGGCCCAGCAGCCCTTTTCCACAGCTCTATGCTGTGTGTTTTTGCCTGCTTGAATTTACATGAGTCTTGTGCATGCTCTCACCATTGCTCTAAGTTCATAAAAGCAAAGTCCCTGGAGCCTGTAAGAATGTGTTTCCATATGGCCATGTACCTCCTCCCCTGGCTCTTTTTTTTTTTTTTTTTTTTTTTTTTTTTTGGTCTTTTCGAGACAGGGGTCTCCTGCAATCCCAGGCTGTTTCCGGACTACACTCTGTAGACCAGGCTGGCCTTGAAATACAAAGATCCCAAAGATCGCTGCCTCTGCTCCCAAGGCTAGGATAAATTTGTGTGCTCCACCAAGCCCGGCTCCCCTGGCTTTATATCCTTTCTTCCTCATTTCTTCTGCACCCGTCCGAGCCCTGCGGTTCATTGCACTCATGTTGCATGGGAGTCTTACTGATAAGAGGGGGACTCACCATTGACATCATTTTTAAATGCATGCAAAGGGCTGGGAGATTGCCAGTTGGTCTAAGAATGCTTGCTGCACAAGCGTAAGGACCTCAACTTGATTCCCCAGCATCTATGAGGTTTGCCAAGTTTGCTTCTGTAACCTATCCTGGGGTCGGATGGGCTGAGACATGATGATCAGTGGGGTTTGCTGGCTGCCTGTCTAGATCCAGGTACAGTGAGAGATCCCTGTGTCAAGAATTAAGCTGAAGAGTAAACAGGACACCAAGCATCCTTCTATGACCTCCGCATAGGTACCTACAGGCACACACTCAACACAAGTGACAGACATCACAAACACAAAGAAAATGTCTGTAAAAAACTCAATTGTAACACTTCCTATAATATTTACATAATTATATTCATATAGATAGAACATATGTGAAGGTTATATCACTAAATTTGAGGATAGATGGGGTAATAAAAAAAATTCAGACTTTGCCAAATGGATTTATAATAAGTTAAGTTGTCTTTTTGTATTCTTCAAGATTCAAACTTTCTGGGCTTGTTCTGAAAAGAGGTAATTTTGTAAAGGTTTTTAGAGAGCACACCCAATTTCTTTAGTTATTAAAAGCATATTTCTGTGAAGCATTAGCAGGAGAGAACAGCCTGATCCGACTTATAATAATATGTGTGAGTGGCACAAAGTAATTTTGTTGTGAAGAGGACTATTTTTCAAATTCACACCTGCTGAATATCACAAAATATTTCTCTGTTACCTGAATTGGAAAAGGTTTAATTTTATTCAGAGCATTGCACTCTAACTAATCTATGCTGTTTTCATTTCTATCTTCTGAAAAATAGCATGACTAATTGTGAGATAAATTACTAGTAATATCGCATGTCCCAGTAAAACTTTGCTTATGATTCATGTAATAATGCCTCTTAAGTCTAAGAATGTATTGTACCATGATGCCAAATGCGACAGAAATATTACTAATTTTGTATAAAATATCACAACTGTATAGGAAAATTAAGTTCCCTTAAAATCTGCATCCAGTACTTTTCTTTCAGAGGTTGAGAGTATTATTTCAACCGAACACACACAATCTCATCACACCTGCACTCTGTTAGCCCACTAAGGTGTTTTTTTCCAATAACCACTGCCCTTTGATATAGATTGAGGTATTGTTCAGGTTATTTTCTTTCTTTCTTTCTTTCTTTCTTTCTTTCTTTCTTTCTTTCTTTCTTTCTTTCTTATTTATTTATTCATTTATTTTATCAAATCTAGACTCGTGCCCCCCCATTCCCACACCCCACCAGAGTTCATGCATTCTGCCAAACATGCTTTTCATCTCTTTCTCAGTCTTTCTCAATATTCTCCATGTGGAAGTTGACTGTTTTGAGCAGAAGTTCACTGTTTCAGTCAATTCTTCGATGCAGTCCTTTCTGTTGTTTTGTTGTTTCCAATATGTATTACTTCCAACTGCTTTGGACTCAGGTTATTTTTGACATATCAGAGTTTTTTTATCATTTAGTTATACTGATAACATTGCATCATAAAATAGTATATTTTAAAAGACAAGAATGCAAAGAGCAATCTTAAAATGTATTTTCGATTATTGATTCCAAATAATAAATATAATCATCATCAAATCAATGACTATGTTACTTACTTCTACCACAAAAAATTCTCTCAGATTTGAAACATGAAGGTGCGGTCCTAAATAGATATTTTTAGTGGTTAGAACTGATCTTTGTTAGGAGAATTTTCTTAAATTTGGGATTTCAAATCTTTTCCAAGTAATGTACTGTTGATATGCATTCTACAATTATCATAGACCATTTTTAAGAATAGTAGGGTTAAGTCACTGATATATTAGTTTATAAATACCATATATAAAGGTGAAGAAAATCCTAATCTTCACTGAGAATTTGTTGTGTGCTTGACATATTATTAATTGTTTAGTGTGCTTCCTTATATTAATATTCATAAAGACCTATGAACTAGATAAAATCAAGAATCCACTATGAGAATGTACATCCACTATCTTTCACTAATTTGAATTTTCTAACTTAAGCATATATTAATGGTATTTCTGAGACAACATAGTAGTGTTGAAAGAATTCATACGGAATTGGAAAGGAAGAATAAGATGACTGAAACACAGGGTTAGAGAGTGCCCACACAGTGGCTGTGCTCAGGAAATGTGCAGCCTCCTCTATGGAGTCCAAGGGTGATCTTGCTAAATGTTATGTATTCTGTATTGTCCAGTTGGTTATATTTCACAAAGTCATTTATTTATTTATTTATTTATTTATTTATTTATTTATTTATTTCTCTATTTTGGATCACATTTTCTGTACATGGAAGACCGTGATGTGTATGTAACACACAATTAAAATTCTTTTTTAATGTTTTTTAAATTTATTTATTATTTTTTATGAGTACTGTCTGCATATAGGTTGGTGCACCCATGTCGTGCAATGCCGCAGAGGTCAGAAAAAGGTGTCAGATTTCCCTGGAACTGGAGTTAAAGATGATTCTTAGCCACCATGTGGGTGCTGGGAATAGAACCCGGGTCCTCTGCAAAAGCAGTTGGTGCTCTTAACCACTGAGCCATCTCTCCAGCCCCGCAAGTAAAATTCTTGACAACACTTTCATGTCCTTATTTAGGAGTTCAGTGAGCTTATGATTCTAGGGCACATAGAAAATCAAGATGTTATTAAGTTTCAACTCAAATTCTAAAATGTAATTTGGCCTTAAATATTAAAACTTTAACAAAATTTCATGACTTTTCACATAAAGTATTTTTTTAATTTTATTTATCTTTGCATGTGTATGAATGTACTGTCTGCATGTAGGTTTGTGCACCCGTATCATGCAATGGCACGGAGGTCAGAAGAGGGTCTCGGATTCCCCTGGAACTGGAGTTCTGGAATTTGAGTTACAGACAGTTCTTAGCTGCCATGTGGGTGCTGGGGATCGAACCCGGGTCCTCTGCAAGAGCAGTTGGTGCTCTTAACCTCTAGGCTATCTCTCCAGCCCCAAAGTTTTATATTTAATAATATTTGGTATGTCTGTATATGGGTCAACAAAATAATAGAAAAGACAATAATCTCAAAGTATATTGTTTTATTATATATTTATGTATGATTGTATATGCAAAAATTATATACTTCAAAATGCTTTAAAGTCAACAAATTCACATAGTATTATATGCTAATAAATAAAAATTAAAAGATTAAATAATGTGCCACAGTTAATATGTTCACCGTTACTTATAAAAAAAATGTAAAAACTTAGGCTGACATCTTTGAGTATTCATGACATCATACTGAGGTTGCGATTGTTTTTAACCACTCTGTTTTTATTTTTGTTACTTTGTGGTATTTTCTATGATAGTTATTATTTTTATTGCTGAAACAAATTGAATTTAAAATTGTAACTTTCTTTCTCTTCAATATGTTTCTTATTAAAATGGGTACATGCATTGTACAAAACTAGAGAAATCTAGAGATGAACAAAAAGCATCCATTTCTTGATGAATAGATCTATTCAGATATTTGACAAATTACTTGCTAATATGATATTTTTGTATTTTAGATTATATTTTGATGAACTTCTAAATAGTATAATAGAAATAAACTTCAAATTTAATTCATAAATAAAAAGTGAAATTTATTTAAATAAATATCATAAATCCAGGAATATAGGCACACATATATACACATGCATAGATTATATGTATTAAAACACACATGTAGCTGTATATTCAGAGAAAATAGTACTGATGAATGCTTCCATGTATTATAGAAACCCCTATTAGAATGCTGTCTGCTTGGTCAGTTTTTGAAACTACACAGCCTTGCTGAGCAATTCTCTGACCTTGGATTCCAGGAGCTTATGATGCTCGACCATTTTGTGCTGAATATTATCTTTTCACAACTTCAAACATTGAATGTCTTCCACATAAAATTTATGTTAGTTACAATGCCACTTTGAGGAATAATTTTTTAATATTTTTTTAATTGCTTAGCATGGTGGCACATGCCATATATATATATATATATATATATGATGATATATATCATGATATACATTATATATATATATATATATATCAGTGTAACTGTCTACATGTAGGTAGGTGCACCAGTGTCATGCAATGATGCAGAGGTCAGAAGAGGGTATTGGATTCCCCTGGAACTGGAATTAAAGACAGTTCTTAGCCACCATGTGGGTGCTGGGAACCAAATCCGGGTCCTCTGCAAGAACAGTCAGTGCTCTTAACCACTGAGCCATCTCTCCAGCCCCAAGGAATAATTTTTAAAATTAGAGCTTATGTAGCTTCTCTATATCATACTTCCCAGATGTGGAGACATATGTCAGATTTTCTAGTCTTTTGGTTTTTGCAGTATCCTTTATATCTTCTCCTGAAGCAATGTCAGTCAGTAAAGTTATATCTTTACTCAGAGAAATATTCGCAGCTGATTAGTGCTGAATGAAGAACTGGTCTTTTTAAAGCAAGGAACTCTAGAGAGGCTGACTAGAGCTCAGTGGATGAACTGGCACTGAGGAATGGCAGGGGAGATTTTGGCACAACTGGCCTGTATATGAATGACAGGATGTATGAATTCCGGTGGGGGGTGCTATGGGAGAATGCCAGGAGGGGGGGTTACGAAGGTGATTAAGACTGATTGAGATGTTATGCACGAAATATAAAAAGTTCAAAGAAAATTTTTTAAAGATATAGATCAAAATTGATCTTCAGATTTAATTTTATGAGACCTTCTGTCCTAGACACTATTATATTTTTCTACCCCATAACTGAACACTCCAGGTTGGCCAGTTATCTAAGCAATGCTCTTAAGTAGGCTTTTTCAGATCTTCCTGAATATTATTAAAATGGGCTCCAATCTTCAAACTCTTTTTCTCTTCCAAAAGATGGTGAATTAATAGGATGAAATGATGCTTACTGAAGAAAAAAAAAAAAAGAAATAAGACCATTATTTGGTTAAATGGACATTTCCAATTTAATGTTTTTATTCCCAGAGGCAATTCATTAAGCTGAGGTGTGAGAAGTTGGATAGTAGAATCTGTTTGCCTGAGTCAATTTAAGTGTGACAAGTTAAACATAAACTGGGTAAAAAAGAAAAAGTAGAATTTTCATGGCCATGCACTTGTCTGAAGGTTTTCCTCTGGCTCCCATCTTATACTACGTGACCTATTATATACAAGTATAATGCATCAGTTTACCAGAGTGCATTTCCAAGGCATTTCTGCATTACACACATGTAAAGCCATTAGCCAACATTTTGCCTCAAAATTTTCAATTAATAATTGACCAGAGTACCTTCAACCTGAAGATTAAACTGCCTAAAATGGAGGGGGCCAACACACTCTACTTACAGTATATTTTGAAATTCATTCTTGGCTTTGAAAAAATACAGGTTATTCCTACATAAGTAGCAAACCTGCAGGGTTGCTATGATTAGAGTAACCAATCATCTTCCGACTTCTAAGGAATAGACTGGAATTTTATTTTGCTTATATAACTATTATAATGACTTAAGGAAATACCTATTTACATAATTTGTTGATTAAAATATACTGAACAACAGACAAAGGACACAAAAGCAATGCTGCTTTTGAAGATAGTTAACAAGTAAGAGATGCCACTCTTTGGAAGTATATGGTTTTATGGATCGGTTTAATAAATTTCCAAATACTTTATGACTCGAGTGATTAGGCATTAGAGCTAATTACTCCAAGTATTTTTCTCTTCAAAGCTTACTCCCTACTTTCACTCATTCAACTGCAACAATTAAATTCACCAGGAGAAATAGATAATGTCTTTTTAAAACATAATTCCCATAAGAGTTTCCTGCAGCAAATCATTAAAAAGTGAACATATGCATTTAGTTTTCTGTTTACGTACAACTTCAAGCATATTCTAAAGTGTAAAAGATTTTTTTTCTTTGCCACCAAATATTTTCTCCTGCCTCCAATTAGACAAGTTATTAAAGAAATTGCTTTGCTTCTATGCAACTTGCCTCTACTTTCTGTTTCAATATATTGCAACTCGATAACAAATGCCAAGAAAAGTCTTGAAGCAAGTAAGATAAGAGATTTAAAGTTCACTTTGTGAAGAAGAAAAATATCTGATTATTGATATAGTAAGATAAGAGATTTAAAGTTCACTTTGTGAAGAAGAAAATATCTGATTATTGATATACACTATAATAAAGAAACTATTGCTGTTAATAGGGTGAGCATCCAACAATTATATCACCTAGGAAACTACATCTTCCTGAGTTGACAAATTATAGGGAACCCCCTTTTCCAACTGTCTTTTGTTTTATCTCCAAAATATAAAGCAAGTATAGTTTAGTGAGATGATTTTTTTTCCTGGCACCTTTCCATAGCCAATTCCATTCATGCAGAAAAAGGATGAAATTCCATCATCCGAGCATGACATCTCAAAATTCAAACTTAATGAGAGCTTTGGCAGCTTCTGTCGAAGGCAGACAGTGATTAACAAAACACTTCAGAGTACAAGGCACAGCAGTGCTCAAAGAAAACAGTGATGATCTCCACTTAATTGTAGAAAAGCCCAAAGCATCTGCCAGCCGAGGAGAGCTGGAGCCATAAGGAGCTATTGCTCAGATAGGCTGTCATCTCCAGAGATCAACAACCATATGCTCAGCTCAAGCACAAACTCCAAAGAAGTTAATTTTCTGACAAAATACAGGGATAAATATGACATTCAAACAAGTGTGCTCACTCATCCTGAACACACGTTCATCTGCACGCATCAGATTTATGCATCGTTTAAACACAAGCAAATATAATTTGTTTGGAACACAAACATTGCTGCATGAGTACAGGTATAATTAATCTTTGTCTGCCCCACAGGTTCTTGTGTTCTACTGGTTAACCAGGCTTTCAGTAAACTTTTGATGAATGGAGAAGTCACCTGTTGCTTCATACCTAGACACACACTGCATTCTTTCATAAAAATAAATGTAAAGTATTTAATCGAGGTTATTTTAAGATTTGAAATATGTGTGTGACTGTGTGTACCTGTGTGTGTGTGTGTGTGTGTGTGTGTTTTACTGTGGATGTATATACGCAGAGAATATAGAGTTGACAAGTTTTATATATACAACACTCAAATCATCTCTTCGTTAAGCAGATCTCATCTTATTATCTATTTATCTATCTCTCCTCACTAAACATATATTATTATCTATTTATCTATCCATATATCATGTTTCTTTCTAGCCTATCTCTGCATACATGATAGATCCTACCCAAACCTACCTAAGAGACAACCTAACAAAGTAAAGGAAAGATTTCAAGCTAAGATGTAGAAACCTATCTCAATAATGTTAGCAGAGAGTTTGCTGCTGTTACCTACACTTGGAGTGCATTTTACTTTAAAAATACACAAAATTTAAAACAAAAAGATAAGTAAACACTGGCTTTCAAGGTGCTGAGTGGGGTGTGAAGTCCAGTAGTAGAGGACGCCTTGTTTACATATGGCACTGTCAATCCGACTGGGGAAAAAATAAAAGAAAAAAAAAAGTTTACACTGTGAAATATTTTTAAATGAACAGAAAGGATGGAAAGTCCTTTCCTATTATTTTGATATACAAATACACAATAAAAGACTTACTTAAATGATGCAAAATGTAGAGTAAGATTGACTGTAGTCAGCAGACTATTAAAGATGCATGGCTTTGAAAACAGGTGTTTGATTTAGCATCTCCACACTATCCAAACGAGGGTTAAATTTTCAGAAGTGATCATCCATAATCTTTATATAACTAAAGAGAAGCAGCTCTTAGCAAGCAAGGTGGTTAAGTGGTGATCCTGACTCATATGTTAAAGACTCCTAGCTTATGTCTCAAAAATGAATTTTATTTGTTAATACCATCAGATTTTTCCAAAGTTATCTATTGAAAAATAATTCATGAATTCTATTTGTACTCTTTCTCTTTATTGCAACATGTCACTATAGGGCTCAGGATATAGCTGAAGGTAGAATACTTGCTTCTCATGTGTGGAGCCCTAGCTTAGATCCCAAGTATCACAAAAATAAATATCAATAAATGAGTCATAAAAAGTAAATAAATTAATAGCCTTTGTTAGCACCTCTGTGTTTAATTGGCTTTCTAATAATTTGATAACTGATGTTATTGTGTATTTATTTAAAATATTTTTAAATTTCCTCTAATCATAGAAGTAATATATTATCACACTAGTTTATAAAATGCTAACAGAAACAAAGAGGAAAGCTAAAATCATCTAGAACAAAGTAGTAAAAAGACAAAACTCAGAATAGTCCATTTGATCAATTTTATTCCATGTATACATGTAATGTCATTTAATTCATATTAAAATATTATTTGTTTTCTCTCCCTGTTTTTTTTTGTGTGTATTTTAGCATTATTCTTGTTTAACCTATTTGAAAATATTTTTAAATTACTGCTTAATATTGGAACATGTAGGTGAACTTATTTTACCATAACCACTTCACTTTTGGATTTTTTTCCTAATGTTTTAGTATTATAAACAATTCCATAGGGAAATTCATTTTGAAAGCATTTCCAAAACAACTATTTCTTCTGCTTTGCGAGTCAGGGTCCCCTTGTAGCCCCAGTTGCTCTGGATGTCACTATATAGACCATGATGTCCTTCATCTCACAGAGACCTGCCTTCCTCTGCCTCCAGAATGTTGAGATTAAAGGTGTGTGCCACCATGCCTGGCATTCAAAAAGTATTTTAACTGGAGTAGCTGTTTCAATATTAAGACTTGGTATTGAATGTTACTAAATAGTTGTAATGCTAAAAACAATAATATTATTAGTGGCCCCCAAATAAAATCTGCATGAAATGATGCATATATCATCTTGTGAGTAGTTTTGCTTAAAGTAGTTCTGCTTAAAGATTACTTAAAGTAATCCGAACATTAGTCTGCCCAGTTTATTTCTTGACATCTTTTTGACAGCAATTTTTATTCAACTATTAACAGAAAATATGTACACATTTCATAGGCCATTTTTAGAATATAAGCAACAGTTACTATATAAAATACTACTTTATAAGTATGTTCATAATATACAATTTATTTGTATTGGAAAAGAAAACTTTGTTAGTTGGACAGGAACCCTGAGTCTCTAAACCAGAATGGCAAACTTGGATTTGGTTTCCTTGCCAACCAGCAACTCTTCCCTCATCACCATCATGTAAGAAAATAATCCAAATTTCAAAGATTCTAAAATTTCATTCAAACTTCTTTCAAAACTAGCCATAATAAGCACTCATTCCTTTAAAAAAGGCCGCAATATGTTACTTCTTGGTGTGTCACTCCAACAGGAGTCTTGACATCTTTTTGATAAGGTCGTAGGAGAAGTTTCTTCACCACTCACACCTTACTTAGTTAATATTAGTCTCAGTCCATGGCCTCCTGAACTGACTTTTCTAAGCACTCTATTACTCATCTTGCTAACTGCATGCCTACACTTTCTTTATCTTGTATTTTGAGTTTCTTCCTTCTTAAAAGCATTTTCCCTGACAAACCCTTTTCCTCATTTTACCTCGTGCTCCTGAGAATCATTTTTCCCTACGTCAAATTTTTGAAAGATATGCTTATTGGCTTTCTGTGCATTTTGAACAACAGTTCTTAATCAAATTTAGATCCCCTTTCTATCCATGCCTCCTATGCCAGGCCTCATGCATTCTGCCTTACACACTAAGTTTCATTTGGTCAAGCATTTTACCCAGATGTCCTTCTTTGCAAGTTCAGCCTATCTGGAGATCTTACTCTCCTTCACCTAGCCGTAATCAGTTTCCAACATTTCTTAGGCTAGAGACAGCAGGCCACCTATTTCCCTCTCACCAACCTAGACCTTTGTTTGATTGAGTTTGCATGGGTCTTGTGCTTGATGTCACCATGGCCACAAGTTCACATGTGCAAGCTTCCAGAAACCTGAAACCTCTGTTTCCTTATGTTTATGAACCAACCCTGACTCTTACAAACTTTCTGCCCACCTCTTCTGAAGTGGTCCCTGAGCCATGGGTGGGTAAGATTCAGTATGAGTCCTATACAAGGACACACACTGCAGTCTTTTTCTCTAAAACATAATCAGTTGTGGCTTTCTTCTGTGTAAGGAAGCTTCACTGTAGAGAGTTGAGGGGTGCACTAGCACTCTCTTGACCTCCTGTTCCACTACGTTCAATGAGCCTTAGGTTTAGAGGTCCCACTGTAGATATGTCACATAGGGGTGTGTATCTCTCAGATGTATATTCTCTGTGTGGCCAGTTGGCAATAGCCTACTTCTGTTGCAAAAAGAAGCTTCTTAGATGAGTGGTGTATTGTATACTTGTCTGTAAATATAAGGATCTGTACACTTATATGCATAAAATAGAAATAATAAAATAAATAAAAAATTTAAATTAAAAGGGAGAGGAGGACCCAAGTGCACTAATTTCCCATTTTATTTAAAAATAAGAGAAAGACTACAGGTTTTTACTCCCAGCTCCAGGACATGAGACATAAATATTAATCCTAGATAAGCAGATATACATATACACATGCTCTCTAATGCTGCAGAGCAAATTGAAATGAGTTGTATGTCTTTTTAATAGAATATTTTATTGATGTTTTGTGTATTTCATACCTCATTTCTCAATCCTTTTTAGACACACTCCCCTTTCCATGCCCCCCAGCCCACCCCAGTTCATGCATTCTGCCATACATGTCCTGCATCTTTTTCTCAGTCTTTTTAAAGTTTTTCTCTGCAGAGGTTTATTGTTTGGGGAAGAAGTTTACTGTTTCAGTCAGTTCTTTGACCCAGTCCCATTTATATTGCTCCAAAATGTGCCTAAATAGACATCACATATATACCAAAATTATGACCTCTGAAAATAAACTGTTAATTCCAAAATGTATTTAAGAATTCGCATTTTCCCCTTTAATTATTTATTAGTCTAAAATATGAATACATACCCTCTACTCATATACAGTAATTACAAAGTCTGAAAATAAGTGGTAAGTTAATTCTAGAGGAATTCACATTATAGCCACACAGTTGCCTTCAGATAAAAAGAAATATAATATTCATGTTGCTCAGCTTGCCTTTCAACTAGGTATTTGGTGCTAACATCCACAAATGAGGGATACCATTCATCATTTGTGTTTCTGGGACTGTGTTACTTCACTTAACATAATGGCTTAGAGTTCCATCCATTTACCTGCAAAGTTCACAATGCCATCTTTCTTTAACACTGCATAGAACTCCACGCGTAGATGTAGCACATTTTCCTTATCCTCTAGACAGTTGAGGGGCATTTGGGTTGGTCCGAGCTCTTCACTATTGTGAAGAGTAATGAACATGGTTGTGCATGTATCTCTGCGGTAAGATGAGTCTTGTGGGTATATACCTAGGAGTGTTATGACTGGGTCAGGTGGTAGGCTCATTTTGAGTCTTTTAAAAGTTCTCCACACTGCTTTCCATAGTGGTTGTACAAGTTTACATTCCCACCAGCAGTGGATGAGTGTTCCCCTTTCACCACAACCTCTCCAGCATTTGGTGTCTTTTGTTTTCTTGATCTTAGTCAGTCTTATTGGAGTGAGAGGCTACCTTAAAGTGGTTTTAAGTTGCATTTCCTTAGTTATTAACAGAGTTAAACACTTTTTAAGATGTTTCTCAGCCATTTTTATTTCCTCACTAGTGAAATATCTGTTCAGCTCATTACTCCATCTCTTGAGTGTGTCATTTGTTTTCTCCTTTTTTCTTAATTTTTGAGCTTTTGTACATTTCATACATTTCTTAATCAAATTTAGACCTGTTCCCCCATCCATGCCCCCCTCACCAGAGTTCATGCATTCTACCTTACATGTTAAGTCCTGTCTTGTATCTTTTTCTCAGTCATTTTTTACTTTTTTGATGCAGAAGTTTACAGTTTTAATCAGTTCTTTGAACAAGTCTTTTTTTTGTCATTGCTGTTCTTTTTAATTTTGTATTACCCCATGCATATACCAAAATTACAAACTCTGAAAGTAAACTCTAGGTTAATTCCAAAACAAGTTTAGAGTGGAACTCTTCACCAGTGACCCATCTGACAAAGGTTTAACATCCAGAAGTCATTTTTTTATGTTTAAGGGTTCACATTTTTTTTCTTTTAATTTTATATTAGTCTAAAATACCTTCTGCCCATATACATTAATTACCATGTCTGAAAGTAAGTGGTAAGTTAATTCTAGGGCTCATTAAGATATTCACATTATAACATTATAGTTGCTTTCATATAGAAAGAAATATAATAACATTGCTCAGCTTTTCTTTCAATTGGGGGATTTGGTACTAGCATCCACAAGTGAAGGAAACTATTCCTTGCTTGTTTGTTTGTTTGTTTGTTTGTTTGTTTGGGGGACTGTGTACTTCACTTAGCATCATTTGTTTTCTTACTTGTTTGTGGGTTTTTTTTTTCCTGAGAAGTTTATATATTCTGGATGTTAATGCTCTGTCAGATGTATCATGTTGAAGGTTTCCTCCCACTCTGGGTTTTCTCTTCACTTCACTGATTGTTTCTTTCAATCCCCTACTTAGAAAAGACTCAAAAGAGCTTCTTGGGGCTTTTTATTGGCAGCTAGTAGAATTAAAGTAGCACCAAGCAAACTCATATCTTAGGGAAAAAAGTAAAGTTTTCCCTAGGACACAATCCATCAATTGTGTGAAAAACCACAGTTCCACAGGGCACTCTGAGGCACTTGGTTGATTCCCCATCCCTACTGTCCTCCTTTCCACTTCCATTTAACAAGAAATTGCAGAAGCCACAAAGACCCTCACTATTGGCTAGTTCCTGACTGTGAGAAGCTAGGACTTCTCCAACCAGCTGTTACTGGGAACCCTTTCCATTAAAGACAATGGGGAGCCACAAGGGTGGACTAACAAGCAAAAGGAAGCCCAGAGCCTCCACTGGCCCCACTGGGAAGAGGGAAACCCAGGGAGGGTTTCACAGTTCCCTTGACCATCTGGATGGGGTGCCATCCTCTGCTCCCCACCAAAAGTTTGAAAACTATCACAAATAGTACTCAACTTAAGAAAGCCTTGTATGTGGGGAGTGTATATATGCATATTTTGGAATAATATAAAATCAAAGGGGAACAAGAAGAGAGAGAGAAAAACCTTTTCAAAGAACTGACCAAAACAGTAAACCTGTGCACACAAAAGGGTTATAAAGGACTGAGAAAAAGATGCAAGACAGGACTTGTGTATGACAGAATCCATGAGCTCTGACGGGGGACATGAGGGGTGGGCATGGATGGGGTAATGAGTCTAAATTTGATTAAGAAATGTTGTATGAAATGCACTCAATAAAAATTAAAAAGTTAAAAAAATAAAAATAATGGATAAATTTTTTTAAAAAAAAAGAAAGCCTTTAAAGAATTTCTCAAAAGTCTTGGGTCTCTCATCTAGCCAGAAGTTTGTCACCTACATCTACCTTCAGAATAAACAAACCACCCAACTAAAGATCCAGCATCCCATCCCTAATCCCATAGAAGGTTAACAACAAATCAAGAAAGTGAAATACAAATACTTCACTGTAAAACAGATAGCCATGCACATTTGTCTATTTAGTTATTAATTTATATGAACCAAATCAACACTTCTTGATGACAAAATAAACTTTTGCATATTATAAGGGCCTACAAGTCCTAGCTGTCCAAGTAGCTTTTCATTCAGAGACATGGGAAAGATCAGAGAAGGGGGAGGTATAACAAAGAGTTCCAGAATTTCTGCCATGTGCTTAGAGATTGAAATCCCACTCTGTCAATGAGTATCACTAAGACTTTACAGAGAAAGGACTGAGATGTACATATGTATGGAAGAGTCCTTAGAAAACAAGTGGTATTTAAAGCCAGGAGACTAGTTGAACTAGTTAATAAAAATGAGAAGATATCCAGCAATCTTGTTGCTGTACCAAATAAACTAAGGACGTTAAAGGGAACAGCTGCTAGGAAAGATACCCAAGGGAATGGTGTCTTGGAACCCAATTGAGAGCAGTTGTGTCAGAAACACTGCTAAAATGTCAGGTAAAAAGATAACAGAGCAATCACAGCTCAGGACATGGAGTTAGAGCTAAGACAGCCTGTACTTCAGTGGATTGGCAAGAATAAAAGCCAGATTAGAATAAATTCAAGAGAGCTGGAGAGTATGGTTCTTTATTCTCCAAGATTCATGAGGAAATTTATTGTAAAAGAAAGAACCTGCACATAAATCAGGTAAAAGTTATTTTCTGACAACCAAAAGAAGGCTAAAACACAAATACAGACACAAGAACACTGAGGACAATGGAACTCTTGCTTGCTTCTATCTTTTCTGTTAAGTAGACAATAAAGTCATCAGAAGAGCTTGAATTTAGAGTGATGTTAGAAGTTTGAGAAGGAAGAAAATCTCAAATACTAGTCTAACACAGAGAAAGAGGAGGAAATGTGTACCACTAAGGAAATGATACCAGATATCCAGCCCATAATTTTTTTTTCTTAGTCTCTTTAAGCCCTTAATGTGTAGTCACTGAATACATGGAGAATTACTGAGAAAAAGGGTTGGCTTACAAAATACCACTAAACACACAGTGAATATTATAAAAGATGTGCTCATGTGTATATGAAATTTAATACCATTTAGGCCAGTTTATTTTTTACAACATACCTTAAATAATTGTCAGTTGTCAGTTAAAGTATGTACACCCAAGTCATTCAATGCCTGTGGTCAGAAGAGAGCATTGGATTCCCCTGGAACCAGAGTTACAAATAATTGTTAGCTTGGATTAAATGTCCAAATTGTGTTCTCTGAAATGCTGGTTTCTTTGGGTACTAGGCAATATTGCATAATTCATGACTCCACACTCACATACTATTTAGATATTTATTTGTTTTATTTTATGTATATGGATATTATGCCTGCATGTATGTAAGTGTACCTGAATCATGCAGTGCCTGCAGAGGACAGAGGAAAGCACAGATCCCCTGAAACTGGAGTTAAAGATGTTTGTTAACCACCATGTGGTGCTGGGTTTCAAACCTCAATCCTCTGCAAGAGTAGCCATTGCTCTTAACTATGGAACCATCTCTCCAGTGCCCCAGTCACATATTTTTGTTTTGTTCATTTAGTTTCATTTTGAGACAAGGTCTCCCTGCAGCCCCAGCTGACCTGGAACTCACTAAACAAACCAAGCTACCCTCAGTCTTTCAGAGATTTGCTTACCTTTCCCTCCTAAGTGCTGGTATTAGAGTTGTGCACCATCACTCCTGGCCAACATATGTTTTAAAATAGAAGAAGTACTTTTCTTGCTTATATAACCTCTATGAGAGCTTGTTGTGTTCATATGCCTTTTGAATTTTAAGATAGATACAACATACTAATTTCCCACATCTATTTGATAGGAGAATCTATTTTTCACATTTTTAAAGGGTCAATTTCATAAAATGCCCTTCTACTCTAAGAGGCCATTCTTCAAGGATAGCAGGCTAAGTACTGCTTTATATTTCCAGTGAATGTTCAAAGACAATGCCTTACTTCTAAAGATCTGCCATAGTAAATTGTTTGGCAAGGTTTTGTAGTCATTTGACTCAAATTAAAGCCTGACTTTTTACTTCTAATTCTTATTTAAGTCCATGTGTCTGTGTCTTTGTGTGTCATGTGGGGGGGGGGGGGGGGTACCTGCAGAAGGCAGAGAAGGCTGTTGGCTTTCCCGGATCTGGAGTTACAGGCAGTTGTGAGTCTTCTGATGCAGAGGCTGGGCATTGAGTTCTGGTCTTCTGGAGGAGGAGCAAGCACTCTTAACTGCTGAGTCATCTCTCAGCCCCAGAAATTGGCTTTCTACTTAGCCTTCTCCCTCTAGTTACAGCCTCCACACCAAGTTCAGCCAGCTTCCTCTTCATCATCAATGTGATGTTATCAAATCTATAAATTTGGAAAATTAGAACACATATTTACCAGATCTTCATCTTTTTATTAATTCCTACAAATTTTCATGTAGTACAACCTGCTCTGTTGATTTTTCTTAATAGTGAGTTTGAATACAGGTTTGTATTCAAGTATCACACCATAACAGGACTTAAAGACAGTCTCCCATCAAGAGAATAAATTTATAACTATATTTGACAAAGAACCTGATTACATGGCTTTTCTTCTTCAAAATAATATTTCTTAAGTATATAACAAACCTTAATTTTAAAAAAGATCCTGAAACTACTTTTTAGACTTTTTCCTTTAATTCCTACTCGTATTTACCTTTCAATACTAGTAAAGCCCAGAAAGATCATCTTCCTGTGGCTTCCTGATCATTTAAACAGTTAACCAAGATGTGAACACGAAAAATAAAAGATCATCAGTCTTTAACACAATTATTTCTCCCTGGGACTGAAACACATTTACGGTCTACCTTAACAACAGAAAACTGACATTTTGACATCCTTTGGTTAGCATGGCATTAACTCACACATTGAATCTTGCTACTATCTCTTCCCTTATTATTTTTATGCATTTATGCTCTTTCTACGTCATGCTGTTGAACATGTCATAACTAAATAGGAGTGAATCAAAATATCAGACCTTTTTACTATGAATGCAAATGTCAGATTTCAAGCAAGGCCTGGTGGCTGAATCTGATAACGGAGAGAGAGCACATCTAATACCGGGTTAATGATACAATGTCATATCAACTTGATGTCCTTATAAAAGTAGGAGCATAATGGTACCAATAAGTTCTAAATTAATTCAAGAATACATAAAGGTTTCAAGTTAAATTGAGAAAGAAGTAAAGTTTCAAATGTGCAAGATCCACCATCAACCTAAATATGAAATATCAGGGAGAATTGTAATGTTATCTTTCTAGGAGATTTAACTGTCAGTTCTAAATCATTAGGCACTGTTAAAAACCTAAGGATGGGGCTGGAGAAATGGCCTAGCAGTTAAGAGCACCTAATGCTCTTGCAGAGGACCCGGGTTCAATCCCCAGCACTCACATGGTGGCTGAGAACCGTCTGTAACTCCAATTCCAGGAGAACTCCAGTTCCAGGGGAATCCGACACCCTCTTCTGACCTCCGCGGCATTGCACAACACGGGTGCACAAACCTGCATGCAGACAGTACATTCATACATGTAGAAAATAAATAAAATTAAAAAATATTTTAAAAAACATTTAATAAAAAAGAAAAAAAAAAGAAACCTAAGGACATGTCATATTCTTAACTACTTTTCTTTACTAGTTTTTGTTTTCTCTCTTTTTGTACAATGTATACAGCCAAGACATTTAAATTTTCAATAACCTGTCTCAAAAATGTTATCTCTGGTAGAAACGGGTCTTTTGACCTACATCTTTTAAAGTTTCAATCTGAACAGCTTATGAAATAAATCCCCCCGATAACCAGGTGGCCCCAGAGTCCATGGCCTTTGACACAACATAGTTAGAGCATTAAAATCAGGTGTAGGCAAGCAAGGTTCTAATTATCTTAGCCTGCTAGAGAGAACTATTCTTTTACTTCACTGTGGGCTAACCTTCATTTTACCATTGAACAGAAAGTAATGATACTTAATGTGAGCTATATAAAGACTTATTTTGCCTTTGCAGCATCCTGTGCTCTGAGCGATGCCAATCCATACTTCTTTTATTTTGGCAAATCACTTTCTCTTTGAGTCTGTAGAAGAACACCAGCAGAGGGAAGGGTACTTAGTAGAGTTGCAGTATATAAATAGCTCTTCTGAGAGCATTACAAAGGCTCTGTTGTGCTATCACACAGCAGAGTCAATAATGTACAATATGAAAAATCCCTGCCAAGTGCACAGAGGATACAGACAATGTTTGCCATTTCTCTGATCGGCTGTTTGCTATGTGTTGCAAGGGTTTATACAATAGAGTCAAAAAAGTCTACCACACCCTAAATTCTTTCTTGTATAACAATATCAACAACCATAACACAAGCACAAACACATACACACACACCACACACACACACAAACACACACACACACACACACACACACACACACATCCTTAAAGACAGCAGGACTGTTTCAACAAAAAACTGTAGGTGGGAATGAGATTGAAAGCAAAACATGCCTTTAGACACAGAAATGGAATTTCATAAAACGCCAATGCCTTATCTTTAAAGATACCTTTTGTTTTCTTAAAAGCATATAAATATAACCACTTATAAAATAATTTAGACACCAGAATTTTTAAAGAAAAAAAACACAGAGATAAAAACGTATCCCTTATTTAATACACTAAAAAGTTGTTTTACTTAATGAAAAGTTTAATTTTATTTTCAGAAGGTGGACTCTAATGTCAGCATAATGGATCTTGTTTTTTGAAACACAAATTAGACACTCCAGGAAGGAAGTAAAATACTTGAAATCTACTACCTTTTCTACTTTTTTTTTTACCTTTTACTACTACTAATTTCTCCTTGATTTAATTCTCAATATTTGAAGCTGTAGTTATATCTACATGGTAGGAAATCCATACTCTGGATACTCTTGATTTCGGGTCACTTTCAGTAAGCATTTTCAATTTTTATAAGAAATAATCCAAGGAAATTGCCATAAGAACGTTTATGTGTATTATCACAGCCTAAATCAAAATGCAGTAAAAGCTCTCTGAGTTCTTTCCTTCCTGCACGATGTTCTCCATTGCTTCCTTTCCTGTAGCTCTTCCTTCCCTTATTCACGCCCTAACTCCTGACCCCCTTCTACCTGCTCTGCTTCTCTCTGTTCCTCCCCAGCCATTTCTAGTGCCATCTTTCTGTTATGTCTATGTTTATTTTACAAATGAACGCCTACACCCAACTTCCCCTGTTCTTTCTCGATTTCTTCTTGCCTCTGTTATTTCCTGGTTCCCCTCTTTCCCTGTGTTGTACACTGTTTATTCCAACTTTCCCTTCTCCTCTCAAAGGCATGAAAAAATAGTAGACATTTTTTGAAATGATACCTTGTAAATTTCTCACAGTATAGAAAATAAAATCCACAAGCTGAATCATTCTAGCATATGCAAAGTTCTTTTAGTGAAATCCAATCATATTTTATAGCTGTACTCAAAATTCACCTGTACTATGAAATTTTTCTTTCCTTCCTCTGGAAAATGTGTTTACCTTATTATTTGCCCCTAAAGATTTGCACATGCAGTTGTATTGCAGAACCTGTCAAGTTATATTACAGGGTTTTCACATATTCATCTCGTCTAGTAAAGTGAGAATACTTGATTTGGCACTATGTGAGTTATATATCTTTTCCCCCATACCCAAAATGATATCTTAATCCCAGAAAGTCATCAATAATCACAAGTTGAAACACAAAAGCATGTAGATTGAATGAGTTCACGGTGCTGGTTACTATTTTCTATAAGGAAGTTACTTAATTTGTTGAACCCTCAGATTTCTGATTTGTAGGTTTGAATAGTTACATCATAGGGTAGTTGAATATAACATTTAAAGCCACTAACATAGTGCCTGGCACACAGTAATTGTTCAGTTGTATTTGTTTTCATTTTTTTCTTCCTGGTTTTACTGGGGTGCGGTTTCCCTTAAAACACGTATAAATTCCTCAAGCACTTTTTTTTCTTTCTTTTTCCTTTTTGTGCCAATATACTCCTACACTGTGCTGATCCAGAGCTGGATGGTAGCAGCCAGTTAAATAATCCTCACCTGAAAGACACTAATACCTGTTTGCATTATTGAGCTTGATTTCTCTCACCAGTTTAAGTAGAATTCTAAAGTGTTCAGTTCATCCTTCAGAATTTTACATGTCATTTAGTCATGAGCACTGTTTTGGACTTTGTGATACTTCATTTAAAAATGATGTTAGGGATTATCTGACAATTCGAGTCAGGCCAATGCTTCTGCTGTCAAAATAAGTTGATGAATATAGTGATATATTTTTGGCTAAAGTGGTTTAAAGTATATAATGCTGGTTGAGAGTTAAATTATAAGTCTATAGTGGCACAAACTCAAATCATCATATCCTTCATAGGTTTGGCTGAAGGTTAGTTACTGGTCTGCAGATTTAGTTGGAAGAAACTTGACTCCAAAACCCTCTAATGTCAAAAGAACTTTTACAGGCTGTTTATGAATATTTTTATTGACTTTCTGTGCATTTTATATAATGCATCTTAATCATAATTAGACCCGTTACCCACCCATACCCACTATAGCCCCTTCACCTGAGGGTCTCACTACACCTGCAGAATCAGTGGGGGGATGGGGAGAGGAAGCCACCAGCAGCTAAAGTTTTGTGCTTTAGCATCAGCCGTCTGTGGGGTTCCCACAGCCCAGCCTGGCCCTGTTTATTCCTCCTGACTCAGGCTTTTGGCCTTGGGCATCGACGACTGCCCTTCTATGGTGGAACAAGACCCACCTGTCGGGGATCCACACCCCCAGGTCACACAGACTGGGGGCCAATTGCAGGCCTCGGTCCAGTCAAAACCAGCTAGCCAAACCACCACACACTTTCCAAGATGGTGATCTTCAGAGCGACCCCTTTCTACCAAAACCCACTAGCGCCAACCAAGAACCCTGTACCAAAGGGCCTAGTTCACACCCACAAGATTAACTGGGGACCCTCCAAACGATAGTGAAAGGGAAATCCATTTATTAGTCCACAGCATTCTGTTTTTATACCCAGAGTGACATCATATCTCAAGGCCTGGTTTAAGACCCTGTGCCTCATGTTCTGTAAATATCATGAGTACTCCATACTCCTGAGTGCCTTTAATCCCCAAGGCAGTCTCACGTGTTGGCTAACACAGGCAAATCCTGCCTAAGGCCAGGTTTCCATGTAAACAGACAAGCAGGTAATTTAGCACAAAGAAGCTATAGGTGGCTTCCTTTTTACCTACATTCACCAGATTTCATGTATTCAGTATGCTCAAGTATTTGTACCTAGATGTCCTTTGATGCAAGTTCATCTACTGTAGTCTAGTCAACCTATCTAGAGATACTCCCTTAAAGAAGATCAGCTCTAATCTCACTCACCTGCAGTAATCAGTTGCCAATAATTCCTCATCTAAGATTGGGGCAGCTATTCCTCCAACTTTACATTGGGTTTTGTTTGATTGAGTCTGGATAAGTCTTGTGCATCTGTCAGCATTGCTGCAGGTTCATTTGAACAAGTTCCAAGAGACCTAGAAGACGCTATTTCTTCATGTTCCTGCACCAACTCCGGCTCTTCCAATCTTTCTGCTCCCACTTCCACAACTGTTCCTGAGCCATGGATGAGTGAGGTTTAATATAGGAGCCCTATTCAAGAATATGTACGGGAACAGATGTTACCAAGAGGGAAATGGGGAAAGGGGGGAATTCAACGAGGAATGGAAGAGGAAAGGATATACATGAACAATGGGGGAAAAGAAGAACTCAAAGAGAGGGGCAACAATAAAAGACAGGAGGTACCAAGGAAACAATGGGGGAAATAGGGGCAATTTTACTGGGTAGGGAAAAAGTAGGTTAGACAAGGAAAGAGAGAGGAGAGATAAATAAAGCTTACATAGTGTGAAAAACCAGAGGGAAGTATATTAGCTCCAAAACCTACTGAAAACTACGTATATGCTATCTGAGCATGCGTGCATGTGCGCACCTAAACACAGTGCCAGGCAAGAAAAACCTCCCTGAGATTTGTCAGTCAGGGTAGTTCAAGAGACCCCCAAAATGACACAGGCTATTGTCACAGTCCTTGATGCTTTCCAGAACTTGACAGTAAGTTCTGTTACTGTCCCTACTGCTGAAGACAGAACACGCTTCAGACACAGAATTTGGAGCAAGGGAGCTGGAACTTAGCTGGAAGCTTCCTCCCTGAACAGTAGTCTTCATAGTTCTAAAGAATACTATGCAAGCTGGTAAGGGAGAAAATCAATCAATGGTGAATCCTAGCTTTAAGGTTTAAAAACCACAGCAATGGGGCTGGAGAGATGGCCTAGTGGTTAAGAGCGCCGACCGCTCTTACAGAGGACCCAGGTTCGATCCCCAGCACCCACATGGCGGCTGAGAACCGTCTGAAACTCCAATTCCAGGAGAACTCCAGTTCCAGGGGAATCCGACACCCTCTTCTGACCTCCGCAGCATTGCACGACACGGGTGCACAAACTTGCATGCAGACAGTACATTGATTCACATATAGAAATAAATAAAAATGCCGGGCATGGTGGCGCACGCCTTTAAAAAACAAAACAAAAAAAAAAAAAACACAACAATGACTGGCACAACCAACGATAGTGTTGCTATTTCCCAGAAATAGCACTTTTATCTTGGGAGTAATCAGCAGTTATCTAATTGGATATAAAGCCCTCTCAAGAGGAGGGAAGTAATGTGTGGCCCTATAAACAGAGCCAAATACAGAGGACTGGAGAAGTCATAGATCCTAGAGAAAACCCGGCATATATCGTATACCTAAACAAATGGAATTTCTTACTATGCTAAATAGGGACCCTTATATTTACAGTCACATTCATCAAAGAAGATTCTTTTTTTTTAAATTTTATTTATTTCCATATGTGTGTGAATGTATTGTCTGCATGCAAGTCTGTGCACCCATGACGTGCAACTCCGCGGAGGTCAGAAGAGGGTGTCAGACTCCCCTGGAACTGGAGTTCTCCTGGAATTGGAGTTTCAGACGGCTCTCAGCCGCCATGTGGGTGCTGTGGATCGAACCTGGGTCCTCTGCAAGAGCAGTCGGCGCTCTTAACCGCTAGGCCATCTCTCCAGCTCTTCAAAGAAGATTCTTTTTACAACAGATGGAGACTATTACAGAGTTCTATAACTGGTCACACACAGAGAATATGTGTCTGAGAGATGCCTAGCCCTAAATGACACTTCAACTGTGGAACCTCTGCACATAAGGCTCATGAAAAATAGCAGACCTGGGTTAGAAAGAATAGCAATGCATCCCTCGACTCTCACCAGCAAAGGTTCCTCATGTAGCAGAGTGTGATGCAGACAATAGGCCAGACCTGCCCCCAGTATAGAGAACAAGAGACTACAGAGTGTGTGTCAAAAGAAGAACTTAATAGGACCATTTTCTCAAATATTCTTAAGAAAGTTATGAGTGGCAAAAAAAAAGATATGATTAATTAAGAAAATGGTTTCTAACTGCCAAATTTAAAACTGTAACCAGATTTTATTAAACAATTCACAGATATAAATTCATCTTTATGTGTGAAGTTCTAGGGAAACATGTAAAATATGTGACTTCTATCTTGGTGTGAAGAAGCTCACACACTCCCTCTCTCCTGAATTAAATTTCTGAAGGCACCTTAAGTATCTCAGAAATAAGAGTGATATAGTAACATAAGAGTAACATTTTATTTCGTTATTATTTTATTTGAATTCAAGATTCTGAAAGATCATAGAACTTTAAAGATAGAAATCAATTATAGTGATTTGTAGTTTAATCCTTTATTAATAACCAGTGGAATTATTTTTGTTTTAACTATTGGAGTAAGAAGAAGAAGCTATTTGATATTTTGTAAATTATATTTACATATTAGACTACTTTAATTTTTCAATGGAAAAGTTAGTACTAAACGCTATCTGCTAAGCACAGAAAATGCAATCTACCAACCAACCATCCAACCAACCAACACATGGAATTTATGAGGTCTAAAGCAAAGGAATAAGTCAACATTCAGCAGAAGCAGAAAGGACTTTTGGAAATAAATTTTTGAAAGAGGAAGACAGTTCTGACAACTATTTTCACTTCAAGCCATGATGATTGGTGCTTTTAGCTGAATACATATTTGGGGTGAGGGGCAGGGTCTGGGATAAGCATGCACAGTTTTTTAACACGTCTATTCAAGCTGTTTTGAGCTTTAAACCACGCACAATTTTTTCTGTACCAATTTACAATGAAATAAAGCAAGGATGGATAACATTTAAAGTGAGATAAATGATAAAGGGGCAGTATCTTGAATGTATCAGTTTCCTGTGCCTGTATGCCAACGATTTAGGAGTATGAGTATAATTAATAGGAGATTTTTATGTCTCTTTTCATTGAGCTGAGGATCAATAGTTTATGAACTGAAGAAAGAATTTTGCCAGAGTCAGAATTTTTAACAGATACCAACTTGCTACATTCTTGGGACTATTTGAATTGTTATTTACAGATGTATAAACTGGAAGAAAAATGTTATTCTTTAAAAGTATATTTGAGTGTTTGACATTAAAAATAATTTTCAGGTTATTTCAAAATTATTTAAATATAAATATATTTTAGACACATAAAATACTAAGATAAATGTGTATCCTATCAGTCATTGCAACATCGAATAAGCAAAATATTTAGCATATAGTAAAATTCACTAAATATTTCCTACTAAAGGAAAAACTCATTAATTGGGCTGCTACAAAGTGAAGACTTACTATTTAATATATGGTACCATTGGCAGTAGAACCCCAAACAAGGATGTTTTTGTATGATATTTTTTAATTTTTTTGATACTTTACTTAACCTGAACACAGTTCCTATGAGATAAGTGAAATTTTTGTCCTTACTTAAAATATATGGTAAATCAGATACTGAGATAAAGAATTTTTCTAAATAGTATGTGATAGAGTGCCATACAGTAAGCCTAAGTTCAAAATCAACATACTTAAGTGCCATTTCATAGTTTTTCTGAACAGCCTAAAGTCTTTTTTTTTTTTTTCGGTTTTTTGAGACAGGGTGTCCCTGTAGCTCCAGCTGTCCTGGAACTCACTATGTAGACCAGGCTGGCCTTGAACTCAGAGAGCTCCACCTGCCTCTGCCTCCCAAGTGCTGGGATTAAAGGCATACACCTCCACACCTGGCTTCAGCCTAAAGTTAACACTGCTCACTTAATGAGGAATTATTAAGTGGCTTTAAATGGCAAAAAATAATCACTGAAGTTACAAAAATGAATGAAACACCCAGGTCTATGTTTTATCCTCATATTGTATTCAAAAGACAGAAAGGGAAGAAATGATAAATAGATCAACGATTATTTGATGGATAGATTGATTGGTAATAGATTGATAAACAGATGATGCACATATAGATAATATGTAGGCAAATAAAAAGAAAATTAGAACAAAATGAAAGGGACAGAACTTGTAACGTACTTATTTATGTAAGGATTCAGATTGGACTCAGGATAGAACAGAGTCAAGAAGAGAAGAGGAAATAACATGTGCATTACATAAGAGATCACTAAAATACAAACGCAGTGTGGCAGAATGGCAGGCAGCATCTCCAGAGAAGAGTAAAGCAGCTTGTGGCAGCAGAGAAGATGGGAACGAGAGTGGAAGCAGAGTTCTGGAAAAGAGTGAGGATCTCCTTGACCGTAGCCCAACCCAAGTAGTTTAGAGTCTGTCGGTTTAAAAATATTAACCGCTCAGAGAAACACTCACCTTGCTGTTTCACAGATAAGAAACAATGGAAAGTCATAGAGAACTACAAAAATGCATACTACAAGACAATTGCCTTCCCTTCTAATGTGTAGGGCAAGTGAAATTTCCATCAGGAGAAAATATCTAAATTAGAGCAGAGCAGCACACAGGACCATTTGCATCTGTGCATGGTCTGTTTCCAAAGCTCCACAAACATCCCCAAGTCATGTCTCTTACCATAAATTATTTTATACTTTGATTGTAACATGTACATCAATGTACAATTTTCTTCAGTTTCAGGTCCATATAGCAAAGTAGGAACTGGCCTTTGCCTGAATCTCCCACTCAAAAGCATTCCTCTTATTATAAAACAGCAACTGTATCCCAAGTCATTGGCTTGCACCTTTTTTTTTTTTTTTTTTTTTTTTTTTTTTGTCTTTTCGAGACCATTTCCCTGTAGCCCCAGCTAGCCTGGAACTCTCTCTGTTAACCAGGCTGGCCTTGAACTCACAAAGATCCACCTGCCTCTGCCTCCCAAGTGCTAGGATTAAAGGCGTGCGCCACCATGGCCCGGCTGGCGGCTGGCTTGCACCTTTTTATTTATACTTAAGAATATTTATACTTAAGAAAAGGTGTGGTGGTGCACACCTTTAATCCCAGCACTCAGGAGGCAGAGGCAGAGTGTACTCTGTGCGTTAAGGTCAGCCTGGTCTATATAGTGAGTTCCAGGACAGCTGGAGTACAGGGAGACTTGTCTCAAAAGACCAAAAAAAAAAAAAAAAAATATATTATATATATATTATATATATATATATTATATCAAGAGTGTACATCACTAACATCCTGGCACAGGGAATGATGGTTTGAAGAAAACTGTGAGAAATAGACACATAAATGTAGTCAGGAAACAATCTCACATGTCACTAGATAGAAGGAAGGCATAGACTACAAAGAGGCTGTGCAGTGCGGACTGGGCATACTTCCCAAAGTAGTTGTCATTCAGTCTAAAACATGGGATGCTAGAGTTCAGTGGAAGTCGACTGAGAGCAGGGAGAGGCAAGAAAGAGAATCAGGAAAAGTCTATTTGAAGTCTTGGGCAGTAAAGGCCACTCAGTCTCTTGTGCACAGTTCTCAGGGACAGAGAGAACAATGAGGAGTTCAAAACTAAGTCAGAATAAGAAGGGCACGTTGATTTTTTTTCTTTGTGATATTCTTTATGTAAAAATTTGAGATTTGAAAATTCTCATGTCCTTCCAGTTTAATGGTTACCTTGCATGCCTAACAAGCAAATGCTAAACTATGAAACCACACAGAGATAAGAAATGGCCTAGCGGTTAAGAGCGTCGACTGCTCTTACAGAGGACCCGGGTTCGACCCCCAGCACCCACATGGCAGCCGAGAACCGTCTGGAACTCCAATTCCAGGAGAACTCCAGTTCCAGGGGAATCTGAGACCCTCTTCTGACCTCCGCGGCATTGCATGACACGGGTGCACACACTTGCATGCAGACAGTACATTAATACACGTAAAGAAATAAATAAAATTAAAAAAAAAAAAGAAATATGGAAATATCAGGAAGGTATGACTTCATAGAAAAGGAATCTTTCTATGCAAGCAACAAAAGTCAGTAAAATAATATGTAACAGTTCTCTGCTAGATGTGTTACCAAAAGGGATCAGTGAAGGCTGCAGCAGCGGCAGCAGCTCAGGGGCTGAACAGCAGATGCAATGACCATGGGATAAGAGTGACTGCAGGGCTGGAGAGATGGCCTAGTGGTTAAGAGCACCTACTGCTCTTGCAGAGGACCTGGTTCCATCCCCAGCACCCACATGATGGCTGAGAACCGTCTGTAACTCCAATTCCAGGAGAACTCCAGTTCCAGGGGAATCCGACACCCTCTTCTGACCTCCGCGGAATTGCACGACATGGGTGCACAAACCTATATGCAGACAGTACATTCAAATAAATAAATAAATAAATAAATAAATAAATAAATAAATAAATAAATAAATAATTTAAAAAGTGACTAGAGTTCCTAGAGATCTATAGAATAAAGGACTAAACTAAACGGCAAGGTAGGAAACATCTCACAGAAGCAATTGCTACCTTAGAAAACACGGGGAAACATCCAAAGCATTATCATGAAGTAAAGAAATTCAGACAAGCTCAGTAGGTTAGAAAAATGAATTCCAGATTTGAAATTCAGTTACTCACCATAACGTAATAACACCAAACATTCATACAGAGCTGCTTACAGAGTGCTGACTGGAAACAAGTTGACTTTATCCAGCCAAGTTTAAGATACATATATTCTGTGACCCAGAGCTTGCTTAGAATTTTTTACCCATGATCAGTATATTTGTGCATTCACTAGAGTATGCATTGTGGTAAGAGTATTAAGAATACAATACATAGAAATAAGTGGAATCCAACAGTAAAAATGCACAGATGCAAAGATTGTGGTGAAATCTTATACAAATATGAAAAATAATCTTCTGTGGAAATAGTGATAAGATAAGTTAGGTATGTAAAGCTAAATGTACAAATATATTCCAAGGTACACCTTGAAATAGTTGAGTGAAAAGCATGACAGCACCAAAAAACAACAATACAACTCACTATATAAACCATCACCAAACAGGTAAAACTAGACATGTACAAGGGTAATAAGAAAACAAACGATTCACTATCATGTGTTTTGTACATCATAGCCGGAGGCAGGTATGACATAAGGAGAGAGCACAAATTCTGTATCATCAGCAATTGTATTTCCTCATAGAGTAGTGTGTGAACATTCATGCCATTCTTTGGACCTCTGGTATACTTTTTCTCTTTGTTTCAAAAATGATCAGATGGCAAGAAGAGAATAAAGAAAGCACACACAATTCTTTACAAGGTTTTGTGAATGAGAGAAGAGCATGTGGGGTCCAGGACAATTTCTTTCAACTTTCTTTTTCATTTACAATTATTTTATTTTTTCAATTGGTTTAGAGAGTAACAAATTTCCAGATGGAATTTTCATACATTTCTTTCTGGTTGAATATGGCTCATGCCAGGTTCCCTGTCCCTCTTTCCCTGCTGTGCCCTTTAGCCCACACTGTTCTTCCTTCCACTTTGTTCTGTTGCCTTCTCAAAAGCACCCTCCTTTAAAGATGCCCTCTTTCTGTCTGGTGGACACCATTCTAGCTTCCTGGATAATACACATATATATTTCCACATCCACAAGGATTTACATTTTAGCAGTCAAAGGTCAGGATCTGCACATGAGATACAACATGGGGAAAAAAACAAAGCATGGGATATTTTTCTTCCTGGGCTGATATTACCTCATTTAATGTTTTTCTGTTCTGTCCATTCTACTAATTTCATAATTTCATTTTTATAGTTTAAAACTCCATTGTGGTTATACCATGTTTTCAGTCTTTGTTCATCTGTTGATAGATGATATCTAGGCTCAGTCTATCTCCTTACTATTTAGGAAAGAGAAGTATAAACATGGATGTGCAAATCTCTCTGTAGAAAGCATAAAATTCTTTGAGTATGTGTCTGGGAGTGATATAGCTGGGTCAGTCAGTGTGAAGGATTTTCAAAAAAACAGAAATAGAGCTATCAAAACATTCAAGATAATTATTGTTAGAGAGATATTCTTAATGCCTCAGCATAGGTTCTAGAAGAAGCTTAGGAGAGATAAAAGAAAACCATGAAAAGAGGTGAGATAAGAAAGAAAATCAGAAAGTAAATGGCACGACTTCTCTTCTATTGCATTTTATTAATTGGGAAAATAACTTTCTTCAGGACAGATATGTGTGATGAAGTACCTGAAGACATGTCATTAAGGGTTTTAGAGGGAACAAAAGTGCAGACTAAACTCAAATCCCCAGGTCTCTTGTGACTTGTGTTTTTGTTTCTCAGTCCCTTCTAACTATGTCTTCCCTGTTCATTTTTATAACCTAAAATGACAAAATAATCTTAATAAATTGAAAACCAGATCTATACTATAGAATGACCATCTCTGTGCCCATTGTATGAAGTCAACAATTATGCGTGCATAACAATTTTATTTCATCTCTAACTCATTCACTTCTTCTCCTCTCATGTCATTGCAAAGAAATTCAAGGATATTACTTCTAGATAACTGCACGCACAACTCTGAAAAATAAGGAGCTTTCAAACACAAATTAACAATGGCATTTCGACTCCTTAATATATTAAAATAATTTTTATCATCAAGTGGTTATGGTTGACTTCACTTTAATACTTGGGCCACTCCAGAAAACTCATACTTTCAAATTCACATGTACTTATTTCTTGTCAGTACTATTTAAATACAGCTTTTAATAGTTGCTTTGCCTTTGCCTTTGGGGATAGACTAAGAACTTTAGGCACTGAACTTGCAAATTTCCTCAAGTTACCCCATCTTCCCCCAATTTGACCTTTTTTTCAAAATGGAAGAACAAGTTCTTCCAGTTCTCCTCCTTGCATTCAAATCATCCAAGGTACTTATCAATTATAACAGTATTACAATAATAATTAAAATGATATTTCATAGAGAGGGTTAAAGAATAGTTGAAAATGGTTATTAAAATATTCAAGACATTGTGGAAAATTCATTTTAAAGATGAAATTTTGTGTTTCGCTATGCATTTGGTGCAGAAAAAGAACTTAGTACATGCACAGAGAAGCATGTCAAAATTCCTCAGTTTGTTCCCAGGGCTCTGACACCAGCTGACTTAAATTAAATAGCAGTGAGCTGGAAAAGCATTCTGGGTATTGGTATGCAAATGAATTCACCAAGCATTTCTTCCTATGGCTTTGGAATTCCCACTGCCACAACTACATGAAACATATATTTTAAAACTGCCTTTTTAGCAAATAAATGTAACATTAAATCTAGCCTTTTCATGGCCCAAACAATCCTATTGTAGCTAAAAATATTTTCCAACCAAGGGGAACAAAAAAATAATTTTTAGAAGACAAGATTACTTATCAAAGAGTATTTAAAGATGCATGGAAGCATATGCATAAGACATAATATCTTTCATCCACAATTCACGCCTCAGCATGCTGCTGTGGTGCCTTTCTGTTTAGGTCCTCTGAAGGAAGGCCATGATTGGCACGTGTAAGACCCAGTTAAAGAATAATGTCTGCATAGTGAGAAAACACTGCTCCCAAATGTTAGCATGAGTTTAAATTTTTCTGTGAGTACTGTCTTAGTCATGTAATTAATGACAAGGTGATAGTGCCCTGAAGAGTGACTGATTCGGACAAAAGAGAAAGAAAATAATAATTTCTTGGGAAAAAGAGTTCACAGACAGAATTTTACGATAGATTCATATCTGATACACTGGCTGCCAGCAACCCTTACCATAAAGTGAGTGAACTAAAATAAAACCTTTCTTGCTTAGATGAAATATTATAAGGGCAATGTTTTAGTAATATGACACAGATTCTTGATTTTTCTCAGTGTTTAACTCCACCCCTCACCCTACCTACCGTTCAGTGAAGTAGGATTGGATTCTAAAATTATAAACTGAAATGCAAAATGCATAATGCAAGCCACTCTTTCTTCTGTGTAAGCCAAGATCACTTTGCAGCATACCCCTGCAGGGGACCTAACAGGGAATTTCCGAAAACATTAATGTATTCAGAAGAAATGTCAAAATAAAGAAAGCCTGTAAATATTGTCTGTGGGAAGCTTTTTGTGCCCTTCCCGAATGCAAAATGAACTCTCATTTTCCCACAGAAGTAGGATCCGTTTCTGCCATCTAGTGACAATAAGGCCAATGGATGCTCAGGAAAAAAACACATTTTTTTTCTAATTTTGCTCAACAACTAAATCCAAAGTAGCCAAGACTTCGCAAACATTCACTGTCCTGAAGATGTACACATGTAAATGCACATATACACATAGGAGATTCTTTGGAAAGGAATGTGAAATAAGAGTACCCAGGGAGTTAAGTGATGTCCACATGGTCTTCATTGATCTTTGAAGTAAGAAAACAAGTATGTAACAGTATTTACCATGTGCACAATGCTTTCAAATGTGTCAAATCACTTACACATGTATTAATTTGTTCCCCACTGGAGTACAAGGAGAGGATCATGTCCTGGGCAGGAGTATGGGCTTTAGAGCCAGATGTCTATATCCAAAATTCATCTACTCCCATATTTCCAAATATGATATTCAAATATAATATTCAATTATCTTGATTATACACATATGGCTAAATGACTATATATCACGTCCTTCAATACATATTAGATGACATAGCTAAATGAACTATAAGCAATAAATTAGAAAATTCAGTTTTCCCTTGAATGTTCTGTTTGTGGAACTTTACAAGAATAATAATAAGTATGAATATCTACAAGCAGATACAAAACTAATTGGTTGCAGAGACATTTGTGCTCAAGGAAAGTAGGGGAGAGGGCTATGATCTGGAGGGAAATTTTGTGTGTGTGTGTGTGTTGTGCATGCACATAAGTGTGTGTGTCCACAGCCATGCATGCAAAGCCAAAGAAGATTGTTAGGTGTCTTCATCTGTTGCTCTCTGCCTTATTGCCTTGGGCCAAAGACCTCTCACTGAACTGAAAAGTCATAGATGGTCACAAGCTCCTGTAATCCACCTGTCTCCACCCCCCACCCCAGTACAGGAGTTACAGGCAAGTATAGTCATACCTGGAGTGTTACGTGTTGCTCAGGATTCAGACTCAGCCCTCATGCTCCCACAAGATCAAGCCCACTGAGCCGTGTCCTCAGGCCACAAAAAGATTTTGTTCCTCTAGGCTGTTTTAATCTGTTTTACTGTGCTCTAAAGTAACGCATAAGGAAGGAGTCTTCTTAAGGAAAAGTGTTTTGTGTCTCCTTCCTCTGAAATCTGATGAGGCTAATTCCTGTGGCTGAAAAGTTCAAAGAGAAGGTCCCCATCATTCCGGGAAGGTCTTCTCTCACTACATCCCAACAGGCAAAGAACAGAAAATGAAATGACCATGTGTACAAGGTCCAAGCATATAGCATGGCCTTGCTTCATGCCAGCTGACACTTAAAAGATAATAATCACACATTTATTCACAAAAGCTGATGATAATGAAATCACTAGATAGAACTCCCATGACCTACCTTTTTAGGTCTGGGCTTCCCAGAATCCCAAGGGGCACACAGACACCCACTCCCTCCAGAGGCTGTCAATCTTCTGACCTCTTCTTCTGTACCCGAGGCCCCGCCCCATGGCTATAAATGGGTGGACCCAAGTTGCCACCTTGCCCCTGCCTTGCTCCTGTTCTACCACACGTCTGCAGGTGGCCCCTGCTGGCAATCCCACATGAAAGTAAATCAAGACTCATGTGCCTTTTTATCTGGGAGCTGGAGGTGTGTGGCCTTTTTATAACCTAACCACCATTTCACCTGCCACCCCCGCTCCTCGGGGTAGTGGACCACCTTTTTGTTTTGGAACCCCTGGGACTTGCCAGCATCATCTCTCTCCAGACAACCAGCTTCCACATTTGCCGACGAGGTACCACTCTGCTCTTCTGCACTCTTCCTCCCTCCCTCCCTCTCTCTCTCCACTTTGGCCTCTCAGGCTTTCTCTATCCTCTCTCTGTTTCTCCTCACAACATTACCACAGCAGAGATCAAGCTTTCAGCACATGAACCTCTTGAGGCAGATCACATGCAAACCACACCAAGCAGCTACTTGAAACTTAGATTTGAAGACTTATGCAAACTTTTGAAGACAAAAGCAAAATTAATGATTACGATGTTCTTTTTTCCCTGACTTTAACTTGTGAATAAAACACAACTTCTCTCTTTTTAGCTCAATCTGCTTTTACTTCAGCAGAGAAGATGAAAAGATGCAGGAAAGAAGCAATCTGTTTCAGGAACATGTAAGTTCTATACATAGACACCTGAGAAAAGAATAGGCATTCAGACACAGGTACAGATTGGTGAAGTGGGACTGGGGAAATGGTTTTAGTTTTCTCCCTTGTGTATTAACATATATCTGCTAGCAGAACAAAATTCTTCTGATTTTTATCCTACAACTACAACTGATAATTTTTATATTCTTTACTCCTTTTTCCATATTTCACCCACGCTTGCCTGCTGGAATTTAAAGAACATATTCTTTGGCTCCTTTCTCTTTTCCCACAAAGTCTTTGTCCAATCGACGTATCAACTAATAAATTCCAAGCCTGTATCTGCAGCCTAGAAAATTTCTCTGAACTCTAGATTTGTGTAAGCCCATTAAATTGTCCATCTACAGTTGGCATCTAAAAATTAATGTAATCAAATCTGAGCTTCTTGATCTCCCCCACAGAAACTTATGTCCCTACCTTACTTTGACAATAGGACTTTGCTGTTGTCAAAACTGCTCAGGTTGTTTGGGAAGATTGTGACAGGAGCCTGGAAGGAGGGCTTGTGGGTCCAAAAGAAGATGAGAGAATCTCTAGGATTCCTGGTTACAACAGCAGTGAAATCCTGTCATTCTACACACAGTGAAATGCCTTGACCACTTCCACATGCTTAGCCAGCATCCCATATGTTTTCATACCAGGTTATGCATTACAATCTCACAAGACTGAGTCAGGCCCCCTTCTCAAGTGACATCAGACACATACTTGTACTATTCTTTCAGCTGGAAAATCTGAGCATGGATTATACCTGAGTTCCTCACCAGTGGCTCTCATTTATATCTGTGCTAGAAATCCAATCAATATTTGTTTAAATTTTTGATAATTAAAGAACCTTAATAGAAGTTTAACTCTTTGCATATTAATTTATAAAGAAATTGAAAATAAATCTCTCAGAATGTGTTTCCAGGGTCATATATTTAGAAGGCCCAGGATCATATATTTAGAAAATTAGCTATAGCCTCAAAGATTTCAGTGTTGGATTCATCTTCAAAATGATAGCCTAAAGCTGGGCATGGTAGCAATCACCTTTAATCCCAGTACTAGAGAGGCAGAGGTAGGTGGATCTCTGTGAGTTCAAAGCCAGCCTGGTCAACATAGGGAATTCCATGCCAGCTGGGGCTTCAAAAGGACAAAAAAGAAAGAAAGTGAGAGAAAGAAAGAAAGAAAGAAAGAAAGAAAGAAAGAAAGAAAGAAAGAAAAAAGAAAAGAAAAGAAAAGAAAAGAAAAGAAAAGAAAAGAAAAAAGAAAAGAAAAGAAAAGATAGCCTAAATTGACTGCTGTAGTTCCTGGCACCACATGCAAACCAGACATTTAGAGGAACAAACATACCCTCTTTCTTCTTCTTCTTTTTTGGTCTTTTCGAGACACGGTCTCCCTGTAGTCCCAGCTGTCCTGGAACTCACTCTGTAGACCAGGCTGGCCTTGAACTCACAAAGATCCGCCTGCCTCTGCCTCCCAAGTGCTAGGATTAAAGGCGTGCGCAGGACTGTGGAAACATTTGCTAGTCCTGGCACCTAGATTATTTCTCACATATGAGTTGTCAAAATTAGCCATTCCTAAACCAATTCCTGGCAACGAAGAATAGAAATACCCTCAGTGTCTTCAATTAATCATTCAGAGTAGAACGTTTGGACACCAACCACATCTAAATTGGAAGTTTCAGTATGTCTGTGTGATGTAAAATGTCTTTCCAAAATCTGTACCTAGAAGTTAATTACTAAATATATTCACCTGAACTCTCCCTGGCTAAAATTATTTGGATTAGTATTTCAGTTGTTGAGGCAGAAGCCCTCTTATTGCTGTTCTCTGATCTATAAGTGATTTATGTGCACTGCTCCACTTTCCAAGGAATATAACCACCAGCTTTTTCCTCTCTTGTGTAGGATTTGCGTGAATGAGTGCCTGCGCTACCTACCCACCCACCCACACCCCCAATGTCTGCTCAGACTCTCCTGGTAGCTGCTGTCTTGGAAGAGAAGCACATCCTTGACAGATAGGTGAACAATATTCTGCCTACCTCAGAGATTAACACCTATGTGGTAGAAAATGATAGACAGAAGGCTCAAACTAGAAGATACTATTTCAATGAATTTAAAATAAAATAGAGAATTAAATAAAAAATGGTCAAATGGTTATGTGTCTGAGTTAATATGTAAAGAAATTTCTCAGCTTTTCGCCCCACCTAATGAGTTCGGTGATCTTCACAAAGCTCATGTAGAACCAGCAGACTCCGAAGGAAGTATGCCCATCCCCACCACTCCTCTAGAGCCCCTGTGGGTACAATCAACCAAATTGGAGAAATGGGGGTGCCATTATGGAGAATGGTTTCTTCCTTTTATCTTAAAGCTCTCTTTCCCTCTGCTGTGAGATCATTTAGAATATTTTACAAAGATATTTGACAAATATTTAACAGTTTTTGTATTCACACTGTGTTAAAAGTATTAGGTCTCTTGGGACTGGAGAGAGTGCCTAGCTGTGGTAAAGAATGCCAACTGCTCTTGCGAGGACCCGGGTTCATATCCCACACCCAGCCATGTGGCTGGAGACGTGCTGTAGCTCCCAAATTCCAGGAGAAACTCCAGTTCCAGGGGAATCCAAGACCCTCTTTCTGACCTCCGCGGCATTGCACAGGGACAAACCTGACATGCAGCAAAAAAAAAAAAAGTTACTACACATACATAAAATAAATAAAATTAAAAGTATTAGGTCTCACATGCATTATTTCTTTAAGTTCACATTGTCATACAGAAGAGTTAGACATATTTTTATTGTATTAAAGGAAACTGATCCCCAGAGAGGTGGGAGCAATTTAGATAATACAGGATTAGTAAGTAATTGACCTATGTCAGTTTTGAACCTAGGCCAATATAATGAAAATTTATGGATATAAAAATTTATTTTATCTCATTGATAACTCTGAAATCATGTCTATTATGGAAAAGGGGGGAAGCTTCCCTTGACTCCTAGTGATACCAGATTAAAAGTGATTACGAAGAAGCCTGGGATGGTGGCACTAAGGCCTTTAATCCAGCTACTCAGGAGCGCAGGGCAGGTGGAGAATATCTTCGTGAGTCTTAAGGCCACCTGGTCTCAGAGTGAGTTCCCAGACAGGTGGGGCCTAACGGAAGATCGCTGTCCCTCGAAAAGCCAAAATAAATAAAAATAAATAAATAAATAAATAAATAAATAAAAGTATTATGAAGAGTTGAAATATGCTTAGCAATTGTTCATAGTCAAGCTTAACAATTTATGCTGTGGTAGTGACAATAACAGAAAGTTCATTTCCTTTGCAGGTGGAAATAACACCTTTCTAACTCATGTATAATTGTCCAGAGCAAGCCCCTCACTGGAAAGAATGGTAAATCACAGTCCTCTGGAATGTTCAAATGAAGCAAAATAGAAAAAAATCAGAGGTGTTGAGAAGCATTAATAATGTCTACAAACCAATCATGTCATCAACCAATGCTTTCTTTCTCCAGAGTTGAATTCATGAAACAAAGCAGAGATTTGCCTGGTGATAGAAATTGGGAATTTTTTGGTGTCTTCATATACTTTTAAACTACATCACATAGTGCATAAAAACAGGGGTTTTGAATTCATTTGTATATGGAATGGTGTTCAAAGTTGAAAATAGAAACACTAGAAAAAGAAGCCATTCTTAGTATAAAAAGAAAAATTCCAAAATGAAAACCCACCTAAATAAAAAGACAGATTCCAAGGGTTATCTGTATTTGTCACTTAAAAATAGAGTGGTGGTTGGGGGGGGGAGTTGGAGAGATGACTCAGGGGCTCAGGGGTTAAAAGCACTGACAGCTATGGAGAGGACCCAGGTTCAGTTTCCAGCAACCACATGGAGGCTAACAACCATCTGTAACTCCAGTTTCAGGGAATCCAGTGCCTTCATCTGACCTCCACAGGCATTAAATAACATGGGTGCACTTATACACTTGAAGACAATACACTCATACACATAAAATAAAATAAAATAAGAAATAGAATACTTAAAAACTGCATGGGGACTGAGATTAGCTGGGTAAAATGTTTGGTGCCATGCAAGAAGTTCCAGGTTTAGTCCCACAGCACACAAATCTAGCATGTGATGCAGACCTGTAACCCCAGTCCTTCAGAGGAAAACATGGATTTCCATGCTGAAGAGATGACTCAGAGGCTAAGATCACTTGCTGCTCTTGCAGAGGACTGGCTTGGTTCCTAGCACCCACATGGCAGCTCACAACTCTCTAATTCCCAGGAATCAAACACCCTCCTCAGGCTCTCCTAGTGACTGTTCTTGGCCCATTTATGTGCTCTATCTGTCATATTTGTGTTGTTCCCATTTCAGACAACTGGTGATGCTTGTACATCTGATTTTCTTCTTTTAACTGTTGCTTTGGGCGTGAGGTCTCCTTAGAAAGCCCAGAGGTAACTTACACTCTCATACTATACAGCTAGAGCTACAGTCTTGACTCATGATTTCTTTGTCTCGGGCCGTATTATTGGATTGTTCTCTAGACATTATGTTGCATACCACATGTTACAGGATATGCCTCCTGTTGAACTTAACACATTTATCGTTCAAATATTGGCTTTGAGGATGTCTGTTAGTATGATAAAACGAACTTTTAAATTATTTTGTTGTTAACTATGTGTATTTCACACCTCAGTGTACTCTGAATAATTCCTATTTAGGTTGATGTTATGTAAGATTGATGTTGTGACTAAGAAGGAAGACAAACAAAGCTACCTGTTTATACTCTGAATTATAATTAAATACTAAATTATCATTATTGTATGCAAGATGGTGATAATACAAAAAAGTAAAATAATTCTATCATTAAAAAAATCTCCCGTATTTGTTTTCTATTGGGTTTTTGGTTTGGGGGCCTTTAACACTCTCTGGTATTCCAAGACCAACTGTACACTTGCATTGTCGGTTCATACATCTTTCCATTGTTAAATGTTAGGGTTTTCGGCAGCAGGCTCTTATCGCCTCTCTTCTTGCAGGATATCCCAGTTTACAGGCAAGAGTCTTTACCTTTTGTGTGGGCTTGGATACCCTGGCCACATCTCCTTGGTCAGAATTAATCCATTGCTGATGTCGGGGCTCCTGTATTGATATATTTTGCTTAAGTGATAGCTTAAGGACTTTAGTAATTATATTTGGTTCTGAAGAGGATAATCCTTTTCACAGTTCCTTATCTACTATTAGTCAATAAAGAAAGCAGTTTTACGGTTTTATAAGAGATAACTCTACAAATTGTTCCCAATTTACAAGTTGGGAGACGACCTTCATCATCATATATATCTCCTTTTATAGGTGGGGACAAAGTCTCTCGTATTAAAACCTTTATGACACCTAGAAGGTTAAGTTTCGTTTAGGACTCATTATAAATATTGTTACAGGTTGGATCCACAGAGGGTTCGACTGTTGTAGGAATCTAGAGCTTTTCTCTTTCATATTCAGACGGCAACCTCAGTTGCATTTTCTGAATATCCTACTCAATGCAAAGCTGTATTTTTTTCTCAGCCATTTTTCGGTGCATTATTGACCTGTTGTAACATAACATCTTTTCCCATAGGTTAGATTTGTTAACAATGAATTGCAAGGTTTTTGTTGAAAAGGTTTCATGTCTTTCCGTATCCCCCCCCTTTTTTTATGTAAACACCCATGATGTCTACCAGCGAGAGAGTGTTGTGATTATAACCAATCACCTATAGGTGAATCAAGGCACAGATGTTGTATCAATTTCACCATTTGTCGTTTGTGAGTCAAGCAAGACTCCAACCTCAGCACCAAGCTACCCCTCCACTGCCTGTGAAATACTGTTAGGTGACATTATGCTGTATATCCCAAATCATTGAGCTATTCGGCTCTACTCCTTGTTAAGGTAATTTAACACTACGGTTGATGCACAAGTTACATTCGCCCTACTATAGCGTTAGGAGATGTTATTAAACTCACAGTAAGACGCTCTTCATTATTTACAGGTAAAAAAATGTAACTTCAATGGATTGTATTGAGATACCAGTCAAAATATGTGGTCTATAACCAAAGTTAATTACGCCATGGACTATTAGTGCTGTTAAATACCTATATATTCTATGTATGTGGCTTCATTGTAGGATCGAAAGGTTATCCTGGACAAACTGTCAGCCCTGAAAGGAAACAAGCCAGAATTGACCAGAGACCAAACAAGCAGTTCCAAGAAGTGGGCTTGTTTTGCTTTTCCTCCACCTGTGCCCCTTTCTAAGCCGATAGGGACAATCTGCAGAAGAGGGGGTCAGGTAGAATGTAAGGGCTGTGATTTGGTGTGATGGAAGCCTACTAGTATATCGTTGGAACACTCATTTGAAATTCACTTATAAGAACCCCCCCCCCCGTGATGGTGGATGTTGGGGCGTTTCGGGCACACCAGCGCTGCTTGGTTTTACATTGAGGGATCTTGTACACATATTTACTCTATTCTAAAAGAAATAAAATAAAAGCGGAGAAAGATTTTAGGACAGTTTGGGCAGAATGAATGATCTGGCACGAGGGTGGTGGGGGATGGGGGGGAAGGGAAATATGTCTGAACTGAATTGGAAAATGATGTATGAAATTATGAAATACACAAAGCATCAATAAAAAAAAAGAAAGAAAACTCTGGGTAGGAAAATCTCACAAAAAAAAAAAAAAGAAAGAAATCTCCCTTAGTGTAGGAAGCTTTCTTTTTCATGGCGAACAGGACCATGCAGCCCTGCTAAGGGTACTGTGGGGAACTGACCCCTTGGCACAGAGGCCAAGTGGTACTTAGCCTGGCAAGAGTGGTACTTCCAACTCAGGCCCTTAGTCTGGACCCACAAGACACATGTACCAGACTTGACCATGACTATCCACCTGCCCAGAGACTGCTGAAACCTGGAAAGGGATTTCAGGCTGATGGCTGATGGCCTATTTTCAGCCTATGTCCACCCACAACACCAGCTACCCAGATTTGTGGCCTGCAAGGGGAACCTTTCTCCAATCCACTGGCCACCCAAACAAAATGCAGGCCTACCTTAGCCTGTATGCACAATAATTAATATAAAATAATGGCCAGGAATTCTGTGATGATGTTACTATGAAATTCAAATTTATTCCTTGATACAGCTTACTTTTATAAACCAAATGACATCAGTTCCCAGAGCCAATCATAAGTCCCCCAACTCCACACCACTGCACAGCATTGCACCACCCAGCATCACCCAGCTAGGACATGTTGTTTGCTCCTCCTTGGGGCAGGGTCAGACCCTCAGCCACACAGTGCCCTGAGGCATGCTAACTGAAAGCTAGCTTGCAATTAAAACTGGAATTTCCCACATCTCCCTGTTTTTTATTTTTTGAGAGGCAGACAATCCCATGGGAGAGGTTGGCATCTATAAAGGAATCTGTTCTTAAATTCATGATTGCTTAAACCTATCTTGAGTGTTGGGTGGAGACAGGCCATACCTAAGATTTTTATTTTTTACACTAAAACCAATTTGTGCTCAAAAAATGAACCAAAATGTAATAAAAATTAATAAATAATGAATACAAGCCTTCACGTAGAACCAGTTTGCAAGCAGCTATGCCCAAACTTGGATACAGCTCAAGGTCCCCATTGTCCAGCTGGAGGGGCTTGTATGTACAAGCATGTTGAACAAATAAGAGTTCAGTCTATATTGCTGTAGTCCCACAATTCACCCCAATCATGGCCCTTACACTCTGCCACATCCCCTCTTCCACACATTGTTCCCTAGGCTTTGGGAAGGGGGAACCAGTGGGTGAGAAACAAAACAGTCTTTCTCTAGAGATGTCATTTTGGACTCTGATCAGGTCAGGCTGTTTCCTTTCATGGATTGGCAGTTTATCCAGGAAAAACCTTTTAATCCTACTACTGAAGCACAAACAATTAGAAATACAGGCATTAACAGCACTAATTATTATGGTAAGTTACATTGTGGGCATAGACACAGATAGTTAGATGGTATGCTAATCCCTGAACTATAGATGTAAAAGATGACAAGGTCTTACTGTGGTTTATAAAATCTCCTAACCACTAGAGGATGTAAGCTTGTGGCATCAGCCATGAATTATTCCTCCAAAGAGAGAGCTAATAGCCAATTAGATTTGGGATATACAGACATATGGCTGCCACTGCTGCACAGTATTTCCAGGCAGGTAAGGTGTAATTGATGCTGACAGAGGAGTCTTGCTTGACTCAAGGAGACCAATATTTGCTTTATTGATTTAGTGGCCTTTAGTAACACTCTCTGGCATTTCAGAGGCCAACTGTATGCTTGCAAGTGTGGTTTCAAAACATCTTTCCCATATTTACACCAGGTCTTCAACAGCAGGGTCTTACCACCACTCTTCTTGCAGGTGTCCCAGTTTACATGCAAAAAGCCTTTATCTTTTGGGGGCTTGGATCCCCTAGCCAACATTTCCTTGGCAGAAAAATCCACTGCTGATACCAGAGCTCTCCTGCATAAATATACTTTGCTTAATTACACAGCTTATAATGACTTTACTCTATGGCCTTGAATGGAAAATATATTTTCATAGTTCTTATGTCTATAAGTCAATTAAAGAAAGCAGTTATTCCAGTTTTATAAGAAATCACTACTATAACAGTTGGCTCTAATTTACAGTTAGGGAATGACCTCATTACCATCATTTTTTTTTTCTATGAAAAAGAGAGGTAGGAAGTCTCTCATATTAAAACTTTGTGACACCTAAAGGGTAAACTTCATTTGGACACATTATAAATAGTTGTTTCAAATAGGATCCACGGAGATGTTTGATGCCTATAGCTCAGGCAGTCTGAGGCTTTTCTTCCTTATAATGTTTAGATGGGCCAACTTCTCTGCTGGTATTTCTTGGTACATCCTGCACAATGCAAAGCTGTATCTTTTTTTTCTCAGCCATTAAGTTGGTGACATTTTGACCTGTGGGAACATGCAAATATTTCCCCATAGTTAGATTTAAGATTTAAATTGAGAAATTTGACAAAAGGTTTAATATGTAACTGTATCCCCCCTTTTTCTATTTTAGGTTTCTATTTTTTAACCCATGAGCCTGAAAAAAGGCAATTGTATTACACATACCTATAGGCAGGAATCAAGTTGTAAATTTTCATTAAATTTACCCATGCTGTTTATCATTGACTTGACTGTATGTTTTTAATTTGGGAAGCAAACATAATTCCTTTAGTTAAATTAGCCTAGAGGTAAAAGAAAATGTTACAAGATGATACTGTACAACATAAAAATTATAGCGAACATTTATATACATTAACCCCAAAGTTGTTGTTTTATAAATTATAAGTAAAACAAATGTGGACAACAATTTATATTTCCAATAGCTTAAATGTATTACCGTTTTTATTAAAACCTTTTAACCAATGTTGTTTAATATAGACATTTTTACTTTTACTGAGTTTTAAAATATCATATAATAGGTAGACAAAGTTTGGGCAAATTTGTATACCTGTTAAACACACATTTAGTTGATGTATGTTTAAAAAGTATACATTGTTCCTTAAAATTCTTTCACTAGATTTCAGAGAAATAGAGTCCATTAACTTATATTTGTTTATTTGTACTTCTGTATAAATCTCTACTGAAATACCTCTATATAAATGTATAATATTTATTTTAAACATATCACCAAAAATCTTATGAAGTGGGTTTATAACAATCATTTTTCTTTCAGTCCTTGGAGGTGGTTTTACCAGGTCTGGCACAAAACCTTGTTTTAAAGATGTTTAACCTAGTTGTTAAATGTTTTACAATATACATTTAACCATATTTTAATTATATTTAAAATACAATATGATTATTTCTTAAAACCAATTTATTTCCTACAACACTTTAAGAATTTGTTGGAGTTTTTGTCTTGGGCATTGAAGGAGCGCAACCAGCAGATGGTAGCATATACCCAAAAAGTAGTTAACTGCTGCAGCACCTGTGTAATTTTATTTAGCAATTCTTAAGCAAGACAAGTAAATTACACAAATGACCATAGAAGTTTAACTATTTTAATAGAGCTTCATCAAGGTGAAAGGGCCAGTTCCAGCTCAGAGGCTTTTTAGACTTGTACAAATACTTATTAACATATTTACATAAACCGAATTAAAGATTAACACCAAAAAGTATAAACCAAGTTTTGTATAGGTTGAATCTTTTAACAGTGATTTATAGTCAACTTTTTAAAACACAGGAATTTAGGAAGTTATAGGGGTTAAAACAAATACAAACACACACACACACATGTGCACATGCACACATGAATACAAGCATACACAAACATATGTACAAAGGAAAAAAGGTTGTGAGACCAATCTGTGGGAAGGAAGTTACATTATTGTCTTATGCTCAATGAGAAAAGGTCATTTCCTCAATTAAGGTTGGGTTTAAGTCTTCACAGAAGTCCACCATCTGTCTCCTGTGTATTGGAATCAAAGCTGCACCTTCAAAACACAATGAAAGATGAACCACTGCTCTAGGGCAAGAGTGCCCTAGAGCAGCTTTAGGGCCTTTCCAGACATACACAGAATACTATAAAGCGAGCCCTTCTCCCACCAGCCATCTGCTGTTTCTGGAGCAGGAGAGGGGCACATAACAACAAGCATAGGACTAGATTAATCAGAGTATTTACAAATAGCTACAAACTGAAAAGTGTAACAACTTCATTTTTGGTCTTTTCTTTCTTTTTTTTTTTCCTTGACTTTCAATAGATAGCAGTGAGGGAGCTGCTCTGCTACATACGAAACCCAAACGCCTTTGGTCTTTTCAAGGCAGGGCCTCCCCACAGTTACAGTTGGCCTGGAGCTCACTCTGTAGACTAGGCTGTCCTTGAACTCACAAAGATCTGTCTGCCTCTGCCTCCAGTGTGCTAGGATTAAAGACGTGCAAGCCTTGAATTTACAAGCTCAATTTGCATCTCAGAAAACTGGCCTCTAGAAGATCTTGGAGGAAGTTTAGCATACAAAAAGAAAACCTCAGAACTAAGCACTCCAAAGACACTATTTACAGAAAATGATTCAAGGGAAATTCTTTAAAACACACTTAAACTATAGCTGGCTTTTCTCAAACTTCCATGTAAGCCAATGTTGGTAGGCCAATTCCTGGGTAGGGAGTTGCCTCCACAACCCTAGCCAGGCTAGAACTGTGTGGCCTATGCAGCTATGCACCTCAATAGAAGGCTTGTGGCAAAAGCCTTGAGCTTGCTCCACGGGCACACCCGTCCACCCTGCCTCTGTTCCTGCCCCATGACCTTCACCACCTGAACTCCAATCAGAAAGTGGTAGCAGGGGCTTTTCTTAAGGGCTGAAATTGAGGCTGCAGAGTAGGTTTCGAGCCCATTTCAAAAGCCTCTAGAAGGCAAGTGGATGGGAGAGAAAGAGCTCCTTTCATATAATTTCTCTGAATACCCACAACCTGGGAATCCTGGGGAAGCAACAGATGCCCCCAATTTAAGGAAGCCAAAACAGCACCTAGGGGCTCCATAAAAGATTCTAGCTTACTAAACTGGTCTCTATGCCCCACGTTTGTGGCACCATATGTAAGAAGCTGTTTTTTATGCCGAGCAGGACCAGGCGGCCCTGCTAAGGAAAGTGGAACGCAGTGCCCACTTGCAGGCACTATGGGGAGCTGACCCCTCGGTGCAGAGGCCAGCTGGCTACTTCCCGTAGCCCAGCCTGAGTGGTACTTCCAACTAGGGCCCTTATCCTGGACCCATGAGACACATGTTCCACTCTTGGCCATGACTTTCTACCTGCCCAGAGACTGCTGAACCCTGGACAGGAATTTCAGGCTGATGGTTGATGGCCTATCTTCAGCCTATGTTCACCCACAACACCAGCTACCCAGATTGGTTGTCTACAAGGGGAACCTTTTTCCAACCCACTGGCCACCCGAAAAAATGCAGGCCTACCTTAGCCTGTATGTGCAATAATTAATAAAAGTAACAGCTGGGAATTCCATGATGTTATTATGAAATTCAAATTTATTCCTTGCTACAGCTTGCTTTTATAAACCAAATGACGTCAGTTCCCAGAGCAAATCATAAGCCTCCAACTCCACACCACTGCACACCATTGCACCACCCAGCATCACCCAGCTAGGACATGTTTGCTCCTCCTTGGGGCTGGGTCAGATCCTCTGCCAAGTGATGCCCTGAGGCATGCTAGCTGAAAGCTAACCTGCATTTCAAAGTGGAATTTCCCACACCTTAGGATACTCTCTTGAGAGGGCTACACTCATGCTTGAGTAAGTACTATCCTTTCTCTAAGCATCTCTCTCTCTCCTTTAATGTTCATGATTAAAACTATGTTTAAAATTAAGAACATTTGGGCTAGAGAGATAGCCTAGCAGTTAAGATCACCGACTGCTCTTGCAGAGGACCCGGGTTCGATCCCCAGCACCCACATGGTGGCTAAGAACTGTCTGTAACTCTAATTCCAGGAGAACTCCAGTTCCAGGGGAATCCGAGACCCTCTTCTGACCTCCATGGCATTGCACAACACGGGTGCGCAAACCTACATGCAGACAGTACACTTATACACATACAAAAATAAATAAAATTAAAAAAAAATTTTTGATAAAAAATTTTAAGAACATTTAAAAAATAATTTTAAGATCATCTTTTGCCACATAGTGAATTTCTGACCAGCCTGTGTTATCTGAAATCTTGCAAAACAAAAGTAAAACAAAACAAAAAGGCTTTTTGCTTTATGCTTTGCATCATTTAAAATATTTATTGAACTTTTGTACATTTTGTTCAGTACACCTTGATCATATTTAGAACCACTGCCCTATCTGGATGCCCCCATAACCCCCCTGCCAGATTTCATGCAGGTTTGTGTCACCTAAATGCCCCTTGATCTGAGTCCACCCACTGGAGCTTAGTCTCTTTATTATCCCTCCCTTAAGAATACCAACTCTCCTTCATCAAGGGGCTGGAGAGATGGCCTAGTGGTTAAAAGTGCCGACTGCTCTTGCAGAGGACCCGGGTTTGATTCCCAGAACCCACATCATGGCTGAGAACCGTCTTTGACTCCAGTTCCAGGGGAATCCAACGCCCTCTTTTGACCTCTGCAACATTGCATGACACAGGTGCACAGACCTGCATGCAGATAGTACACTCATGCACATAAAAGAAATAAATACAATTTTTAAAAAAATTATATAAAAAAAGAATACCAACTCTCCTTCATCANAAGTGCCGACTGCTCTTGCAGAGGACCCGGGTTTGATTCCCAGAACCCACATCATGGCTGAGAACCGTCTTTGACTCCAGTTCCAGGGGAATCCAACGCCCTCTTTTGACCTCTGCAACATTGCATGACACAGGTGCACAGACCTGCATGCAGATAGTACACTCATGCACATAAAAGAAATAAATACAATTTTTAAAAAAATTATATAAAAAAAGAATACCAACTCTCCTTCATCAAGCAGTGGTCATTCACAATAATTTCTCATCTAAAGTTGGGGCTTCTTACCCATTTCCCCAGTTCAATTCTGGGTTTGTTTGGTTTGAGTTTGCATGGCTCCTGTGCATTCTGTCATCATTGCTGTAAGATCATATGAGCAAGTTCCCAACTTTCTGGAAAACTGTTTCCTTATGCTCACCTACCACTCCTAACACTTACGTCTTTCTGTTTTCGCTTCCACAATAGTCTCTGAGCCTTGGTTGGCGTAGATTAGATTTAAGAGTCCTATCCCAGGCTGGGTGGGTTGGTGCACACCTTTAATCCCAGCACTTGGGAGGCAAAGGCAGGCAGATCTCTGTGAGTTCATGGCCAGCCTGGTCTGTGAGTTCCAGGCCAGCTGAGACTAAAAGGAGACCCTGTCTCTAAAAGACAAAAAGCAAACAACAAACAAACAAACAAACAAAAAACCAGTCCTTTCCCAGGACACACACACTGCAATATCTTATTCTTTACACTTTGCTGAGTTATGCTTTCTGTGTCAGTCACCATCTCTTGCATGAGGAAGCATCATAAGTGAGAGTTTAGCATATAGTAAAAAATATTTGTCTAAGGATATGACAAAACTAGATTTTTCTCTAGTTTCTTTTACCTTTCCAGCTATGTTTAGCGTACTACACATGAGTTTCTTCTCAGTGAGTTGCCCTTAAGTCCAATTATATGGCTATTGCTTATCACCAAGATAAAAGTGCCATTACTGCACCAATTGAGGTAGTTTCCTGTGCCACACATTGGCGTAGTTATTAGGCTTTACAAATGAGTTTGTCAATTGAGTGGATTTCTTCTTTAGCACCTTACATAATACCCTATAGGACTATGAGAGCTAGTCCTCAGAGAGGAAGATTCCAGATCAGTTCTAGCTACATTGCTCCAAGTCCTATGTCTAAAGTATGTCCTGCCTTCAGCAAAAGAGTCTTACCTTGAAGTTCTGGGAGCCAATCATGAGCTGAGGGAATAGCCTGTGTTATTTTGGGAGTCTCTTGGACTACATGATCAACAACTCAGAGGGAGGTTTTCCCTGTCTGGCACTGTGCTTCTTGTTACATAGCCTTCAGGTATATACATACATACAATCATATACAAATATATTGTATGAGTATTTTTCAGTAGACTTTCAAACTAGCATATTTACCTCTAGTTTTATACACTACATAATTATTATTTATATTACATCTCTTTCCTATTTTATAACTTTCCCTCCTACCACACTATTGGAAGTACCTCCACTTTCCCTTTTTCCTTCCTTGATAACAAATGTTGCCTGATATCGCCCTCCCTCCAGCTCCTACTTCCTCTTTACACCCATGGTTCCTTGCATAACTAACCCTCTTCCCTTCCAAGTTAAATACCCGAATTTCCTCTTTTCCTCCTTGGTAACCTCTCTCTCTCTCTCTCTCTCTCTCTCTCTCTCTCTCTCTCTCTCTCTCTCCTTTGTTGTCTTTATCCCCATGGTTTACTTCTATTTTCCTGGCTCCTGTGGTTATATTAGGATAAATACATCTAAGGATTTGGAATTAAGATCCACAAATGAATGAGAACATACAGTACTTACTTTTCTGAGTCTATATAACTTTGCTTAATATTACAGTTTCTAGTTCATTCCATTTGCCTTCAACTTTCTTGATTTAGTTTTTCTTTACTTCTGTGAAGAACTCCACTGTGTAAATGTACCACATTTCAATTATCCATTCATCAATTGAGGGAAATTTAGTTTGTTTCTGTTTCCTAGGTTATTGTGAAAACTGCAACAACAAACATATATGCACAAGTTTCTTTGCAGTAGGATGAGTTCTTTGGGTATATGCTAAGGAGTAGTATAACCAAAACATATGGTAGCTTTATTTTTAAAATTTTAGACTTGTCCAGAGTTGCACCAGTTTTCAATCCCAACAACTGTGAATGAGGGCCCCTCACACCCAACCTCATCAGCATTTGTGTAATTTGGACTCTTGCTTTTAGCCATTCTGACTGGGGTTGAGTGAAATGTTAAAGTGGCTTTGATTTGCATTTCACTAATCACTAAGGATGTTGAGCACATGTAAGATGTTTCTTAGCCATTGTTGTCTTTTCTATTTAGAACACACTGTTCAAACCCATATCCAGTCTTTTAATTGGATTATTTCTTTCATTTTGTTGACTTTTTTTAGTTCTTTGTATATTTTGGGTTTTCTCCCACTCTGTGGGCCTCTTCTTCACTCAATTGTTTTCTGTGCTATACAGAATCTGTTCTATTCAATATCTCACTTGTCAAACTTTTATCTTGATTCCTGAGCAAAAGACTTCCAATTTAAAAAGCCCTTTCCTGGACACATACCTGGTAAGAGATTGCTTATGTTTTCTTCTAACAGTTTCAGCATTTCTGATTTCATACTGTAGTCTTGACCCATTTGAAGTTGGCTTTTGTGTAGGTCAATAGAAAAGAGTTGAATTTGATCCTTCTACATGTGAAGATCCAGTTTTGCCAGCACCATTTGTTGAAGATGTTGTCTTTCCTCCTGTGTGTTTTCTTGGCACCTTTGTCAAATATCAGGTCCTAAAATTGCATGCACTCATGTTTTAGTCTTCTATTATGTTCCCTTGGCCTACCTGTCTGTTTCTGTGCCAATACCATGCTATTTTTATTACTATAGCTCTGTACTATATCTTTAGATCTGGTAGAGTAATTTCCCCAGCTTTGCTCTTTGTAATTGGGATTGCTTTGGCTATCTGGGAACTTTTGTGATTCCATATGAATTTTAGGGTGTTTTCTTCTATTTCTGGGAAAAAGTTCATGGAGATTTTGAATGGGATTGCATTGATTGCTCTTGGTAGGATGGCCATTTTCCATAATATTAATTCTGTTAATACATGAGCATGGGAGGTCTTTCCATCTTGTGTCTTTCTCAAGCTCTTTGTAAAAAATTTAAATTTTTCTCTGTAGAATTATTTGACATCATTGGCTAGATTTATTCCTTGATATTTTGAGGCTATTATGAATGGAAATGTTTTCTATGAATTCTTACTCTGACTGTTATTGGCATATGGAAAAGCTACTGATTTTAATAAATTGATTTTGTAATCTGCCACTTTGCTGAAAGTGTTGATGATTTCTAATTTTCTTGTGGAATTTTTGGGCTATCTTAAGCATAATATATCATTTGCAAATAGGGATAATTTGACTCTTTTTTTTTCCAGTTTTCACCACTTCTATGTCCTCTTGTCTTAGTGCTCTAACTAAACTTTCAAGCAATGAAAAGGAGTGGGAATTGTGCACAAACTTGGTTGGCCTTTAGTTTTTCTCCATTATGAATGATGTTGGCTGTGGTTTGTTATTCATAGCTTTAATTATATTGGGGGATGTTCCTTTCAGTACAGTTCCTTCTAGGGCTGTTATGATAAATGATAGAGGAACTTATCAAATGTTTTTTTCTATATGTGTTGGAATGATCATGTTATTTTCCCTTTAAATCCACTTATATGATTTATTATATTTATATACTTATGTATATTGAACCATCCCTGAATGTGTGGTATAAAGCCAATTTGATTATGGTGGATGTAGTAGTCAGGGTTCTCTAAAGAAACAGAAGCAACAGGACGAATATATAACTATATACAATTTATTGATTTGCTCACGTGACAGAGCTCAAGTAGTCCAACAGTAGCCGCACTGAACTGGAGAGGCTGAGAATCCAGGGCACTGCTCAGTCCGCAAGGCTGGATGTCTCAGCAGTCCCAATCTGGTGCTGAAGGCCTGGTGGATTCCAGGAGATCTGCTGGTCTCAGTACATGCTGGGATCGGAAGGGTTGATCACAGCAGCAAGACAAACTCACCAGTGAGAGAGAGGCAAGCCGCAGGAAAAAAGGGACCAGCTCCCTCTGCCATGGCCCTTTATACTGCCTGCCAGCAGAAGGTAACACCCACATTTGGGGTGGGCCATCCGGGTTGAGGTGGTTCAATCCAAACATCCTTTTCTCTTATTTGTTCCTTAGTCCAGTCAAGTTGACACCCAGGATTAACCATCACAAGCCCACCCCTTGTCAGATTGACACCCAATAAATAGCCTCTCCTTATGTTATGCTTAAATGTCAATTGCAAACAATGGCCAGGTCATAATTTCAACTAACATGTTATAAGTGTCTCATGTGCAATAGCAAAGCATTATATCTTAGAGTAGGTGGTAATGTCCTTGAGGAACACTTAGTCCTTCAGTATCTAATAACCTAAATATGACAACACTTAACACTTATCTCAGTTGCACATTCAAAAGGGAACAACACAAGCGTCTGCTTAATATATGTGTATATATATATGAACAAGCACATTCTTAACCAAATAGGACAAAATTAATATCTATTATAATCCACGTTTCTGCAACTGGTCCCGTGGCTTCAGCTGATATTTATGACTACCTTCTTCTACTACCCATTCTGTATTTCCTCCACCATCAGCAAGCACCTCTGCAGGTCTTGGCTCTTTCCCTGGAGGAGTGACCCATACCTTCATCCCTGAAGGGTCTGGGCCATTTATTGTCCTGTCTGGTTTGGGTTGTTGGAGTTTCCCATTGACCTTAATCATAGGACATGGTAGCACCAGAAGGCGCCCTACAGCATCTCCTGCCTTCCAGACATAATCTTCCTTGCCCCCATTGTGGAGAAAAAGTCCAATTTCCCCATGGTAGTCTGGATCAATCACTCCTCCTACTACTGTTATTCCTTCCTTAGCCTGTTGGCTTAAAGGCAGTAGAAGCCCGAAGTGGCCAGGGGGAAGTCTTAGCTTCCAGTTCAATAGAACGTTTGCTGTATCTCCTGGCAAAAGCACTCCCCCCATTGGAGCCAAAACGTCTAGACCAGCAGAACGCAAGGTCGTGGGTACAGGAAGCAAAAATTTTCCTACTGGGTCACTAGGGGTGATAGTGAGTGGAATCATTCCCACTTCCACCCCTTGGTTCCTGGACCCATGAATTCTGGCTATAGGAGAAACAGTACCATATAGTGGACGCTGATTCAAAGCATATACTGCTTGCTGGAGAACCTTGCCCCAGCCCTCCAGGGTATTGCTACCTAATTGGCACTGTAACTGTGTCTTCAAGAGGCCATTCCATCGTTCTATCAAGCCAGCTGCTTCTGGGTGGTGGGGAACATGGTAAGACCAGTGGATACCATGACCATGGGCCCACAGTCGCACTTCTTTGGCTGTGAAGTGAGTTCCTTGATCAGAAGCAATGCTGTGAGGAATACCATGACGGTGGATAAGGCATTCCGTAAGTCCCTGGATGGTAGTTTTGGCAGAAGCATTACGTGCAGGAAAGGCAAATCCATAACCAGAATAAGTATCTATTCCTGTAAGAACAAAACGCTGTCCCCTCCATGATGGAAGTGGTCCAATGTAGTCAACCTGCCACCAGGTTGCTGGCTGGTCACCCCGGGGAATAGCACCATATCGGGGGCTCAATGTTGGTCTCTGCTGTTGGCAAATCTGGCACTCGGCAGCAGCTGTAGCCAGATCAGCCTTAGTGAGTGGGAGTCCATGCTGTTGAGCCCATGCATAACCTCCATCTCTGCCACCATGACCACTTTGTTCATGGGCCCATTGAGCAACAACAGGGATAGCTGGAGAAAGAGGCTGACAATCCACAGAACGAGTCATCCGATCTACTTGATTATTAAACTCATCCTCTGCTGAGATCACCTTTTGATGAGCATTTACATGAGACACAAGTATCTTCACATCCTTTGACCATTCAGAGAGCTCTATCCACATACTTCTTCCCCAAATGTCTTTCTCACCAATTTTCCAGTCATGCTCCTTCCAAGTCCCTGACCATCCAGCCAAACCATTGGCTACAGCCCATGAATCAGTATATAATCGAACCTCTGGCCATTTCTCCTTCCAGGCAAAATGCACAACCATGTGCACTGCCCGAAGTTCTGCCCACTGTGAAGACTTTCCTTCACCAGTGTCCTTTAGGGTTGTTTCAGAAATTGGCTGTAATGCTGCAGCTGTCCACCTCTGGGTGGTGCCTGCATAGCGTGCAGAACCATCAGTAAACCAGGCCCTAGTCTTCTCTTCCTCAGTCAACTGATCATAGGGCAAACCCCATGAAGCCATAGGTGCATGCTTAAGCCCAGGAGACATTGTAACAGGAGTGGGAACCATAGGCATTTGGGCAACTTCTTCATGTAGCTTGCTTGTGCCCTCAGGGCCTGCCCGGGCCCTGTCCCGTATGTACCACTTCCATTTGACAATGGACTGTTGCTGTGCACGTCCTACTTTATGGTCTGGTGGGTCAGATAACACCCAGCTCATGATGGGCAGCTCAGGTCGCATGGTGACTTGGTGGCCCATTGTCAAACGTTCAGTTTCCACTAAGGCCCAATAGCAGGCTAAGAGCTGTCTCTCAAAAGGAGAATAGTTGTTTGCAGATGAAGGTAGAGCCTTGCTCCAAAATCCCAAGGGCCTCCGCTGTGATTCCCCTATGGGAGCCTGCCACAGACTCCAGACAGCATCTCTATCTGCCACTGATACCTCAAGCACCATTGGGTCTGCTGGATCATATGGCCCTAGGGGCAGAGCAGCCTGCACTGCAGCCTGGACCTGTTGAAGAGCCTTTTCCTGTTCCAAGCCCCACTCAAAGTTTGCTGCCTTACGAGTCACCTGATATATGGGTCGTAGTAACACACCCAGATGAGGAATGTGCTGCCTCCAGAATCCAAAAAGACCCACCAGACGTTGTGCTTCTTTCTTGGTGGAGGGAGGGGCCAGGTGCAACAACTTATTCTTTACCTTAGAAGGAATGTCTCTGCATGCTCCACACCACTGAACTCCTAGAAACTTCACCGAGGTAGATGGCCCTTGAATTTTAGTTGGATTTATTTCCCATCCTCTCATGCGCATATGCTTTACCAACAAGTCTAGGCTAGCTGCTACCTCCTGTTCACTGGGTCCAATCAACATAACATCATCAATATAGTGGACCAGTGTGATATTTTGTGGAAGAGTCAGGCGATCAAGATCCCTTCTAACTAAGTTATGGCACAACGCTGGAGAGTTAACATACCCCTGAGGTAAGACAGTAAAGGTATACTGTTGGCCTTGCCAGCTGAAAGCAAATTGCTTCTGGTGGTCCTTATGAACCGGTATTGAGAAAAAAGCATTGGCCAGATCAATAGCTGCATACCAGGTACCAGGAGACATATTAATCTGCTCGAGTAAGGACACCACATCTGGTACAGCGGCTGCAATTGGTGTCACTACTTGGTTGAGTTTTCGATAGTCAACTGTCATTCTCCATGATCCATCTGTCTTTTGCACAGGCCAAATTGGAGAGTTAAATGGAGATGTGGTAGGAATCACCACCCCTGCATCTTTCAAATCCTTGATAGTGGCATTAATCTCCGCAATCCCTCCAGGGATACGATACTGTTTTTGGTTCACTATTTTCCCTGGTAGAGGCAACACCAATGGTTTCCATTTGGCCTTTCCAACCATAATAGCCCTCACTCCACAGATCAGGGAACCAATGTGGGGATTCTGCCAATTTCTAATTATATCTATCCCAATTATACATTCTGGGACTGGGGAAATAACTACGGGATGCGTTCTGGGACCCACTGGGCCCACCGTGAGTCGGACTTCAGCCAAAACTCCATTTATCACCTGACCTCCATAGGCCCCTACTTTAACCGGAGGGCCACAATGCTTTTTAGGGTCTCCTGGGATCAGTGTCAACTCAGAACCAGTATCCAATAGGCCTCGAAAAGTCTGATTATTTCCTTTTCCCCAGTGTACAGTTACCCTAGTAAAAGGCCTCAGGTCCCTCTGGGGAAGGACAGGAGGAAGGCAAACAGCATAACTCTTTGGTATTGTGACAAGGTCCTTCCTCACTGGAACCCGGCCACCCCTTCATTCAAGGGGTTCTGGGTCTGTGAACTGTCTCAAGTCTGGAAACCGGTCAACTGGGCGGGATTCGCTACTCCTAAAATCAAATGTTGACTTCCTGTCATTCGTTCTAGAGCTTTTCTGCTTATACAGATCAAATAAAAACTTAGTAGGCTTCTTATGTATTTGGTTCCTGGGAACACCATGATTAATTAGCCAGTTCCAAAGATCATTTCGGGTCATGCCATTATAGGTATTGTTTTGCCTTTGCCACCCATTATGATAATTACTGTAACTACGCTCATCTGGCCTTCTGCGATTCAGTGCTGCCACCTGACGCCTACCCTGAGGTCCTGTTAGACCTACTACGTGTACATTTAATTTATGCAAACGAGCCACAACTTCTCTAACTGTAAGATCTGGCATAAGAAATAGAGCAAAAACAAAGCTCTTCAAATGTTCTGGTGTCTCTCTCAGTACTTTCCATCTTATAAATTCAGTGAGTGGCATGTCCTCTGGGTCCTCATATTGTGGAGAATGTGGTTTTACACTTCGAATCCACTCGAGCATGCCCATCTGCCTGACCCTCACAATCCCTTCATCAATACTAAGCCAAGGAATATCAGGCATCTCTAACTCGCTGTTAGTAGGCCATGTTTTAATAAATACATCAGCCAACCATTCAAATAAACTTTTAACACCTTTTTTAACTGCTCGAGCTTCCATGTTAAACCTAGAATCTCTACTCAGTGGGCTCATATCGATAAACTCAGTATGATCCAATTTTATATTCCTTCCACCATTATCCCACACCCTTAAAATCCATTCCCACACATATTCCTTAGGCTTCTGCCGGAATGAATCAGCAAACTCATTAATTTCTTTAGTAGTATATCGCACCTCCTCGTGGACCACACTTTCTATCTCACCTTGAGGGGCTTGCTTAGACTTCAATCTGGTTATAGGTCTAGAGGCAACAATTGTTGGGCCCTGAGGGACATCAGCTCCCACTGGGAGGGGGGGATTAATTTCCTCAGGCAAGGGTGGGGAGGAGGGATCTGCAGGGTGTGGATTCTCTGCTGAGGGTGGGGAGGTTAATTCCTCAGATAAAGAAAATCCCTCAGAATCCGAGGGTTCAAAATCCTCATCATCATAGTTCTCCCACACATCTCCATCCCAAGTTTCAGGGTTCCACCCTTTCCCCACCAGTGCTCTCACTTTAACTGCTGACACTTTTCGTGGCTGGGAATTAAATTTGCGTTGTAAATCAGCCAACCGTATAATAAGGGCTCCAGCTTGATTTTCTGCTGCTTTAGCTCTTTGGCTGCTGGAGAGAAGATTCTCTTCCAGAGCACACTTGGAAACCTTTAAACTGTTGTTTCGAATCCGGAGCTGGTCATTTTTATCACCGAGCTCCATATTTTCGTCTAACAGTTTATCCAGACATGCTAGGAGCAACAAGGCAACATCATTATTTTCCTGATTTTTCTGCAATTTCTCGAACGTTTTATATATAGAGTCACTAAATTCCTTGCTTCTCACAAGAGGTGAGTTAGGTGAGTCAAATGGATCTATCTTCATAATTAGATCAAATAGTCTGCACCAAGGATTATCATTCCTCTTCATGCCACCAGGAGAGCCTTCAGTAACTCTAGGCTTCATTGGGTTGGAGAGCTGGCTCCAGAGACTACCAAGCCCACTAAAGAAATTCATCCTTTCAATTCTGTTTCTCTAGAACCACTTCTGGTACCAAAATCTGTATTAGTCAGGATTCTCTAAAGAAACAGAAGCAACAGGACGAATATATAACTATATACAATTTAGTGATTTGCTCACATGACAGAGCTCAAGTAGTCCAACAGTAGCCCTGCTGAACTGGAGAGGCTGAGAATCCAGGAAACTGCTCAGTCTGCAAGGCTGGATGTCTCAGCAGTCCCAATCTGGTGCTGAAGGCCTGGTGGATTCCAGGAGATCTGCTGGTCTCAGTACATGCTGGGATCGGAAGGGTTGATCACAGCAGCAAGACAAACTCACCAGTGAGAGAGAGGCAAGCCACAGGAAAAAAGGGACCAGCTCCCTCTCCCATGGCCCTTTATACTGCCTGCCAGCAGAAGGTAACACCCACATTTGGGGTGGGCCATCCAGGTTGAGGTGGTTCAATCCAAACATCCTTTTCTCTTATTTGTTCCTTAGTCCAGTCAAGTTGACACCCAGGATTAACCATCACAGTGGATAATCTTTTTTGTTTGTTTTTTTGATCATTAGGATGCTAAATTTTTTGTATATTGTTATTAAATTTTGTTTATTGCATATGCAACATCTTAATATTTTCTATGCCCCCTTTAAAGCACAGAACTGTGGAAATGGTCAGCAGGCCCCAATTTTAGCCTCAGAATACTAGCCAACTGATTACTGCTGGGCGAGGAAGGGCTAATCTTCTTTAAGGGAGTGACTCTAGATAGGCTGACTAGACCTCTGTGGATGATCTTGTACTGAAGGATGTTTGCAGACAGTAATTTGACTTGATAGATAGATAATCCTTTTGATGTGTATCTGTATATAGGTTTTGAATGTTTTGTTGAGAATTTTTGCATCTACGTTAATCAGTTATACAAGCCCATAGTTTTCTTTTTTGTTGTGTCTTTAAATGGTTTTGGTATCAGTATAATAATGGCTTCATAGAAGTTTCTCCCTCTGATCCTATCATTTTAAATATTTTAAGAATTTAGCATGGGTTGTAGATCTTCTTTGAAGATCTTGTGAAATTTTCTATGAATCCATCTGGGCCTGGGCTTTGTTACTTGGATGTCTTTGCACTACTGTTTCAATTTCCTTATTTCTTAAGGTTCTATTTAAACAATTGCTCTTTTCTTGGGTTAACTATGGTGGATCCCTTGAACTTAGAAATCCACCCATTTCATTTAAATTTTCTAATTTAAAAGAGTATACATCTTTAAAGTTTCCCCTTATAATGTTCTGGACCACTTTGATGTCTGTTGTGTCAGCTTTTCTTGGTTTAGACTTGCTTTTTCTTTCTTTTGGTTAGCTGGAATAAGTGTCTACCTATATTGTTTATCTTTTCAAAGAAATAGGTCTTAGATGAATTAATTCTTTTAATTTTTTTGTTCTATTTCATAGATTTCTGCTTTTATATTTTCTTCCCTTTTGGGATTGGTTTTGGTTTCTTTTTGCTTTGTTAAATTCTTGAATTGTACCATTAAGTCATTTATTTATGCACTTTCTTATTTTTTAATTCAGGTGCTTAGAGCTATAAATTTCCCTCTTAAGACTGCTTTCAATCTCCCAGAGATTTTGTTGTGTAGTTATCTATTAGGCAGGGATTGGCCTTGGAGATCTGAAGATAGCATCTGCCACCATTTTCTTCCAGTCAATAGCCCAGGAAAACCCCCGCCTCATCTCAGGTAGCTGATGCAACTTCCCTTCCTGATGTCACCAGCCACAGCAGAAGCATGGCCTACAGCCATATATGGTTACATTCCAGCTTCATAACCAGCATCAAAGACCCGCCTTGTCCCCTCCCACTGCACTTTCTTTTTACCTTTTCTGGGAGGACCCCAATAATTGCCCCCCTAGTCAACTAACATGGATAATGCATCCTCAATGTTTTAGGGACAGTCCACACTTTTTTAGACAGACATTGACTTGAGACCTTCCCATCCTGGACCTCTACCCTAACCTCCTTTTACAATATGTACATGACCTCTTATTTTGCAACCCTTCCCTGGCCCAGTCTCAACAGGCTACCTCTACTCTCCTAAACTTCCTTGGCTCTTGTGGATGCCGAGTATCACCCTGCAAGTATCAATTATGTTCTCCATCTGTGGTATATCTAGGGGTCTCTCTCAGTCCAGGGTCCAAAACCCTCACCTCTGACCAAGTATGTGCCCTCCAATAGTTGCAGCCCCCCACCACAGCAGACTAGATCCTATCCTTTCTGGACCTCATGGGGTTCTCCCATCACTGGGTCCCCAACTTTGCCAGCATTGCTAAGCCCTTCTCGTGGACACAGCTTATACAGGAAGGAGTTACACTTCTTAACCTCAGTCACACACACAACACGAGTGACTGCTTTCTTTATGCTTCCCTAGCTAGCCCTCCTCTAGTTAGAGTTCCCCTATCACAGCCATTCCATAAAAACCATAGTTCTAACTTATTGTTTACTCCTCTACAGGATGTGCCCCTTTTTAGGACAACACCCTGCCTTCCTTTCCTGTTACTCAGGACCCCCTTTTTCTGCAACAACATTAATGTCAGGTCAATTCTTAACCAATCGCCCCTGGGGGGTTTCTTTTGGTGCAACTACACTCTGACAAAAACTTTGCCCTCTAATTACTCCTCAATGCTATGTCTCCAAGTCACATTGGTTCCAGATTTAAAGCTGTAAGGCAAGGCGGAGGTGGCAGCTTTGGCCTCTTTTACACCTCTACCCCCAACCTTCACCCACATCTGAAAGGTTGCGAGCAGAGCAGTACCTTATCCCAGACATAGCAAGCATTGTCATAGCTGCCTCAACTGTTGCCTCAGGGTTCAGCACAGGTGCCCTGGTATATTCTTTAACATCTGCTCATCAGACTGGCCTACACATCCAGAACACCATAGATAAATCAATCAGGTCCCTAGCTTCCCTCCAAGGACAGATCATCTCACTGGCCCAGGTAGCTATGCAGAACCTAAGAGCACTAGATCTCCTTACTGCAGATAAAGGGAGAACTTGTTTGTTCTTGGAAAAGGAATGCTGCTACTATATTAATGAATCTGGTCTAATAGAAACCAGCATTCACAACCTAAACAAACTTTCTGAGGACCTCCTTCAATACAATCAGGGCGTTTCACCACTGTATTCCTTCTGGAAGTCCTCAGTTTTCACTTTGTGGGCAACTTTCATAGGCTTCATAACAATCATCTGTGTGTTTTTCCTCTTTGCTCTATGCCTCATCTGATTCCTACAGGAACATATCCGACAGATTTCCAGAGTGGTTGTTAACCAAATGCTTCTACAATCTTATTCTCCATTGCCTAAGTGCCCACATACTCTTGACTGCTCCTCCTCAAAACCATTCCTTTCAGCACGAAGTAGCAAGATCTAAGACTAAGCACATATACCCAAAGAGGTGAGGAGGTTAGCCAGGGCCCAGGCTTAGAGATCTAAATATGGTGTCTACCACCCTTCTCTTCTAGTCAGGCAGCTGATGCAACTCCCCTTTCTGATGTCACCAGCTACAGCAGGAGCATGGCCCATGGTCATATATGGTTACATTCCAGCTTCATGACCAGCACCAAGGACTTGCCTTGTCTCCTCCCACTGCACCATTTCTTGCCCTTATGAGGACAAGCTTTGCCTCTCCAACATTAGTTCATCTTCCCCTTCCTAAATCCTATAAAGGCCCTCAACCCTAACACAAATGCTTGACTCCCCTGGCCTCCCTCTCTGAGATTGGTGGACCAACCTTGGACCTTCTCCTAATAAACCTGCTTTTATACTTTGTTAATCTGGTTTGAGCTGGCCTATTTTGTGTCAGGAAAAGCCTTTCATTTAGTTCCAGGAGTACTCTTATTTCATTTTTATTTTTTTGTTTTCTTCTTTGAACTATGTGTTGTTTAATCTCTATGAGTTTTTATAATTACTAGAGTTTCATTTGCTGCTGATTTTAAATTTTATTCTATTGTACTCCAACCTGCAATTATTTCATTGTGTTGGCATTTGCTGAATTTATTTTATTTTAAAGAATTTATTTATTTTAAAGAAACTTCCATGGGCTCCTGAGGAGAATGTGTATTCTTTGGTCCTTGGGTAGAATATTCTGTAGATGTCTGTTAAGTACATTTAATTTTTAATGTAATTTAATTCAGATTTTTTTCTTTTTAGTCTTTGTTCAGTTGACCTGTCTATTGGAGATAGTGGAATATTGAAGTCACCTAGTATTACTGAGTTGGGAATAATCTGTGTCTTAAAGTCCAGTAATACTGTGTTTATGAAATTTGTGGCACCAGAGTTTGATGCATATGTGTTCATGATTGTGGTGTTCCCTTGGTTGACTGTTACCTTGATTAGAATGTACTGACCTTCTTTATATTTTCTGATTAATTTTAACTTGAAGTCTATTTTGTTACATATTACAATAGCAACTCCTAATTTTTTCTTAGTGCCATTTACTTGGAGTACTTTTCCCATGTTTTCACTCTATGGTGGTGTCTATCCTGGGAAATAAGATGAGTTTCTTATAGACAAGAAAGAAATTGCTTTTGTTTCTTTTAAAAAATATTTTATCACTGGGCATGGTGGTGCACACCTTTAATCCCAGCACTTGGGAGCCAGAGGTAAGCGGATCTCTGTGAGTTCAAGGCCAGCCTGGTCTACAGAGCTAGCTCCAGTCCAGGTGGGACTAAAGGGAATCCCTATCTCAAAAATAGCCCCCCAAATTATTTTTATGAGAGATTCCCTGTGTACATAAACAAACCCATGCCATTCAGTGCCCACAGAAGTCAGAAGGCATTGGATCCCCTGGAATTGGAGTTATGGATGGTGTTAGCTGTCATGTGGGTGCTGGGGCATAAAACTTGGGTCCTCTGTGAGAACTGTTAGTGCTCTTAACTGTTGGCAGCCTACCACACAAACAATGTGTGCTGTACCATGCCCTAAGATGGCGCCGACTTCCTGAGTCACTACAAGCCGCTTCCCGCCGTTGCCTTTGCATTGGACAAACTGTGCATGACTACTACTCTCCGAGCCCACGCTCTCTGAGCCTGGGCTGAGCCCGCGCCTTGGGCATGCTAATGAGGCATCAGGGCACTGCACCAATCCAGAACATACACGAACCCTCTAGATTGCTATATAAGCAGTGCTTCTGCCCCATTTCGGGGTCCTTCTCACAAAAGAGCTGTGCACAATAAATATTACCACAGAAGAATCCTGTTGTCCACGTGAAGTTCTTGCCGGTGAGACTACAGCATGTGACAAGTGGTGCCGAAGCCCAGGACCGTGACACTTAACTCCTGAGCCATCTTTTTAGATCCTAGACTCTGTTTCTTAGTCCATTAAACTAGCCTGTATTTTGACTAGGAGGTTGAGTCCATTGAAAGATGTGGAATATTTTCTAAAATTTTATTTTCTATTTGTATTCTTAGTTTTATTTGGTTTTCTATACTTTATACCTTCATTTTTTTTTTTTTTTGTCTTTTTGAGACAGGGTCTCCCTGTAGCCCCAGCTGTCCTGGAACTCAGTCTGTAGACCAGGCTGGCTTTGAACTCAAAGATCCGCCTGCCTCTGCCTCCCAAGTGCTAGGATTAAAGGCGTGCGCCACCACGCCCGGCCTTTTTTTTTGTTCTGTGCCCTCTTTAGTACGGTTATTTCTTTCTCCAGTCCTTCATATTTCTTTGAGTATTCTTTATTGGGTTGGTTTGGTTGACATGAATTCTTTTTTGCCTATTTGTTTCATGGAAGATTTTTTTTTCTCTTCTTTATTGGGTTGGTTTGGTTGACATGAATTCTTTTTTGCCTATTTGTTTCATGGAAGATTTTTTTTTCTCTTTGATCACAGTTTGGCTGAATAAGTATTCTGAGTTGGCATACGTGGTCATTTACAACCTGGAATACTTTGCTCCAGGTTCTTCTAGCTTTTATAGTATATGTGTAAAAATCAACTCTTAGTCTGATGGGTTTTCCTTTATATGCATTTTATTGTTTTTCTCTAGAAGCTTTCAGTACCCTCTCATTTCTCATTCAATGTTATGATATGGTGTGGGGAGTTTCAGTCCTTGTCCTGTCTGTCTGATGATCTGTGTGCTTCTTGTACTGTATGGGTATGTCTTCTATAGTCCTGTTGAACATCTGGTTAATGCCAATGACCCAAGGTTCTTCTCCTTCCTCTATGCCTATGATGCATAAATTTGATTATTTAACCATGTTCCACATTTTCTGCATACTCCACTCCTGTGTATTTTTTAATTTTTCATATTTCTTGCTTAAGTGTTCCAATTATTCAGCTTTGTCATCCAATCTGGATATTCTGTTTTCCAAACTCATAGTGCTTGTGAGGCTTTCTCCTAGTGTTTCAAATTGGCTTATTATGTTTTTCAGGTCTGTCTTCATTTTTATTTCAATTATCTTCAATGTTTATATCTCTTTTCATGAATTCACATCTTGAATTGTCTTTGTTGTTTCATTAATTGTGTTTTCTTGACCTTCAGTCAGTTTATTCCTATTTTCTTTGAGTTGTTTTAGTTGTTTGTGTATTCTTAAAAGTTGTTGAGCCAGGCGTGGTGGCACATGCCTTTAATCTTAGCACTTGGGAGGCAGAGGCAGGTGGATCTTTGTGAGTTCAAGGCCAACCTGGTCTACAGAACAAGTTCCAGGACAGCTGGGGCTACAGGAAGACTCTATCTCGAAAAGCCAAAAAAAATATTGTTGATTTCTTTTATCATATTTATGATTATTCTTTTAAATTCTGTGGTTTTCTGTGTTACTATTATTAGTGGTCAAATTCAACAGTTAATTAGAGCATTAAATAAGTCTACTACTTTAGTAAATTTCACTTTTGTTTGGCCAGTGGTCTCAAGTACATATCCTGAGATCTGAAGATGTTTGAGGTCAGAGTACAGATAGGATAATTACAGAAATAATTTAAAGATGATTCAGGACAGGAAACACATCTTACCAGAACTATTCAACAGTACTAAATTCTGATCTGGGAGAGAAACACGTTTGATGGGCAAAATTCTTATAGGAATAAATGTTCAAAATAACTACCTAAAAATTTGATGTTTCATCATACTAAATGGAGAAAATTTGGAATTATTTCCCTTGATGGCAGGAACCCAGGAAGGCTGCCCCTTATCGCCACTCCTCTTCAACATAGTGCTTGAAACACTTGCTAGGGCAATAAGACAAGACAAGGAAATTAAAGGAGTACTAATCAGAAAAGAGGAAGTTAAGCTATCCCTTTTTGCACAAGATGATATTTTAACTAAGGAATGGTAAAACTCCACCAGAAAAGTTCTAGAAATGATTAAGAGTTTCAGTAAAGTGGCAGAATACAAAATTAACCTAGAAAAATCAGTAGCCTCTCTTTACACCAACAATAAACAAGTGGAGAAGGAATATAAGAAGACCTTCCCATTCACAATAGCTTCAAAAAAATGCCTGGGAACAGACCTAAGCAAAGATAACAAAGATCTCTACAACAAAAATTTTAAACCCCTGAAGAAGGAGATTGAAAATGACATCAAAAGATGGAAAGACCTCCCATGCTCATGGATTGGAAAAATTAATATAGTAAAAATGTGCATTTTACCCAAATTGATACACAGATTCAATTCAACCCCAATCAAAATCCCCATGAGATTCTTCACAGACTTGGAAAAAAATCCTTAAATTCATATGGAAAAAAAAATACCCTGAATAGCTAAAGCAACCCTGAATGAAAAATGTAATACAGGGGTGATTCCTCTACCAGACACTTCAAGCTATATTACAGGGCCATAGTCATAAAGACAGCCTGGTACTGGCACAAAAACAGACCTGTTGACCAATGGAACAAAATTGAAGATCCAAACTTGAGCTCATACAATTTTAGCCACCTCATATCTGACAAAGGGGCAAAAAAAAAATCCTCAATGGATGAAGGATAGCATCTTCAGCAAATGATGCTGGCAAAACTGGATCACCATTTGTAGAAAAACAAAATTAAACCCCTACCTCTCACCCTGTACAAAAATCAACTCCAAGCAGATCAAAGATCTCAATGTGAAACCCAAAACCCAAAGGTGATAGAAGAAAAAAGTGGCAACAACCTACAAGACATAGGTGTAGGAAAAGCCTTTTTAAATCAGACATTGAGTTTAAATGTCTGATTAAAATTTAAATGTCTGATTGAATTTAAATCAGATTGAGTTAAGTAAGAAGAGATTCCAAGGAAGGGCACAGAGAAAACAACTGCCTACTGGTCCATAAAGGCATTTCGGACTATAAATGGACCCAAAGACTAGACATCAGGAAACAGGACTTCTTCTTCCAGCCATCACTATCTTGTCTCCCCCTAAGAGCAAAGTGATGGCTCTAGTAAACCCAGGGTCATCTGAAGAAAGATGTAGGTACATGCTGTTAAACACAAAAGTTCACAGGAAGTAAGAAGTGGCCTGCAGACACCCTAGTGGTATTTACAGGAGTCAAAGTAGAACAGTATTTGCTCTGTTGAGTATTTTTAGTGCCATCATGAAAATGTCAAAACCAAGCACTCCCTGAATGTGGAAGTAAATGAGATGATGTCTCTGCAAACAACTCCCTCAGGTCTCAAAGGGTTAAAATAGGATCAGGTTTATACATGATATCTACACAGTTTTCAGTTCATTGAATGAATGCTGTTCCAGGTTCTGTTAGGGCAGCCATAGACTAGACTTCAGCATTGTTAAAACATTAAGATGACACTACAGAACTTGATACCACTATGTTTCAGAAGTTATGCACATCATGTTTGCTCATTCACTGGACAGAGCAAGTTCCATTTCTACTTTCCTGCAACTGCAATTAGGCCTGAACAAGATGAGATACTCCACTCAGAAAGCCTGAGGTACTCAGCAAATCTGTAAGCACTACAGTACCCAGTGGATAAATATTTAAACAAGGCTAAGCTATAGATATGTAAAACTGTAAAATTCAAATGATAAAGCTATAACCATGTAGATGACTCAAAAATATCAAATAATTTCAATTTTACCCTGAGTGGAACTAAATTCTGTTAAAAAATCATACACCTTTAACTCGAAGTACTGGCCAGCCTGGTCTACATAGAGAATTGCAAGCCAGTTGGGACTGTAGACAAATCTTGTTTCAGAGAAAGAAAAAATATAGGTATCTGAAAAATCTTCTAGTAACAGGAATAAGAACAGAGAAACTAGAAGTAAAGGAACAAATATGTCTCTCATTGATCAAGTGAAATGTTTAAAACTCCCATGGGAAATAATAGGCCAAGAAAGAGAATATGGATGAAATGTCAATAAAATTACTACATAACAGTATTTTTTATTTTATTTATTTATTTTTTATGTGTATGAATGTACTGTCTGCATGTGGATCTGTGCACCCGTGTTGTGCAATGCCGCGGAGGTCAGAAGAGGGTGTCGGATTCCCCTGGAACTGGAGTTCTCCTGGAATTGGAGTTACAGACAGTTCTTAGCCACCATGTGGGTGCTGGGGGTCGAATCTGGGTCCTCTGCAAGAGCGGTCGGCACTCTTAACCACTAAGCCATCCTTCCAGCCCCCATAACAGTATTTTTAAGATAAATAAATAGGTCCTAAAATATGGAATTATGATACTATAATTGCTCAGCTAGAACAGTTTTCTACCTAAATGGACAAAAGAGAAGAATAAAAGAAGAGCCACTAGTCAAAGGTAGTTACCTCAACATCTATGATTAGGCTTCAGAAAAGGCCTGCAGGTGGATAAGCCTCTGAAATAAATGGAAGGCAAAGGACACAGAGATAAATATCCAGTGACAAACATCAGGGTAATTTAAGGACAAATATTAGAGAATAGACTTCCATGTCAATATTGAAGGGTGATCAAAAGAAAAGCATCATATTACAGAAGTAGTATATACCGAGGTGGATAAATTATTTATTAAGAACAATGATTACTGGGTGAAGAGGTGGATCAGTGGAGCCAGGTTCAGTTCCCAGCACCAACATGACAACAACTGTCTGTAACTCAAGTTCTAGGAGGTCTAACATCCTCTTCTGATTTCCACAGCAATTGCATCCACTTACATACATGCAGGCAAATAGTCACATAGATAAAATAAAAATAAATCAAAAATTAAAAGAAAAAAATTCAAAAAAGAACCATGATTTATATGATAGTAAAATTAATCTTGAATGTTTTTCAACATATTTATTTATTTTTCAATTTTTTTAATTTTCATTTTGTATTGATGCTTTGTGTATTTCATACATCATTTTCCAATTCAGTTCAGGCATATTTCCCTTTCACTTCCCCCCACCCCACCCACCCCATCCCAGATCATGCATTCTGCCATAACTGTCCTGCATCTTTCTCTCAGTTTTTTTTTTCATTTTTTAACAATAAGTAATAATTTATGACTACAAGCATCCTTCGTGTAAAACCAATTTGCAAGCAGTTGTGCCCAAACCCAAACAGCCCATGGGTCCCACCATCCAGCACGGGGGGCTTGTATGTTCAATCAAGTTGATCAAATGAGTGTCCAGACTATATACTGTAGTTTCACCATTCACCCCAATCGCTCTACCACGGCCCCTCTTCTGCAGATTGTTCCCTAGGCTTAGAAAAGGGGCACAGGTGGATGAGAAGCAAAACAGTCTACTTTCTCTGGAGCTGTTGTCTTGGTCTCTGGTCAATTCTGGCTGTTTCCTTTCATGGGCTGACAGTTTGTCCAGGCATAACCTTTCGATCCTACTAATGAAGCACAAGCAATTAGATATGTAGGTATTTAAACAGTACTAATTGTTATGGTAGGTTACTTTGGTATAGACACAGATGTTTGGATGGTATGTTAATCCATGAATTACATTTTTTTCTGTTAAATATGACAGGGTCTTACTGTGGCTTATAACATCTTCTAACCATTAGAGGATGTAAGCTTGTGGCATCAGCCGTGGGTTATTCCTCCAAGGAGAGAGCCAATAGCCAATTAGATTTGGGATATACAGGCATATGGCTGCCTCTGCTGCACAGTATTTCCAGGCAGGTGAGGTGTAGCTGGTGCTGACAGAGGAGTCTTGCTTGACTCAAGGAGACCTATATTTGCTTTATTGGTTTAGTGGCCTTTGGTAACACTCTTTGGTATTCCAGAGACCATCTGTACACTTGCAAGTGTGGTCTCAATACATCTTTCCCATGTTTACATCAGGTCTTCGACAGCAGGGCTTTATCGCTTCTCTTCTTGCAAGTATCCCAGTTTAGAGGCAAGGAGCCTTTATCTTTTGTGGGGGCTTGGATCCCCTGGCCAACATCTTCTTGGTATAATAATCCATTGCTGATGTCAGAGCTCCTGTATTAATATATTTTGCTTAAGTGCATAGCTTAAGGAGACTTTAGTATTATATTTGGTTCTGAATAGAGAATAATCCTTTTCACAATTCCTATGTCTATTAGTCAATTAATTTAGAAACCAGATGGTACAATCCAATATATCAACAGTTAATGTATGGGTCAAATCTCCTGTCAAGTACAATCTCAAAATTACTAATTCTTAGTACCTATCAATCCTAATATAGAAAAAATATTTAGGATTCATCATCAAGAATATGTTTTTTCCCCATTTTATAATTTAAAACAATGGTACTACAATTGATTTTGGAAGGAAACCCAATGTGAACACATTTTAACTGCTCTGTCAACTTTCTTTTATTGTCATTCAAAATAAAAAAAAATACCTACACCAAAACTTATGGGAAAATTAATATATTCTTGTTAGTTACTTACTCACATAATGTCATTGAGAACAAGATCAATACTGTTCTGTTCCTAGAATATCATTGATACATTGCTGAGATAATACATTTATTTCACATCTCCATTGTAGAGTGCTTTAGAGTTCTTTTTTTTTTTTTCTCAGAAAAGATATATTAAGCAGTACTGACTGGTGAATATGTTCCTTTTCATGAATTAATCTTATACTGGATAACTTTCATTCAGATTAGTAGCATCTCTTCTTATAAATGTAACTTATTTGCATATAATGAGTCATTTAGTTTTAGAGCTTGGTACAGGAACAGCTTGCATATGAAGCAATGTGAGTGAGCAGTTATTTTTACTAGTATGACCTGGGGTTATGGGGATGAAACAGTTTGTGTTACTCTCTGCCTGTGCATTCTTTAACTCTGGCTGCAGGATTTCCTTGTTAATGATAGTAAGGAGATGAGGAACCTCGAACTTGGAAGCAATAACAGAACAATTCTTAAGAAGGAGCAGTGGAATGGGAGCTGTAGTTACTTTTAAAATAGCTTAACCTTAAATTTGAGACCACTTGAGACCCAATGCTCTTGTTTATTTTGACAGATACTCTGAAACATGTCTTGTGTGAGCTGGCTCATCATGGGGGACCATGATTGGATCATATGTTATGCACACTCCCCTCCCACAGGGGCGAAAAATGGCTTCAGTGCATCACAAGAAGATAGTTTGGGGAGAAATTACACAAAATGCAATTGTAAAACTCCTTACACTATGATAAATATATTTTCAAATTTAAATCTTAAATTATACACATATATAAAAATTTGAGATCTGCCTGTAGTTCCATGAATAATTAGTACTCTTCTTCAAAACAACTCACTTTTGTTTACCCAGGAATATTGGTCACATTTTTCTCTTTTGATTAGGTTCTACAAAGCCTTAAGTTAAATTTGTGCTCTAACTTTGGGAAGACTATGCCAAAAATATTTTATGTACCAACCTGACTTCTGGCTTGATTTTACTTTTTCATTCTTCTTTCTTTTTCCCTTGTCTTTTTTACACATTTAAAATTCATTTTGTCTTGCTTACAAGTTTATGTTTTCATAAATTATTTTTGTTAGAACTCAGAAGACTAATAAATAATTAACCAAAAAGCTCAACTTGAATGTTTTTGTAAGGAAATATACGTGCGCTCTTACAGAGATAATTTGTTGAAAAAGTAGGAAACCGTAGTACCAATAACATTACTAGATAAATCATTCTTGCCTGGGGTGAAAGGATTAAATGAGATGTTGAGCAATACTGTTGCAAAAATGATAATGAAAATGTTAGTGTTTCAACAGAGATATAAATCATAGGTTCAAGCTGGCAAGCAGCATAGATAGGGTTCATGGGTTCAGAGAAACAGAGCTGAAGTAGTGGTAAGAATTAAATTTCAGCCTGCCTTCCTCTCTAGCTGGGGAATATGATTATCAGTAGAGTAGTAAATAATCACACTGGAAAATTTGAACAGGAGATAATATTCATTTTATATAAGGAATTATGCAAGTTATAGATATCAAAATTCTAATGATAACAGACTTTTCAAAAGTGAGGCTTAATCTGAAAGATCCTGCAGTAAAAATGTTTACTGCAAATCTGTTAAAGTGAAAATAAGAGTCAACAGCAACTGAAGAATAAAGTTTACAGCTTTAAATTTAACTTCATGGATGATTATATATGCCATTTGTATGTATTCTAGAAGACTGTCTGTTGATAAATCCACGGACTTACAGTTACTAATGAACTAGTGTCTTGGGGAAAGGGGAACATTTATTCACTGCTGTGGGGGTGAAAACTAGTATAGGAACTATGGAAATAAATGTGCAGTTTCCTCAAAAAAGCTAGAAATAGATCCCACAAATGTTCTAGCTATACAACTCATGAGCATATACACAAATGATTCTGTATCCTAGTACAGTAATACTTATTCATCCATGTTCATTGTTTGCTCTGTTCACAATAGGTCAGAAATGGAAAAATCTGTATGTCCATAAATTGATGAATGGATACTTAAAATATGGTACATTTACACAGTACAATATCATTCAGCTGTTAAGAGAAACAAATTTCTGAAGCCCATAGATAAATGGATAAATTTGGAAATAACCATCCTGTGAGGAGTAACTCAGATCCAGAAAGATAAAAAGCCACATGTCTCTATCATTCGTGGATTTTTAACTTTGAATTTTAGATATTAGTGTTTCATTTAGAACCCCATAGAGATTGGCAAATTAGTGAGGATATATGAGGGGGATGCTTTCAAAGAAGAATAGATAGAATGCAGTTATATAAAGTAGAATAATGGAACAGGGGTGATTGGAAAGGCAGAGGAGAGGAGGGATTATGTAGAGATTTAAGTAGCAATAAAGTTTTTGTAAAACATCACTGTAAACCTAACACTGTAGGAGCTTCCTAAAATATACACATATACATATACACATGTATATACATATGCATATACATCACATATACATATACATATGCATATACATATGCATATACATACATATATATATGCATATGCATATACATACATATACATATACATATACACATATTAAAAGATTTTAAAGCTGACCATGATGGCAAATGCCTTTAATCCCAGCGTTCAGGAGACAGACATAGGTGGATCTCTGTGAGACCAAGTCCAGCATACAGAGTTTCAAGCCAGCTGGAGCTACAGGGAGACTCAGTCTCAAAAAAAAATCTTTAAATTGAGTTACCCTATAACAGAGGAAAATGCCCCCAATAAACATCAAAACTATCAACAGTCCCCAAAACATTATTTATGGTTATGGTTATTACTCTTGGTTGCCCTCCAGAATTTGGTCATAAGACCCTATTGCTGCAGACACTACATACTTGAGTAGTAGAGAATGGAGAAATCAATCTGCTACTGACCTAGAAGCTTCAGTCTTACTGATTAGCTTTCATGGTGTTGGAAGGTGTTATACATGTTACTTGGGGAAAATAATCAATAACCTTACCCAGCTGTGGACCAGATGAGCCAAAAGAACAACTGTCCTGCAAGATATGCCAACAGTGCAGTAGTGGCACCATTGTTTTGGGAATAACCAACTACACAGTGATTGGATTTAATGCCTGGCCATGATAGAAACTATGCCTGCCACTGTTCTTGAGGACACGAACTTATGGCTAGACAGGTCATAGACCCTAGAGAAAAGCCCACTACTAGTATTCTGCCAAATGATTCCTTATGACATCATTAGACACAGAGATTACTGAATTTCTTAACCCTCATAAGAGAATCTTCATTTTGCAGTAGATATCAATTAACATAAAAACACACAATTGGTCAAAATGCAGAAAATAAGGTATTTCAGAAGGCTCAACCATATACAGAACATCTGTACCATACCAGTCCCCTCAAGAATCTGGGATTGTCATCAAAGACAAAACAGAAAGTTTGCAAGAGCCAGAGATGGTGGATGACTAGAACAATACAATGTTTCCAAGACAAAACAGGAAATTTGCACATATGAAACCACAGTGGTTGTGACATGTACAAGGCCTGTACATAAACTAAAGCTAGAAAATATCCCACATTGGAGGGCAGAGGTGGGAATGAATTCCTACCCCCTGCCCTTGCTAAGAAGCTATTGGCAATCTGTAGATGCTGGAGGAAAGGGACTCAGTTTTCTTTAAGGGTGTGAATTCTGGTAAGTTGGCCATGCTCCAGGATACAGCCACAATAAAGAGTATTTGAACAACACAAATTGGACTTGATGGGCTTTGGAAAAAAAGAGAGGACACAAAGTTCCATAACTAAAGGGTTGGGGATGTGTCTAGGAGGAGATTGGGGGAGGAGATGAATATGATCAAAATAATTGTATGAAATTCTCAAAGAATTAATAAGAATATTATTTTTAAAAAAGAGTCAGTTGTTAAGTCAATGTTAAGTCTAATTAATAACAAAATAGAGTACATCAATTAACTGAGTTGCAGAAACATTCAAAACTTCTTTACTCCCATTCTGAAATTTAGTACACTCAGTAAAATAAGCTTCCCATATATTTTAAATTTCATTTGAAATTGAAAGAAATTACATTAACTACATTAATGCAAAATACCATGTAAGTAAACCAATGGAAAGATTATAACTTTGTGATCTAATACAGTTTCCACAGTGTTTAACAGTTGTTCATTATTGTGTTTTATCTATCTGCTGCTTTAGCAATTTCTTTTGCTAAGTAGATACCTGGGAATGATTGGGACACCTAACTTGGGATCTAGGCTTTCTGGAAAGAGGCTAGTAGCTGTCCTTAGAAACTGCCTGAAGCTGGGATAGTGAAGACATGCCTGTATTTTCATTCCTGGGCTAAAAGTATAAATTAGACACTTATCTAATGAACATAGCAACTGAATAAGCACTAAAAACTCTTTGAATAAACATAATTAGCATATAATGCTTTGCTTAAATGTGTGTGTGTGTGTGTGTGTGTGTGTGTTTAAGACAAGATCTCATTCTATCCCCAAGCCTGGCATTGGACTCGTTATCCTCTTGCCTCTGCCTTGATAAGTGCTGGCCTTACAGATATTTTTCTATCATGCTAGGCTTTATATCAGTCCTTTAAGTGAGAAAATTTTAATAAGTTGATTTTCCCTTGTCAATTTTATTTAAGTTAGTCATAAATTTCCATTAGTCATTTACAAAAACTCAATAAAAATAAAAAGAAAATAAAAGAAGTTTATCTTAGCTTATTTCTAACTGGCTTTGGTAAAATAAAGAACTAAGATCATGAAGTCATGGAATATGTTTAAGCAAGCAGAATTATGTTCACAGTTCAATTTTTAAATTAAGGAGAACACATAAAAAGATTGATAGCAAATAAATGTCTGACATTTTTTATAACTATTCTTTATTGAAAATTGTATCATTCAATCCATAAAAGGGGTTTTAGAAAACCACTTTCTCAAGTTAAACTTGATCAGATGGGAGGTTTTACTTACATTAATAAATCGAATGAACAGTTTTAATTAAAAACTCATGCTATTTTCAAAATAATGCTGAAGAGTAGATTTCTGATCAATTGTAACTGCCAGATGGGAGATTTTCATAAGCTGTTTTTAATATTTCACTTTCACGAGCACATCACTTAAATATGCAGCCTACTAATCTCAAATACAAATGCTATTCAATCACGATATTAAAATAATGCAATAACTTAAGTACTTTTCTATAATTTTTGTTTATAGACTTTAAATATAAGGAATGAAATTCAATAATTGAATTAGCAAAGCGCTTCATCAAATTAATTAAATTTCCACAGAAAGCACATTGATGAGGAATTATGTACCTGTTTAATAAGTTAAAATTCTGCTGAGATGACAATCTAACAAGTGTTACTGATGACTAAAATCAGAAAAAGTATGCACATAGCTTTCGGTACTATTTTTATTTATATTAATTTTATGAAATTAACTTACATTCACATCTATAATCAAACATGTTAGCTTTAGCATAAAGAAGACCATCATTTATTTGAAACATTTCACATTTGTCTAAAATTGATACATGCTTTTACAATGGAGCTTGAACCTTCATCCTTTTATCTGATTCTCTCAGTATCCCACTTACTTAAGGAAATGACTCACTCCATTTATGAAGTGAAGAAAAAGAATGAAGAAGCAGAGATATAAGGGTTTGCCAAAGGCACACACTAGTTACTGAACTAGATCTAAAGTCTCCCTGGAAGCAGTCAGCATTATCTCCTAAACCCACGCCATTGAGTAAAAGAGCTAAAATCTAAGTCAGGTTTCTCAGGCAAATGAAAGGAGTGAGAAGAACCCCTGTTTTACTGACCCTTGAGGTTCCTCATGATGCCTGAACATCTACATATTTTGTTCTTCTTCCCTTCTCAGGAAAAACAATAAACAGATCATCACTTTTGAAATGATCAATGAAATATCCAGGAAAGTTGAACATAGACTAACAGCATCTAACACCAGGTCAGTAAGCTCTTCTTCAGTTCACAATTAAGTGGCCTCCTTCTTTGCATTTTGGCTTCATTATCATCCATGCTCTCTTTCATTGTGAAGTCATGTTAAAATTCTTTTAGAAGGTCTTAGGAAAGGTGTAGGGATTAGTAGAATGATCCCCTTGGAAATTTTAGAGTGTACCAGTGTGGGATAAAATACACCTTCTTTGAAGTGGAATTATCATCCAACAAGCCGTGACCTACAAATATGGAGTCTGGTTTACTTAGAGGGAGGGGCTAAGGGCAAAGCTGAGACCCCCCCCCCAAAAAAGATTCTAGAGATGCTTCTATCTAGCAATCCTTGCATTCTGCAATGCTTGCTGAGGTGCAGAACTCTGAGAAGCTGCCAGAGCCATGTTGGGGCCAGGGGCATATAAAAAGCCCACTATGGAGTCCAGAGTAATTTATCCCAATCTAATGGTATTATTTCATAGGCTAATCCAGTTTGTATTTGAGTTAAAGATATCAGGGAGTAATAACTTAAATGCAAACTTTAGTTTTTCTTAAAAACAGTCTTCTATTAATATAGTGTGAAAAATCAAAATTTAGGATTTAGATTTAAGATATCTAATGGATATCTTGGGAATTTCCTGTAAACTCATTGCACAAATTGGAATAACTTTCCAAAACACTTCGGGAATGAAAATATGTAATTTGTAAGATGCATTGAGTATTGTAAGTAAAACAGACTGTTTTTGTTTTGTTTTTTTTAAAAAAAAAGCCCACTGTGGTCTGGAGGTCTCTCTCCATTTTGTCACCATGGGCAGAGGGCACCGACTCCTTGCCCAGACTCTGGACAGCCATGTTGGGAAAAAGAGATGCTTGGCATGTATCACTTATGATCATTACCTTGTAGGGAAGCCTGATTAAACTTTTTAGTCTTCCTGATTTAAGACTGAAGCGTCTGCTCTTTGTGTTTTGCCTGGTAACAAGGGAAAAGGGACAGAGGCCGGTCAGGATGCTACACGTGTGGATACCACCCTGCCCCAGTTACAATGATATATAGGATAAAATGGATATAACAGTGAAGTATATGAGCACAATTAGGATCAAATTCATTTACAAATGGATGTTTTCATCAAACTTCTTCCAAAACATGCGCATGTGCCTTGAAAAAGAATCTGAATCTGCTGAGATACAGAAAAATGCAAAAATATGGAAGATGACATTCTTCTCGTATGTTCATGCCAAAGATTTAACAGAATCCTGAAAGCACCACAGAGAATGTCAGACAGAGCAAGTGCCTGTTCTGGATGAGCTTGAACCATCAATCAGCACTACGAGGATCCAATCACAAATGCTATCTCAAGATTTTTGAGGCGGAATATCTATGCCATGCATTCTGCAGGCCTCTTTTCTCACATGTGTTATACTTTCCCATGTCATCTTATCTGACTTTTATAATTTCCTCATGGATTAACCTCCTCTCATTGCTTTTCTGTACAGTGCTTTATGAGTAAGAAAACCCTTTGGCATTCAAACCCCATCATTTCTGCCCTCAGAAAAAATAGAAATGAATTACCTTTTCTTAGCATGTGATTGAACACAAGGAAAAATGAAAAGATCCTGAAGTTAAATATTGGTGACATAATTTTATTATATGGTTTGAATTCTCTGATAACAAAAAATAACTACATTCAAATAATGGGGTTTTTTCCCCTTTTTATAATGTCTGTATATTGTTGGGGATTTACCTCAGGGCCTTATCCATGCTAAGCAAAGGCTCAATCTGAGCTATACCCTCCAGCTTTATTCAAAATTTAAATGAGATCTTTCAATGCTAAACATATTCTGTGTGGATTTCCCTAACAACAGTTACTCCTCCTCAGCAACCCAGTTGCTCTCTTGCTTATAGTATAAAATGGAAGGCAAACAGTAGATCTGTGAGTTGTCTCCATTGTCAGATGATACTCTTGTCATTTTTCTCATATACTTCTTACCATTGTCTCATAAGACCATTTATTACCTTATTGAATATAGAGAAAGCAGACAGAAGAATCAAACAGTATAAAAATCACAAATCCAATCAGTCTTGGGGGCCTAATTCATACTCAGATTTCAAACAAATTCCCCTGGAAGATTAAAAAGAATGTAGTCACATATGTAGGCTAATGTACTTCTGAAAATGTACAAATACCTACATTATTTGCTATATGTACCCTTGTAATAAATAAGGTAGTATAAAAATACTAAAATAATATTTTATTAAACTATATCTCTCTGATAAGTGTGAATTTATTGAACTTCTGAGACCACCTGTTAAGTAAGGCATAGGTTTTTACAGTTGAAAAATTCTGGCATATTTAATAAAGTAACAGATGTTATCACAATGAACACAAAATATGAGATCATTCTCCTTTCACTGGGCATTTGGCAACTTGCAAGGGAAATCAGGCAGCTGGGTCACAGCACACTAAATTATTTAGAAGTCAGATACACTCACCTCATGCCATGCCATAAGCTGAAACAAATTCCAGATGCATTAAAAAGTTCGATCATTGGAAGTCAAATCAAAGAAAATTAGAAAGTTATATTAAATATTTATTAAATCTCTGAATAAAATAAAGGTATGGTTTTTCTCCCATTTGATTATAAAAATAATATATAGCTTGGTGCAGTGGCATACACCTTTAATTCCTGCACTGGGAGGCAGAGGTAGATGGATCTGCCTTCTGAGGCCTGGGATTACAGGTGTCTACTAACATAACTAGAAACATTTTAAGTTAAATCCCTAACAATAGGTTTTTTTAAGTATTGTCATTTATTAGTTGGACTTACATAAACTTTTTGATGTTAGCGTATAGGTTAGTAAAAGAATTCAAGAACATAAGTCATAATTCTAATATATACATATACATTAGAATTCAAGAATGTATGTCAAATTCTAATATATATGTATACACATATGAGAGAGAGAGAGAGAGAGAGAGAGAGAGAGAGAGAGAGAGAGAATGCTGTGTCCAACTGATATTTTCCTTCTTAAATGGGTTTAGGGCTGATTGCCTAGGCTTGGGTGCTTATCCCTGAGATAAACTGACTCTCCCTCCATCAGAAGCTTTGACTGCTTGTAGCTCTTCAACTAGGAGCAGGCCCTTGTGAATCTTTCACACATTTTTTTTTTTTGGTATTTTTGTGACAGGGTCTCCCTTTTAGTATCAGGTGTCCTGGAGCTCACTCTGTAGACCAGGCCAGACTTGAACCCACAGAGATCCACCTATCTCTGCCTCCGAGTGCTGGGATTAAAGGTATGCACCACCAAGCCCCCTTGTGAACCTTTTGCTGATCCATGTTGTCATGTTGATTGAGGTGTTATAGCCCAGGTATTCTACAGAAAACTGTACTGTAGAGAGTTCATGGGTGCAGTATACCTGTCATACCCAGAAGACACTATCTTGCAGCAGTCTTCCTGGTACTCTGACCCTTCCAACATTTCTGTTCCCTTTTCTGAGATGTTTCCTGAGCCTTGGGTATAGAGGTTGTGTTACAGATGCCCCATTTGAGGCTGAGCACTCCAAAGTCACTTTTTACTGTGCATTTGGACCAGTTGCGGTTGCTCTAATAGCCACCATCTATTACATAGAGAAGCTTCTTTTGATGAGGGGTGAGAGCTGCCCTTATCTGTGGGTACAATGAAAAGTGTTCAGAAAGCAACAGCACACTATCTTAATTTAGAAAAATGGTGGTATTATGTTCTCCTCTAGGTTTGTGCTCTCTCAGCCCAAGGGTTCTTGGTTAGGTTTTCAATACCCAACATGAATTCTCTTCTATTGAGCAAGACTTTCAAACAATCGAATAGCTGTTGGTGCCTAGCACGATATTCATATCTATTGCACAATTGGGCATATCTCATCAGGCCAGCCATTGTTATCTTTCACAGGCTTTACAGCTGGATAGGACTGTTGATAACTTTGCTCTGCTGGCAGCTTGTATGGCAACATCAGAAACTCTGAGAACTAACCTTCAGTGAGGAAACTTCCAGGTCAGTACCTGCTCAAGTTCCCCAAGTCCTGTGACCAAAGTATGTGCTGTCTTCAACAACAGGGTCAGATCCTCAATTCTGCCAGGCAACCAAGAGTAAATTCAACAAGCTGAATTATTTTGAGGGTCTCTAGGACCCCTCAACCAACAACTCAAAGGAAGGTATCCTTTGCCTCACACTGGGCTTTGATTAGTCTGTGGTTCCTGGGTGGAACATCATCCCTCTGTGTGGGATAACTCCAATTAAATTCTATTCTATTCAACTATGGAGAAAAAAATAAAATAAAGAAAATTGCAGGTAAATGCAAGGAACTGAAAAATATTGTACTGACCAAAGGAACCCAAACCCAAAAAGATAATACTCTCACTTTTATGGTTTAGAAAAGCTGACAATCATTAAATCGCACAATGATGCAAACAGTTACAGTCAAGTATCAAGTATCATGATAGAAAATAGATTATGTGAAATTTCATACTCAAATAGTATGCCAAAAGACTGGAAATTAGGAGAGAGAGAGAGAGAGAGAGAGAGAGAGAGAGAGAGAGAGAGAGAGATATCCAAATAGAAAAACAAGTATCTCTTCTGTCCTTGAACTTTTTCAACGCCTTACTATAGGCGTTTATAGCACTGTTTCTGGGCACTGGACTACTGGAAGCATTTCTTCAGTGATGACTCTGCACCTCACCAGAGTTTAAGTATCACTCATAATGTGAAACTAGAATTAAATTGAAATTGTTGATGTGATTCAATAAATCTCATAAACAAAGGAGCATAAAAATGACTGATACTGAGACCTAAAGATTTTCATTTTCCTTTACATACAGAAAATGTTTCTGAGAATTCAAATGGTATCTTTGAAACCTGGGAGCTCAGAGTCATTAGCCCAGCTCTGTCGGCTGCACTCGGGTTCCCTTCTCCAGTTGCCATCAAGGGACTGCCAGTAATAACTACCATTCATTGAACAGAATCCTTCCCAGGTGTCAGGCACTTTGCATCTTTTATCTCATTTATCTCTAACTACAACATTGTGAGGCCCAGACAATGGTACCTAGAGGGCTATGCATGGCTCTTCAAGCCCCAACAACAACTTTTTCTTCTATCTGCTTGTAAATCTAATTGGGCCAATTCTCAGAAATGCTATGTGGAAACAGTTTTTAAGGATTTATAGCTGTGCTGTGATCTTATCACACCTTCTCTGGCAAATGATCTAAGAAAAACTGTAAAACCAGAAATGAGTAGTCGATTATTCCAGCAGAGAAAAGGAAGCCTAGAAGTTGTCAGTGGCCTTGGTGACATTCCTGGGCACAGTTTGCAAATCCGGTGCCCTAAGTGAATCCTCAGACCTTCCACCAAGCTTCAGAAACCTCATTCCTATGAAGCAGAGTGAGGACCATTTTAGCCAAAGTTGTCCTTACTGTAAAGAGAAACTATTTCACACATTCTTAGATGAAGTGTTGTTAAAAGTGTACCTAAATTTTCTCAGAATTTTCAACAGAAATGGGAAGCTTATCAGGGACATGAATAGCTATTTGGGGAGATTGGACAACCAAATCCTATGCTTAATTATTTAATCACTTAAAAGTTCTAAAATTGAAGCTGGGCATGGTGGTGCACGCCTTTAATCCTAGCACTTGAGAGGCAGAAGCAGGCTGATCTTTGTGAGTTCAAGGACAGCCTGGTCTAGAGTGAGTGCCAGGACAGCTGGGGCTACAGGGAGACCCTGTCTCGAAAAGACCAAAAAGAAAAAAAATTTCTAAAATTGATAATAGTGACTAACACAATGCATGGCCAAAAGTAAGAATTTAATAAATGAGGCTTATGTTATTATTAGTTCTTCATTAGAATTAATTTGACAACCATCAATAATATATCCATATATACCCCTCAGACAACTATATACAAATTTTGTAGATGGTTAGGTAGGGAGAAGTGATACAGAGAAATTTTTATAAATCTGGGCATTAGAGTCCACTTGCTTATATTCTAATGTCAATTTAAACTCTTTGTTAATTGAGACCTTAAGAAAGTGACTCTGGATTAAAATAGTAAAGTCATCTATCTGATGATGAAAATATTTATACATCTATATATTTGTGGAGAGCAGGTGTGGCGAGGGTCCGAGGATGGCACCTGAGACTTTAGCTTATGATTAACACCTGATTCCCTCCTACCTCCAAGTAAAGTCACGCTCACTGTTTGAGCTGTGCAGGTGCACCCTGTATACAAGATCAGGCCAGATGATACCAATAGACTAAGGCCACGCCATCTGGGCTGGGAAGGTGGATAAATAGAGGGACTTTCTAGATAGAGGGACTCTCTCTCTCCTTTCTAGTCTGAGAGAGAAGCTTGCTTGCCTGAGGAAGGAGAAGGCTTAGAGGGAGAAGCTTGGAGAAGGAGAAAAGATGTGCTTGAATAAACCGTTTTGACAAGACCTGCCAGCCTGAATAATAAACTGCTTTGAGAAGAACGAGCGAGAGGTGCTTTGTTGCTGTGGCTTCATACAAGTGTTTCCTACAAGTGTGCAAGTGTTTCATACAAGTGGTGGCCTGTCCGGGGAGGACATTTGAGAAGAAACACTGCAAACATTTGAGACTTTGAGAACGCAAAAACTTCAACAAAGCTGAGAGAGCTGCAGAGACTTCAACAAAGCTACAGAAACTTCAACAAAGCAGCCTACTTACTTCCACAGGCTTTGAAAATTTCTTAAAGGGGCCTTGGTGCCGTGGGCTCGGCGTGAATCCAGAACCCGCCGAGCTGGCCTGGGCACCGATCGGACAGACCCAGAGAGAAAAACCAGCCGTTCGACTGAAACTTGGCAAAGGAAGCGCGGGGTGCGCAGAAGATGCGAAGGAAGCGCGGGGCACGCAGAAGATGCGAAGGAAGCGCGGGGCGTGCAGGAGATGCGAAGGAAGCACGGGGCGCGCAAGAGATGACGTCGGCGGCCAGCAGCCTGCAGGCGAGGAGATGGAGCAGCCCTGCCAAAGCAGTGGTTCGGGCTTTCTCGTGGCAAAAGCTGAACTGGGAACTGGGGCACCGCCGCGTGCTGGGAGTCCGGGACACTTGGGCAAATTTTGAAGGGTTACCGGAGACGCCGGTGTGTCTCGGCGGGAACAGTTAAAGCCCGGAAAAGGGGGAAAGTAAAGTGCGGTAAAGGGAACAGTTAAAGCCTGGAAAAGGGGGAAAGTAAAGTGCGGTAAAGGGAACAGTTAAAGCCCGGAAAAGGGGGAAAGTAAAGCGCGGTAAAGGGAACAGTTAAAGCCCGGAAAAGGGGGAAAGTAAAGCGCGGTAAAGGGAACAGTTAAAGCCCGGTAAAGGGGGAACAGTAAAGCCCGGAAAAGGGAAAAGGGGCCCGGAAAAGAGTAAGGTTCCCCGGAAATGGGGACAATAAGAAGGCTCCCCGGTAAATGGGGACAATAAGGAAAGCTCCCCGGTAAATGGGGACAATAAGGAAAGCTCCCTGGTAAATGGGGACAATAAGGAAAGCTCCCCGGTAAATGGGGACAATAAGGAAAGCTCCCCGGTAAATGGGGACAATAAGGAAGGCTCCCCGGAAATGGGGACAATAAGGAAGGCTCCCTGGAAATGGGGACAATAAGGAAGGCTCCCCGGAAAATAGGGGGCAATAAGGAAAAAATAAGTAAAGCCCGGTAAAGGGGGAACAGTTAAAGCCCGGTAAAGGAGGAATAGTTAAAGCCCGGAAAAGGGGGAAAGTAAAGCCCGGTAAAGGGGGAACAGTTATAGCCCGGTAAAGGAGGAATAGTTAAAGCCCGGAAAAGGGGGAAAGTAAAGCCTGGTAAAGGGGGAACAGTTAAAGCCCAGAAAAGGAGGAACAGTTAAAGCCCAAAAAAGGGGGAACAGTTAAAGCCCGGAAAAGGGGGAACAGTTAAAGCCCGGAAAAAGGGGGAAAGTAAAGCCCGGTAAAGGGGGAACAGTTAAAGCCCGGTAAAGGGGGAACAGTTAAAAATCTCTTTACTAAAATAATAAAAAAGGGGGAGATGTAGAGAGCAGGTGTGGCGAGGGTCCCAGGATGGCACCCGAGACTTTAGCTTATGATTAACACCTGATTCCCTCCTACCTCCAAGTAAAGTCTCGCTCACCGTTTGAGCTGTGCAGGTGCACCCTGTATACAAGATCAGGCCAGATGATACCAATAGACTAAGGCCACGCAACCTGGGCTGGGAAGGTGGATAAATAGAGGGACTTTCTAGATAGAGGGACTCTCTCTCCCTCCTTTCTAGTCTGAGAGAGAAGCTTGCTTGCCTGAGGAAGGAGAAGGCTTAGAGGGAGAAGCTTGGAGAAGGAGAAAAGATGTGCTTGAATAAACCGTTCTGACAAGACCTGCCAGCCTGATAATAAACCGCTTTGAGAAGAACGAGCAGGGCGAGAGGTGCTTTGTTGCTGCGGCTTCATACAAGTGTTTCCTCACAATGTGCAGTGTTTATACATATGTGTTAATATGTAAATATATCATATTATTATATACATATTATTATGATAATAATTATATATTTAAACATTTTAAAAAAATTTAAAAAAAAAAAAAAAAAATGTTTAAAAAAGTATGAGTTATAAAGTGTTTCAATTGAAAGAGTATCACCCTATAGCCCCAGCTAGCCTGGAACTTACCATGTAGACTAGGCTGTCCTTGATTTCATGAAGACCTACCTGCCTCCACCCCCTGAGTGCTGGAATTAAAGACATGTGCCATCATATTCAGAAAAAAAAATGTTTTTTTTTTAAAAACATTTTTGAGGAATAAGAAATTCTAACTGAGCCAAAAGAACAGAAGACTTAAAAGAAATGAAAGACTACCTTAAAACTTCCAGCAAAAAAATAGTGTTATAGGGCTGGAGAGATGGTTCAGAGTATTGTTTGCTCTTGCAGAAGACCTGGGTTTGATTCCCACCACCCACATGGTGGCTCATAACCATCCACAAACTCCAGTTCTAGGGCATCTAGCATCCTCTTCTGACTTCCACAAGCATTGCACAACCCAGGTGCACCTACTTTCATGCAGGCAATATGCTTATATGCATAAAATAAAAATAATACTTTTTTAACAAAAGAAATAGTGTTACATGGGAAGACCCACTGTAGCTTGATCCTCTTAGATCCTGTTGCTTTGATCTCATCTTTGTTTCTTTGGAATATCATTAGAAATAAAGTGATGGCTGGGATAAGCTCAGTTCCTGGATTCCTGTGCATTTTAGGGCATCATATGCATTGTCTCCATGGTCTCTAAACTGTCCAATTTATCCCCAGGCATACTGGCTTGGTAGTGAGGAGACACAGAACACAGTATGTTTCAGAGATAAACTATCTTTTGTGTCTCTGATGTAGTACTACAAGTCAGAAAACACTAGACACATGTTGGAATCACTTGTCATAAACTTTAAATTAAACACATATATGAATATTGAAGCCAGAGCCCTATTCTAAAAACTGAATAAAAGTTATGGAGAATGGGACATTAACACAGATATTTTCAAAACACAATGAAATCCTCCTCTAGCCAACAAGATAATCATGCAATTATCCATTGTGCAATATCTTGATACAAATGCTTAGAGGTCACAACACAGAAAACTTGTGAGGAAGATAAAAAACAGGCAGAGCTGTCTTTAACTTCTATGCCTCATAGAACAGATACTTTAATGCCATGGTATGTCCTGTTTCCTCACACCTGAGGATAACATTGTCTCAGAAACATGTTGACTCAAAGGAAAACCAGTTTCAGATTCTTCATTTCTATTTACAAAGATCTCAGCCTACACAGAAGACCTTTTTCTGTGTTTGCTTTTTTGCTTGTTCTTTTTGTTGTTTGTTCCTGCTGTTGTTGTATGTATCTGTGCATGTCTATGTGTGGGTATGTGTACATACACAGGTGTACTTACACATGTGTGTAGAAGACAGATATCAGCATGGAGTCTTCCTTTATTGCTCACCATTTTACCTATTGATTTATTTATTATTTTGGAGCTTTCGGATTGGATTAAAGTTGACTGGCTAGCTAGCTACCCCCCAGGAATCATTTTGTCTCTGTGTTCCAGAGCAAGAATTACAGGTGTTTGTTGATCCTAACAATTGCATGGGAACTGAGGATCTGAACTCAGGTACTCAAGCCTGCATGGCAGGTACTTTACTAACAGAGCCATCGCCTCGGGTACCGGAATGCCTTCTGTAGAGCGAAATTTTATTCATTAACCAAATGAAATTCCAGACATTAGTCAAATGAAGTGTGAGACAATTGGAGGCAGGATGTAGACAACTGTTTCCACTGCTTCTTTATAAATTATCCAGGTTATTTTCTCAGCTAGGATGAATGACAGAGCATTGATTATTATACTGTAATAGGAAGCAAACCTTAATGAATACTAACTCATTCCCATTCTTTTATCAAATCCCAGAGTCAACTGAACTCACTGTTTCATTATGAGAGCAGCAACTCAATGGCAGCTGAGGTACTAATCAGCATATTGAATAGCAGTGGAAACATGACCTACAAAGATACTGGGAGGCAGAAAAGTGGAATCTCAATGGTTATATGGTCTAGAATGATGAGCTTTCTATTACAGAGTATGGCAAAAATAAAGCCATTTAGTACACTCTTGTCAGTAGACCTAAATCTCCTGCTTTGAAAACAAATGTGTTGGCTTTCTGTCAAATTTCCAAGGCTTAGCAGCAGGAGGCCATTACCCTTTGACAATGCTCAGATACACAGACATTATCTCCAATTAAGGGCTTTACAATTTCTTTGTTATTGATGAAGGTGCTATTTTTTAAATGAATAACTATAGAAATTACTCAGTGTTATTATCCCTTTGGACTTGGATTGGGATATTTATTTGTATACAGAAGCCTGTACATCTGAAACAATAAGATATTTTTTAATGTCCTTGACCTCTTTTTAAAGCATAGTAGACATATATTCTAGCATTTAAACAAACAATTCATGAAGAATTTATCATCCAAAAAATAGTAAAATAAATCCGTTTCTGTGTTGATGTAGCCAAGACATCCTGAGCATTTCAAGTTTCCAAAATAAAGTAAGGACAAATAAAACATTTATCAATTATAGTGCATTATGTTTTCTGACTCATTTCAGAAGGTATTATATAATAATTCTGGACGATAGCCAGGAGCTCAGAGGAGAAATTTTAACACTCTCTCAATAGACACATTTATAGCTTTTAATGATACAGAGTGCTGCTCTTATCAGCACATAGCAGAGAAATGATTAAAATATTCTAGGCAAATCCAAACTTGGTTGTCCTTAGGTAGAAATGTAGCATCATTCTGGGCTGAAAACTCCAATTATATAAGATAGGAAGTCACAGGAAGACATCAGATTCATACACTGTCAGTCTACACGACAGATGGTAGTGTCTGGCAATGCCTTTTTATAACAGAAAATATTATTATAAAAATATCCACAAAAGACATTTTTAGTTTCTTGACTTAATATGCATAAAAAATAGAGATTTTAATAGAAATTACAGGTTTAATTTTCAATAGTATAAAACATGGCTTTCTTTGCAATCTATGCATTAGCTGTTATATCATTTCTATAATTAGAAGTCATCTAAGAGTTTCATTTTCCCCTCTTTCCTATTGATTGAAACTCAACATAAATCTGTATGTTTTCATATAAAATGAAATCACACTCAGTATGTTGTAGTATGATACAAATCACATTTAAGCCTCCCTTCTGTTATTACAAAAGAATTACCTTTATCTCAAAGGGGGTATTTCCTCACAGACAAACTTTCTTAAAGGTAGAATTCTCCTGAGAGTCACACTTTTGAATGGCATGTTCTTAAGCATATTGCATTAAGTGTCAGTATAATTAGCATATTCTTTCTGGATTGTAAAAAGTAACAATAGTTGGCAGCTGAATATATGGAGAAATGGTCTGTAAAACCATCTGAGAACTAGGAAATCTCCTCCTTGTGTGGAACAAGAAGGAATACTGTGAGTTTTGTGATCCTGTTTTGAAAATGAATGGGGAAGGTTTAGAATCCCAGGTGGCTAGACCATTCCTGCCTCATACTCAGACACCATGTTCAGTGTTTATAGTTTGGGGAGCAAGGCAAGCCCAGGGGGTGGTTAAAAAGAGAAGAGAAATGGAAATATACCTGCCTGATTTTAGCAAAGCAGAGAAGATGTATCAATATAGCAATAGAAATGTCCCCAAAGATTTCAAAGAATCTTACTAGCAGAAAAAGCCCTCTCTGTTCTCAGAATTGTTATACTGCAGCAGTGTGCATTCTCAGACGACAAAAGAATTGCAAATCTGGTTCTGTTTTTCCAGAAAGAGCTTGAAAGGTGGGCAGTCAGATCTGTCGCATAGCTAAGAATAGAGATTCAAAAGGTGCTAAGCCTTTTGCTAGGTAGAGAAACAAAACAAAGCAAGAACAGTAAATAACCATAGCAGAGTAAAAATACTCTTGGAGAAATTTGTGAGGCTGTTATACAACCAGAAAGTCATTTCACAAACTTGAGAAGGTATCAAACATCACCATGGGATGGCGCTGTCTTCTTTCATGGTGCACACTTAGTAGATGAGATACCTGATTTCAAATTAAATTGATTGAAATGAAAACATCAGAAGTCAGTCCTATAATAAGATATTCCATATCCTAGACTTTATTCTTCTTTACAAACACTGGTGAAATTTGGAAGATTTTTATTTGCAAATGAAATTTGGTAACCGAAGAGATTAGGCCCTGAAATCTTGAAAATAGAAAAGGAAAACCTAAGCAGATTCATTACTTGATTATCAGTGACTTGTGTGTGTGTGTGTTTCACACTCATCCTCCAAAGTCTAATATATAAAGACTGTTGCTGGGTGTGGTGGCGCATGCCTTTAATCCTAGCACTCAGGAGGCAGAGGCAGGCAGATCTTTGTGAGTTCAAGGCCAGCCTGGTCTACAGAGTGAATTCCAGGCCAGCTGGAGCTACAGGGAGACCCTGTCTTGAAAAGACCAAAAAAAAAAAAAATAATAATAATAAAAAAAAATAAAGACTGTTGCCACTTGATTTTAAGATCTCCTAACATTGTCATCCTAAATTTAAACTTCAAACATATTATTCATTACAAAATGTGACAAGCTCATTCACCAATCACATCTAAATCTAATAAATCATTAAGGGTTAGGGGTATCACAGGAAAGATCCCAGTCTTATTAAAATTATAAATTAATGTGCTAACACTACACATTGATCATACAATATGCATGCTCTAGTTTGAACCAAACATACACTAATTTGATTTCCTTCGCCTTACTGCTGACAAAACAGCTGTTTCTTGTGGAAAAAATCCTCACAGTAATAATTCATTTACATGTATCTGAGCCAGAATTCCTTGCATTTGAGACAAAACAGAATTTAAAAAAAGGTTCTATAAAATCAAAGGCCAAAATGTACTATACTTATGTCTAAATTCCACCATTAGAAACATTGGGTTCTACTGGAGGTTCTCATTTGTAAGTCAGATGCTCTGTCAAGTCTAACTTTACAAGGCCATGCACTTTAGAAATTCTTAAACATTCTAGAATCATAGAAAAAGGTAATTCTAAGAAATATGTGCCTGAGTGTACACTCACAAACACAAGGATCTGGGATTTACTGCTTGGAACCATTTCCAGTGAGTAGTTACATGTGTTGGATATTTCCTAACATGACACATGTTGAGGACACATTCCCTTTTTGTAGAATAACTGGAGATTATTCTTAAAAACAGCCCTTGTCAGGACTGGAGAGATGGCTCAGAAGTTAAGAACACTGGCTACTCTTTCAGGGGACGTGGCTTCAGTTCCCCAGCATTCACATGGCGGCTAACAACTCTCCATAACTCCAATTCCAAGCTATCAAACACCCTCTTCTGACTTCATCAGCATGGCATGGCATGGGTTCATTTACACATGCAAGCAATACACTCAGACACATTAAGTAAGTAAATAAATATAAATAAATAAATAAATTTTTTGAAAAAAATCAGCCTTGTCCAAGTTGTTCATAAGGACAGTGGAATTCTGGGTATGTTCTTTATTAATGTATCACTTAATTATTATTTCAATTCATATTTTTGAGGTGCTCCAAATATAGGAAACATTGTGCTAGATGAGATTAATGAAGAAATCATCAGTAGGAAAAAAATGTAAGGAGTAGAAGATGAATTTGCGTCATTAAGAATATATCTCGGGGCTGGAGAGATGGCTCAGCAGTTAAGAACACCAACTGCACTTGCAGAGGACCGGGGTTCAATTTCCCAGCACCCACATGGTGGCTAAGAACCGTCTTTAACTCCAGTTCCCGGGGAATCCGATGCCCTCTTCTGACTTCCAGGGCATTGCACGACACGGGTGCACCAACTACGTGCAGACAGTACATTCATACACATAAAAAATGAAAGAAAGAAAGAAAGAAAGAAAGAAAGAAAGAAAGAAAGAAAGAAAGAAAGAAAGAAAGAAAGAAAGAAAGAATCTATCTCTAAGATGGGTTATTTCTAGTGTGGTGAATTCATTACAGTGAATTATTTCTAAGAGTCATGGTCTTTTAAACACCAGATAATCATCTAACCCAGGTGGGGTGCTCCGTGGAAGTACCAGCTGCATCCTGTGTTTGCAGACATTTGTCTCAGCATTGATGTTCAGGTAGGCCTCCAGTGTTCCTTGAAGGTGGACTGGAGCTGGACATGCAGCTAGCTGCCACTTGTTTGATAATGTGCGAACACCACCTTCAAAGCATTTTTAATTAAGCCACAAAAAAAACAGGACATAGACTTATACAGAGAGTGTAAATTATTGAGGTGAAAGATGAGAAATACAAAGAACATACATAGTAGAAACTGAAATACTCTGAGCAGAGCATTCATTCTGAATATTTCTGAACTTTTGAACCTCCCTATTACTATTCACATGACCTGCCAAACTAGAAAAACATAGCTTACATCTTATATTAATCAGTATACTTTTGCTGCAAGAAAATACCTGATATAGTTAACTTATAAAGAAAAAGTCACTTTGGCTCGTGACTTTAGAGGTTACAATTATAGTCCATTTTTCCATTGTTTTATACCTGTGATTAACAAAGGAGCAAGGCAGCGTGAAATCATTTCATGGCCAGGACTCAGGGGAGACAGAGAAGTAGACACTGAGGTCCTATAGTCATCACCAAGGACACACCCCCAGTGACCAAAAGAACTCCCATTGGACAGCCATTTTAAAGGGCTCTCCTACATCTTCCAATAGCACTATCCTGGATTCCATACCTTTGTTTCACGAAGCTGTAGAAGACACAGCTCCAAATGAAACATATATTAAAACTCAGAATTCTGATTGTGATTAAGGCAAGTAGGTAGATTAATATAGGTTGCAAACAACCCTATATATGTATATTTATGTTTGTAAGAAAGAAATGATGAGAAAAGTGGCTATAAATTCACTTTAATTTCATATGCAGAAAGTAGTGGAAAGGGATACCCTCTAACATTCTATTTCTCATTCATATATTCAAAGTGTGCAAACTGTTACAACTTTTTTCTTTATAAAAATCCTAAAGTCTGCCTCATGATGGAAAACATATTTATCCCAGTTCCCATCATATCAATTAAGTATTTATTAAATCATACAGTCTTGGTGGATGAAATGATATATTAAATATGAAAATGAGCAAAAGTGTTCCTTCCATTTCCCCTCTCTGCCTTTCTTTGCCTAACTGGAGCCTCCCCTAATTCTCTGATAGCTTTTGCTCTCAAATATGATCATGATTCTTAGGAACCCCACCCTGGGCCCATTCCAGGTGTGCATCATCTGGTTCTCATTCTTGGCATAGTCTTATCATAGCCTCCACTTTGGATGAACATATGAAGAGATTTTCTGTGTTCTCACTACAAAATAAGTATGTCAGATAATTCATTTTTAATCTGCTCTATTTATTCCACAATGTGTGTATATTTATATATATGTATATATAAGAACATCATGTTATGCATGAAAAATACATACAATTACTGTCAATTTAAAAATTAATTTATCAAATGATCCATTTAATTTTATTAACTACAGAGAAATGTTAATAAAAGGTCTTATAACAGGAAATGATTCTTATGTGTGTTTATATTTTAAATCTTTAATATTTTCAGTAAACAAACAAATATTAATTTCTTGCTGACTTGGCAGTAGTCTTATAACAATGACTGAATGAGACACAAAATATAGACAGCAGATTGTTCTTTCTCTTAAGAAGTTTTATATTTGATTGGGGGAGATATTAACACAAAGCATACTGAAGTTTGCTCCTAGTCTCTGATTCTAACATAATGGGAATTCTCAGTTATAAGCATTCTGACTGAATTGGAATACATAGAAAAATGTTTAGGACAATATTCATGTTATTAAAGGAATTTGGAGGAATTCTCTTTATTATAAAAGTTAGAGCCAATGATTTGGGTAATTTTCAAAGCTGTAATGTAAGAAAAGGTATAAAGCCAGGAACCCAAAGTGCCTCATTGTAGGTACACTTTCTAGATGACACTGATAAAGTGGGACACCTGCCAGTCAGACAAATCAACCTGCTCAAACCTAGGGAGAAAAAGATGACACTGATGGTTACATCAGAAGAGTGCACCGTGACACAGTGAGGATCAAACACAAGTTTCTGGGCTTACGCTCATTTGTGCTTCTTTAAAACTTCTGTAAGTTGGCCAGGTGTGGTAATTAATCCTAGCACTCAGGAGACAGAGGGAGGCGGATCTTTGTGAATTCAAGGCCAGCCTGGTTACAGAGTGAGTTCTAGGACAGCTGGGGCTACAGGGAGACCCTGTCTCGAAAAGAACAACAACAACAAAAAAAAAACTTCTGTAAGTTGGCTGGGCGTGGTGGTGGTGGCGCACACCTTTAATCCTAGCACTTGGGAGGCAGAGGCAGGCAGATCTTTGTGAGTTTAAGGCCAGCCTGGTCTACAGAGTGAGTTCCAGGACAGCTGGGGCTACAGCGAGACCCTGTCTCTAAAAAGACCAAGAAAAACCAAAAACAAAAACAAAAAAATCTTCTGTATGTTATTGGGAAGAAGATGTTTCAACCTTCAAAAGTAGTTACGTTCTTTTGTCCCTAAAGATGCTCATATCCAATAGCTAAGAAGTGGATCTAGTTTGGATATCCATAAACAGTTGAATATATAAAGAAAATGTGTTATATATGTAAAATGAAAATTTATTCATCTGTAAGGAAAAATGAAATCATCCTATTTTCAAGAAAGTAGATGGAACTGGAAATCATTATGTTAAATGAAATGAGCCAGACTCAAAAGATAAAGACCATTGTTTTCTCTCATGTGTGTGTCCTAGGATTTTAGGATGTGTGCGTGTTTGTGTATGTGTGTGTGTGTGTGTGTGTGTGTGTGTGTGATATGAAACTACTAAAAGGGTACTGTGCTGGATAGCTTTAGTATCAACTTGACACACCTGCATTAAGAAACCCTCAATTGAGGAATTGTCTCCATTGGACTGGTCTGTGGCCAAGCCTGTGGAATATTTTCTTGATTGTTGAGTGATGTGGGAGAGAACAGCCCATTGTGGGTGGTGTCACCCTTGAATAGGTGGCTCTGTACTGCATAAGAAAAGCAGGTTGAGCATGGGCTGGGGAGCAAGCCAGTAAGAAGCACTCCTCCATGGCCTGTGCTTCAGCTCCTGCCTCCAGGTTTCTGCCCTGAGTTCCTACCTTGGGCTCACCTGAGTGATGAGCTGTGGCCCAGGAGATATCAGCTGATGAAACCCTTTCCTCCCCAAGTTGTATTGATTCAGAGTGTTTTGTCACAGTAATTGAAGAGAAACTAGAACAGGAACCATGAGAGAAGAATGGATCTTAATGAAGGAAGGAGAGGAAAGAGAAGAAAGAACATGCATGTGGCATGAAAGCAGAAAGGTGTGAGTGGCAGGAAGGAAACAGAGGGCAAAAGAGGAATGAGGAGGACAGGAAAGGAGCAGAAGCCGACCACTGAGAACAAACACATGTGAATGCAAAGACATGTGAATGCAATAAAAGAGCCTTTCCCTCCATGGTGAAAGAGACCACAAATATCAATTAAGGATCTTGGATATTTGTCCTGAATTAGCTAGATCAAGCGAGATGCTCAGTGTCAAGCACTAAGTAAATTCTAATGCACTTTCTCCAAAGGAGCGCCATTTTTTTTTTATGGTAATGGAGAATTCGATTTACTGCCCACAGCAACTCACTTTTTTTGTTTGTTTGCTTTTCTTTTTTTATCACTATTTGTTGACTGTCTAGAACACTTTGCTTACAAAATTATGCAGAGTAGAGTGGATAAAAAATGAGTAAAGACGCCACAAAATGTTTTACGTGTCTTCAGGATTTGTGAGGATGCAAACTCAAAAGGAATTCTTTACCTTTGACCTCTGTTACAACTGACATATGAAAGTCATTTCTTAGAAATCTGTCTCCAATGTTTGGCCCCAGGCTCTGAGCTTCTTCCCTTGGTTCTTTCACAAGGGGACTTGTCATAGACACCCGGCCAACGACCTCTGGTTGTAGTACCTTTGGAAACCACCTCGCAGTTAATCTCAGAATGTGTTTTCCTTGAGCCCCTCCAGCCAGTGATGGCAAAAGTATGAGGTTCTAGGACTTGTTCATTTTTGCTGTGTAGTAGGAAATCTTTGTACCTAACTACAGACCTTGCCTTTTGGGCTAGCTAAAACTTTGTCAGAGGACTGTGTGCTAAGCTTCTCTATCCTTTCTTCTCCTTTCACAAGTGTCACACCTGCCTGCATTGGAGTCCAATTTGTTCATTCCTCCACCTTTTCCTCTCCCCTTTCTCGTGAATGCATATTACCTCCAATGAATCTTTTGTACTTGTGATTCTATCATAATACCTGCTTCAGAACATCTAACTGACACTCATGATAATAAGGATTTCGGGAGTTTATTCCCGTATCAAAAAAAAAAAAAAGTTAAGATAAAGACTGGAAAGAAATAAGTAAATAAATAAGAAAAGAAGGAAAAGAAGGAAGGAGGGAAGGAAAGAAAGGGAAAGAAAAGGGAAAATATGAATATAGATAGGGAGAGGAGGGAGAGGAGGGAAGAGAAAACAAAAATCAAAGGTACTATCTCCTCTATTCAGTCTGTCTCTGGTGACCAGGATTATTTCTTCTCAGCACGTGGCCACCTGTGATGCTAAGTCAACGTTTTTTCCATCTTGATATCACAGAAGAGCAATGTTGCTAGCAACAAGATGGAAAACTATAAATATTTCCAGTGTCCCTGCCAGAAAGGCTGTGTGTTCTCTTGTTTCTCCATACCTGCAGAGAACAACCGGTCCCTTTATTCCCATACTTGTGAAAACTCAAACTGTGTTTCCTCACTGAGCCCATTTCCAGCTTTTACTTGTGTTGCATGTATCTTTCAATGTATCAGTGCAATAACAAATCACAAGGCAAGAAAGAAGGTGCCCCATCTTATGGTAAAGTTGTAAGCAGTTCTAGAGTATCATTTCTCCTCCAAAAATAATCCGTTATTTCCAAAATATTCGTACACATAAGCATGTGGCTGTGTTTCACCTGCACCATTCCCTAATTCTATTATAAACTTTTGTTTTTCTTTTGCTTTTCAGTGGCATATGTGCCTTTTTAAAAATGCTCTGGTAAAGCAACTTGACAGTTGGTAGCTGTCTGGCTGTTTATTCAACATATGTACCACTTAATGCACAGGTCTCAGGGATAGTCCCCAACGTTGATCCAACTGGGATAAAAGTCAACAAATAGAGCTTTGCAGGGAGTGCATCTACTCAGGGAGAATTAAGTATTTGAAAGGTGTTTAGCAGTTAAAATTTAAACCTAATGTCATAAGAATTTACAGGGTCAGCATCTCCCCCAGCACAGCACAGGCTTTTGATTTCACATAGGAGCTCCATATGTCAGGAAATCACCTTTTTAATTAGATCTCTGTAGCCTCATTCTAAGTTACCACTGTCACAAGTCTTGGATAAAATCCTATTCCCAGGAAACCTTTCAGTAAACAGTTAGCTGGAGATTCTTACAAGAATTTGTTGAGACAGATTCTCCCAGATTGCAAGCAATTTTAAATTAGCTGCTCTGGAATGTGGTGGGTGTGGTGTTATTTCAATATCCTCATGTTACCTGAGTCTTTTCCCTAGGGAAAGCAGTATGTGTTCATATTAGTTTGCATTTCTGAAAGTTGAATTGGTCTGAAAATTCTGTGACTTATTCTATTTTGTTTGCTCTAGAGAAGATAAACTATAGAGGTCCCCTGCCTACTGTAGATACCAGTGCGACCTATATATGAGACTACTTGATAGAGTAGGGCTTCTGACATTTTAGAAAAGTCTTCAAAAGAAGAATGAGAAGGGTACAGAAAGATCAATTTTGCAGCTAATTTTCATTGACTATCTTCTCAACCACCATCTTCCAAAAAGCCCTAAAGGAAAAACATAAACGTGTGTATGTGTGGGGCACACGTGTATACTCATGTGTTTATGTGACTTCAGACATGTCATGGTGCACAGGTAGAGTTGTAAGGACCCTGTCAAGAGTGAGTCTTTGGCGGGGCATGGTGGCACACACCTTTAATCCCAGCACTTGGAGGAGGCAGAGGCAGGCGGATCTCTATGGAGTTAAAAGCCAGCCTGGTCTATATAATGAGTTCCAGGACAGCTGGGGCTATAGGGAGACCTTGTCTCAAAAAAAGCAAAAAAAATAAAAAATTAAAAAGTGAGAAACAGTGAGTCATCACCTTACACCTTGTTTAAGAGAGTCTCTTGCTGTTCACCAGTGCATGTGCCAGGCTAACCAGACCGCAGCATCCCAAGGTTCTTTGCCCTTTCCCATCTCACCATAGGCGAGCTGAGATTCCAAACATGCAGGGCTGTGTGTGGCTGTGCTTTGGTTCTCAGACTCTGAACTCTAGTCTTGATACTTGCATCACAAGCACTTTTGCCACTGAGTCAGTTTCCCAGCTTAATGTTAACATTTCCACATTTTTAGTAAATAAATATTTGAGACTGAGTGGAAATGTGACTTGTCCAAGTAGCAAAGATAATCAACAGTACAGCCCCTTCCTGTCTAAAACTATATTCCCAATCAGCCAGTACAGTTATACTGCCCAAGAATAATACGATTTATAATGAAGATTAAGGAAACATGATTTAGTTTAAGATTTTTGTAGAAGTTAAAAGGCAATGTCCCTGGCATGAGGTTCTTTGGGCCCTGGAGTTACAGTCCAGAGATAAATTATTCTATAGCACCTATTCTTAAATTACGTCCATCAGACAAAACTGTCATATTTTCTAGACTCCCGCCGTCTTCCTCTCTTGGTTTACACTTTTGCTACTAAGGAGGAGGGGCATTCCTTCTGAGAGTCTCCAGATTTTCCATTAGCAATTGCCAAACAGAAAGCAAGACAGCTACATGGCTGGAGTCTGTATTCTCTCTACTTTTAGATTTGAATGGAATGCCTCATTGCAGAACATGAGATCTGAAATACCATATTGTGTGCTCAAGGAGCCTGGCGTCAAAGAGACCGGATGACACACTTGGAAGTGACTGAGAGTTAATTAACTCCCTGTGGGGAAAATTTTGACCAATGCAAAAGAGATGACAGGAGTAAGCAGATGAAGCTCTTCCTCTTTTCCCAACCCCCAACCCAGACTACTCCATATGATAGGCCCAAGAACACACTATTTGCTGAATGAGTACTTCTACCCAGCAACTTCATGGCTCGTTTTGAAGCATCAACCAGACATTAACACAGTATGTTTATGTATTTTCCAATTGTTTTCTTGCCTATCTTTTCTTCTTCCTCACTTTTCCTGCCTTTTGTTTGTTTGCGTGCTGGAAATAAAGCATCTATGCTAAATTCTCACTCCAGACTGCATATTATATGGTGAAAATAAGAGTAGTACATGGTATAGCTGATGAACTCCCCACTGAACATGGAAATATTTCTGGATCACTATTAAATTTCAATTGTTACCCTTGTTTTATATGACTCTATGTATTAAAGATTTTTTATATGTATGAATGGGTTTGCATGTATGTATGTATGTATGTATGTATATATGTAAACAATATGCATGCCTGGTACTCATGCAGATCAGAAGAGGGCATCAGATCCCCTGGAACTGTAATTACAGATGGTTGTGGCCTACCATGTGAGTGCTAGGAAGCAAAATGGGATTCTCTACAAAAGCAAATGCTCTTAACCTCTGAACCATCTCTTCAGCCACAAATCTTTGTATTTAAAAGAGATCCCATAACATAACTTTATTTGCCCCCAAAGAGAAACAATTCTCTTTGCTTCTATTCTTCTTAGTAAGAAAAGTATTATTATGTTAGAACCAGTGGTATGCTCAGAACCAAGGTATGAAATTACTATCTAATACAATTAGAAGGCTGTTGCCAAATTTCCCAGCATTCTTGAAGCAAGAGATGCCACCCATTCACCTCTGTCCAAGATGGTAGGAAAAACTTTGTCTTAGTAATAAAAGTGGGAAAATGGGACTGACTTGGAATAGGAAGAATTCCCAATTCTTTTCTCCTCGGGATAACCATTTATTCCCCTGCTTTGACAGCTATCTACCAACCCTGAATTGGCAAGTCAGGAGATACAGAATGCAGATGCTGAGAACAGTGGGATAGCAAGATCAACATGGCCATCCTTAGTGGTGTCACTGCTGTGTATAGTGAGTGCCTCTACAATGACTCCTTCAGGACTTCTTGCAATATGGAAAGGTAAACAAACCTGTGCAAGCCAGTGAAATTAAGTCTCTTGTCACTTAGAGCTGAATGCATTACAAGTTTTCGTGTTGCTTTGATAACCTGTTAAAATCACGGAATCCCAAGTGGAACTCATCTAACAATTACATTGAATTCATTCATATCAAAATAAACACACTAAAAAGAAAATAAACACACTAAAAAGAAAAGTAGTTGGCAGCACAGAAGTGGAATGTGTACTGTCATATCACAACCCATGTCTTTTAAACACAACAAGAATAAGGTGCATTTTAAAAATAAGGACTGGAATAAAAGAAAGGGTTAAATATTTTTCATCTAGTATTAGATTAAATAAATGATTACATTGTTATTTGAATAGGGAGTGCCATGGTATTATGAATGTGTATTTTTGCCTAAGTGAAGATTTCCTTCTAAAATAATGATAAATTTCTGATAAAACGTTAATTTTAAACATTATAATAGGATCAAGTAAGTTTTGGAAGCACTGTTTTTTCCTGCATTCCATCTCTGAATCTTCAATTTTATAATTTGTATTGTAAATCTAGGAAGAAAAAATACTGTCACACTTATTTCAACAAATATAACTGTTCCCCCAAAATACACAACTCAGTATCCTAATGAACACTAAACTCTTCAGAAATCTAGCATGCATTTACTAAATATCTTTGTAAAATACTGGAGTATATGATTTATTATTATAATTCACACACAAACATCAAGGATCATTCTCTTTTTCCCCATGGATATATAACTCATGCAAAAACTTAGTCATGTTTCCAAAGTGTCAAATTGAAATTTGCTACATATTTCATTTATTCATGTTACATATTTCATTTATTCACACACATTACGCTCTGGTTCCTTATTATTCTTATTAAAAATCTTCAAAAGCATGGGTCTGGAAAGATGGAACAGCCATTAAGAGCACTGGCTGATTTTGCAGAGGATCTGGGTTCAGTTACCAGTACCTACATGGCTGCTAACAGCTATCCCTTACTCTAGTTCCATAAGAGCTGACACTTTCTTCTGGCCTTTTCAAGTATTGCACTCATGGATTCACTTTCATTCATACCTGCAAAGTACTCATACACACAAAATAAAAATGAATAAGTGAAAAAATTGTAAACAGTCTTCATGAACAAAAGAAATATAGATAGGATTTACTAACTGGCTCAAGTTCATATATGAGTCTATAGCTACACTACATTTGCAATTTGTTTCTATATTTTTCTAATTCTTTAGATTACCCTTGTGTAGAACATTCAAACTATTTCCACTGATTAAGAAAATGAGGAGATAAGAAAGTAGATAATATTTCATTTTAACGTATAAGCTCCATTTGCATTCTCTTTTTAGAGGGGAAACAGCAAAAATATTTAGTGTGACTTTATCATTAAAGAAGTCCTCTATTAAAAATGAATCAGAAATCATGAACATTCCAGTTTACATGAATGCTTATTTCAATTTTTCTTGCTTCCTGAAACTGTCACATTATTCTATTGATGATGCAGACCTTATTTTATTTGTGAATTTGGTTTCTACGCAAATAAAATTGTAGACTTATCATGCTCCAGTCACTAATAAAAAGAGTTCAAACTCTAGATAATACAAAGGCTTTCCCCAAAACAGACATTTTCCTTTCAAGCACCAGATCAATAAATGACCCCTTTGATCAGAGAACAAACTAAAACTCTCTCTCTATTTTACTTGTTACTTTCATTTTTCCCTCAAGAAAAGATGAAGCCACTTAAGTGGCAGGCCACAAAAGCACCATGGCACTTTTATAGTAGTAAAGAGTTCAAAAAGTAAATAAAACTTTTTGAAACTTATAGTTAAGAACAAAGCAAGCACTCTTTATATGGATATCCTTTGGGGGCTAAAGGTTTATTCAGAGCATCAAGAACGAGTATTTCCATTTAGACATGCTAGTGATCTAAATAGCATTCACAGGACTTTGAAAGCCTTTTTGAAATAAAAAGTAGAACAAACTACAAAAGTAAAAATGTCAAGTTTTCCTACACGTCCTTTTTAGAACATTTAGGCAGGATGGGGGATGCAAGGCCAGCACATGTCAATCATCTGTGAAAGATTGCAGTGGTCGATGTGGCTGTGGCATAGGAATAGAAGAATGAAAACCAAGCAGTGTGCCACTCTACTTCAATCAGATTTCTCTAGATTTTGACAGAAATTTATTGAGTGAAGGAACTTGGGAGCATTTTGTCACAACTGGTATACCCTATTCTTCTGGTAAAGTGTCCTTAGTAAAATAAGAAGTATTAAAAAGAATGTCAGTGGCAAAAAAAGGAAAGGAAAAGATATATGGAATGTATGGCAGGGAAAGGTGTACTTGTTGCCAGTCAAACTGGAAATCGTTTTATAAATTAACTATCCGAAAAGTGGACATGTTGATTTCTTTAAGAGATGATCTAAGGCAGTCAGTACATAGAGTTAGGAGGATATTTGACAGTGAATTTTACAATATCAGGAAATAATATCTTTTGAGGCAGTTTTTACTTTTTAACCCAGCTGGCCTAGAACTAGCATTTTAGAATATCTCAGGCTTGCCTACATCTCACAGTGAACCACCTGTTTCTGCCCCCCAAGTACTGTGATTAAAGGTGTGAGACACCATGCCCAGCCCTAGAAAAAATGTTTTTGAGTGTATTTTAAGTGTAAGGAAAAAATATAAATTCTCTCTACATATTTCATACTACAGGGTGTTGACAAGTTGAAGAAGCATGACTATGTGCTTTATGTGGTTCAGGATGGTATTATTGAATAGGCAAACTGTTGACACTAAGGTCAGGTTTGCATAAGTCTGATGCCTGTTTTATTCGCACAATCAGGATTAAGCTCATACACGAGAGAGAGAGAGAGAGAGAGAGAGAGAGAGAGAGAGAGAGAGAGAACTGAAATTTATCTGTAAAGAAAAACAATCCATGGATATTTATATGGTAAATGTGCCCTGAGGAAAAAGGGACTATAATGTCAGAATAACAACAACAAAATAGGCAGTTTTTTATCTGAGCATTTCTTACCATAAATGTTAATTGCAGAAATGTGCCAAGTAAGATTTGCTGTGTCTTTACCAACACAAGCACATTGCACTTGCTGCTTTGTCTTGCTTTACATCCACACTGCAGGCTGGATGAGTGATGTTCTTGAATTACTTCTCTCCAGATTCTTTTTCCTCTTCTTTTCCTGCTTTATGAGTTCTCAGGCTTCAGACTTCGTTGTTCTTGTCTGGTAGTCCTTCTGGAATTTGGGCTTTATAAAATGCTATCACGAAGGGTTGCCGGATTCTTTTCCTCTCCACTTGTATACTGCCAAGGGACTCTTTTGAAGACCTTACTCTCACCATCAAGAATGAGGGAGGCAGACCCAGAGGCCTTCAGGGATTTAATTAGAGTTCACCAAGTTAGGCTCTCCAAGCTCTCAAAGACCTAATTTAAATACAAGTTCACTCACTTTTTCAACTGTTTCTTAGGCCCTTATTAAAATTTCAGGTTATTAAAGGGAACATCCTGTGTTTTGGAATACATAGAAAATAAACCTGAGCTATGCAGAGTCTCAAACATCCTCTGGGTGCAAATGCAAAATCCTGCCAATTGCAAAGAAAATAATAATGAATTAGCTTATAAATTATTGAAGCCACCATTGTGGAATTTTGTCAATCATGATCAATCACATTTATATGGGTAGCATCTGATTTCTAGGCAATAATTACTGGTAGTAGTAACAAAGAGGTTTCACATGTTTGTGGTCAATTGTTCTAATTTTGCTTTATATAAAAGTGATTATTACCTCCATTGCTCTTAACTTTAAGAGAGATTTTATTTCTTTTGTTCAGTTGTAAGTTGGAAACCTGCTTAAAGTTTGATGACTAATCACATCAATTGGTAATATTCTTTCCGGTCAATCAGGCATTGTTGCACCTGCATATCAAGAACCATACACAACACAATTTCTGTTTGACAACAATGCAATTTTTGGAAAAATGCTCTATTTCTTTTTAGCCTTTTACTTTCTGCAATGAGGATCCTGTCTTAACTGGAATGGGCTTAAAAGATAAATTGAATACAATGTCAAATCTCAGATAGTTTACTATGACTGACTACCACATAGCTCTGACAGAAAAAAGACAAGGCCACTATGTGAGGTATTCTTAGACCAAGGTGTCACATATATAAAGGGGGGGGGAAGTGAAGAGGAAATAGGTAGCATTTATGACATTTAATTGCCAAGGCTTCTATATAAAAAACACTCAAATTGAGTAGAATAAAACTAGAAAGGTTAGAAAGAAATAGAGAATAAAGTTCCGCCACTTGGATTTGGTTTGTTAGTATAATTTACAAAACGCACCACCATGACTTTGTTGTAGGTATCGTGGTGTCACTCTCTTGTTTCTAATTTTAACTACAAGGAGATATTTTCCACCTATGGGAAAATTAAAATGATTGACATGCCTGTAGAAAGGATGCATCCTCACCTGTCCAAAGGCTACGCATATGTGGAATTTGAGAATCCAGATGAAGCTGAGAAAGCGCTGAAACACATGGATGGAGGACAAATTGATGGCCAGGAGATTACTGCTACTGCTGTGTTGGCCCCTTGGCCTCGGCCACCCCCTCGTCGATTTAGCCCTCCCAGGAGAATGCTGCCTCCACCTCCCATGTGGCGCAGGTCACCTCCACGTATGAGGAGGAGGTCTCGTTCCCCAAGACGCAGATCGCCTGTGCGCAGGAGGTCCCGCTCTCCTGGTCGCCGTCGCCACAGGAGCCGCTCCAGCTCCAATTCCTCACGATAAACAAAGCCATTAAAGCTCACCCCTGTAACTTAAGTTCCCTGAGCTCAGTTTTGCCACTTCTCTAGCCAAAGGAGGATCAGAAGGGAGGGATCCCTACCCAGCAGTCTTTGAAGATAGCAGTTGAGTATTTCCTCTGCAGGAAGATTCTTGATGCAGATCTGCTCTTGGCTCAGGACTGCGCCCATGGGGCGCCCTGAGGTCTTCTGGGTAGAAAGTTCACCCTTTAGTTCCTGGGAGTCCGATGGGAGCCAGCTGGGACAGCAACCTCACTACGGCAACTTTGTTATGACCTTGTCCTTGCTGTGTCTGTAGGAAAGAGGACCAAGCTGTCAATCTTCTGGGCCTGGCCGTGGTCCCTGCTGAGTCCTCCTCAACTTCTAGGGTTCATCACCTTGGAAGGGTCCCTCCACCCCATAAATGATTGTCTTTCATACCTCCATGTCAGTCATACTCTGAAATTGGTGAGCCAGTTGTACAGGGTCATCATCACAGAGCCTACCCCACCATTTTGCCTGCCACTCTTGGTGGTCTTACAGGTTAAATTGCAGGCAACATGTATATGGCTTTTTTCTTTTATTGTACAGTTAATACTATCAAATTTTGTTTTTTGAGTTTTGTAACTTGGTAGCTAGTGCTGTTTTTTTTTTTTGTGTGTGTTTTTGTGTTTTGTTTTTTTTTTTATTTTTTTGTTTTCTGCTTTGTGTATTCTTTTTTTTTTTTTTGTTTTTTTTATTGTGTTATATTCTATTATTTTTTTTTTTTTTTTTGAAGTTGTGTTGAATAAATTTAGGATTAGAATGCAATTTATTTTTAATTTTTTTTATTTTTATATAAAAAAAAAAAAAAAAAAAAACAAAGAGCAGTTCTTAGTGAAATAATGAAGGGAACTCTGTTATAGTTGCTGTTTTCAAGCCGTTTGCAGCTCATACACCTGCAACTTGTATAATACTTGAAATTAGTGTACGAGCTTTCTGAATATTCAGCACTCATTGTGGTTTTAGGAATTGGATTAACATTGGAGGTGAGTGTCATAGTCTGAGAGTCAAAGCCGTTGTCAGCCCAGTTCCATGCCATACTTACCTGTCTCTACTTACAGCATGATGGCTGAGGTTGTGTCCTTTGCTGAGGACTTCCTGGTTGGTGGGATGGCAACAGTCAGGTCCAATACCACAGTAGCACCCGTTAAGCAGGTCAAGTTGCTGCTCCAGGTGCAGTATACCAGCAAGGCAATTACAGCAGATAATCAGTACAAGAGCATTATAGACTGCGTGGTTCATATCTCCAAGGAGCAAAGAATCCTGTGCCTCGAGAATAGTCACCTGGCCAGTATCATCAGATATTTCCCTAGTCAGGCTCTCAAGTTTACCTACAAAGACAAATGCAAAAAGATCTTCCTGGGTAGTGGGACTAGGAGGCCCAAGTTTGGGTAGGAACCTGGCATCTGGTGGTGCCTCTGGGACCACATCCTTGTGCTTTGTGTTCCCTCTTGACTTTGGCTATAACCATCTAGCAACTGATGTGAGGAAAGCTGGAGCTGTAAGGGAGTTCAAAGGCACCAGTGACCACCTAGTTAAGATCTACAAATCCAATGGCATAAGGGCCTGTACCAAGGCTGTAAGGTGTCTATGCATAGTATCATCATCTCCCAAGCTTGGTATATGTGACCATCAAAAGCAATGTTTCCAGATCTAAGAATATTTACTTCTTCATCAGCTCAATGATCTCTGTCTGTCCTTACCGTTGCTGGCTTGACTTCCTGTTACTTTAACATGGTTCACTACTGTATGACGGTGGAGTCAGAACATAAAAGAACTTATATCATTTATACAGACACATCTGACTGCTGGAAATAGATTGCTCATGATAAATGAAGTAATGCCTTCCAAGAGTACATGGCCCAAAGTTCTTGAAGGCATGCGCAGTGCTTTTATATTTATCTTCTGATAAAATCAAGATGTTCACATAATTATTTCCTAGGTGTTCCTCTTGTGACAGGCAGGCTGTAATATGTAACATATCTTGAGAATTCTGGACAGACCTCTGGGCTGTTTTATCAATAGCAACTGGTTGAAAATAAGCAATGATACTTATTCTGACCAGTTTTCTCTTAAAGCATCTTCTATAATGATAACAATAATGATGAGACTCAATTACAATTTTTATTTCATTCACTTCTGTTAAAAGAAATTGAAGAAATGAAAATCTTAAAACAAACAACAATGGAAATATTTGGGGTTATCCAGGGAGCTAATGGTGAAATTCAGAAAAAAATTTACATCATCCATATGCATTAAATTTTATATTATTTATGTGCTTTTAGTATGTGTAAAATCTTAGGTAGTATTTATTCATCTCATTCTTAAGAAAAATACAGCAGCAGATACACGAATATGAAATCTTTTATGCCAATTTACACTATAAGTCAAGGCATATTTTAAACTTGATTATTTTTTGGCATTACTGCACAGAAAAATAGTAAAATTATCATCTTACAAAAGCACATTAGTTCTCAGTTACGACATTACAAGACTAGTTCATTGGTATAAATTCACATAAACTTCCTAAGATGAGTTATTTTTCATAATTTAAAATTTTAAAGCTATAGTTTATGACGACCAACCTGGAGTGGAAAAGGAAAATCTGTTTCTTCAAGAGATGTGTTAAATTTTTTTCCACTTTCATTCCACCAAAAGATCATGCTTAAGTACTTCCATTAAATGTAAAATATTTGTTAGATTTGCCTTGTTATTTAATGAAATTCAAAATCAGTTTTCAAAGACAACCATCCCAGTCCCCCAACCCTCAAAAAACTTGTCATTTTATGACAAACATAGATTTCCTGAGAGATGGAAAACATTTGCTGTGAAAATTACTATATTTATCCTTGAAACATATTTGGTAAAATTCACTAATTTGCCCAGTGCATAATTTCAGTATGTTCATGGAGAAACAAACTGCCTTACCCAGGACTTTAAAACAGAATCCCTCTGCTCCTGAATCCGATGGAAACAACTGCTAAGTAAATACTAATGACTGAGCATGGTCTTCCCAGGAAGTGGGAGGGGAAATACTCATTTTGGCAAGACACACACAGACATAGACACAGACACACACATGCACACACACACATACATTTTACAAATGCCCTTTAGAGCATACCAATAATGATAAGTAAAATAACAATATTCAAGTACATTTTTAAGTCAGAGAGCAAGATTCAGTATCAAATCCACCATGCGTGGTGATCATTTTCCTCAGTGATATAGGCCAGCATTCTTAGACTTCCAAATGTTGCCTGAAGATCCTAAGCATGCTTAATTTTTTTACTGTGATATCTCAACTTTTTCTTTAAAAACATACTAAAAATCTGGAAGTGCTTACTGTTGTTTCACTGTGAGGTGGTTGTCTAATTAGATATAAACCAATTTATGAAAAGCAAACACATTTCCAAAATTTACCATAGTTATGGACTTGTGGACTAAAACATTTTCCAGTCTCCTATTCTGGAAGAGTTCATAATTCTTGAATTTGTGAACCACATACCTTTCATTCATTATAAAATAAGAGCCATTCAAAATTTAGTTTATTTCAAAATAGACCTAAATTTGGTTAGTTTTTATCTGATTCTGACTGCTTACATATGAATGGGTGCTGAATATTTTCAAAAATATTTTATTTTTAAAATCTGCCATATAAAAATATTATGTGGCAGATTTTAAAAATAAAACAGAATGAAACAAAACAATAACATAAAAATAATGGAGCTAAAAAGAGGACTCAATGGTTAAAAGCAATGGCTGCTCTTGTAGAGGTCGTGGATTTAGTTCCCAGCACTTACATGCTGGCTAACAACTCCTTAACTCCAGTTCCAGGGGATCCAATGCAGTCTTCTGACCTCTGCAGGCATTACATGGCACAGGCACACTTAATGGCACAGGCACACTTACATACATGTAGGCAATGCACTCATGCACACATAATTAAAATAATAAATAAAATATTTTTTAATAATTTAACAAATTTTTCTACTAACAAGCACTGCATGTAAAGAGTAAGGAAAGTTTAGCCAAACTAAGTACTATTATGACCATAATACAAAATAATGGGCGGTAATATGTAATCTAACTCCATGTGCCAAAATGTCAGTGAGAAATAGTGACTGTTATACCATAACCCAACTCCTAAATGCGTGAATTTGGGAAGGAAGATGTTCATTGTAAAGAAAAAAACAACAAACATAGCTGCCTCTTTTGACTACCAGAATATCTGAATTTATGAAGTTCTTCACAAGCAGCTGAGAAAATAATTAGTTTTGAGCATAAGTTTATGAAGGAGACATGAGATAGGAAACTCATAAAGCTAGAAGTGGGTATTGAAAAGTAGAGGGAAAAAAAAATACAAAAAATGTAATTTTAGGATGTTGTAGCAATGCTTTGTTAAACTAAGACAAACTTTTCCAAGGCAAGTCTGGAGTCCAAAATAAAAAATTATGGCCTAGACTAAGTGGGAGATAAATTTTAACATACTGTTTTCATAGTGTAGGCAACTGTTAGTTGTGGTAGAAGAAACATTTTGAACATTTTCATGAAGGGAACGATACTCAAAATACATCTGAGATCCACCACTTTCACATCCCTATCTTAATCCTTGCTCTTCATTTTAATTCTGAGTTGTTGCAACTCCCACTTACACAGATGCACTTCAGTTCAGAAAAAGAATGAGATACTACAAAATAAGCAAAAATTGCCCCCAGTTAGCCTTAAGGTTCTTGTATTTCTCCTTCAGAAACTGAATTACATGTATGTAAGTGCACCTGTGTCATGTAATGCCCATAGAGGTGAGAAGACTGCATCGGATCTCCTGCCTCCACCTCCTGAGTGCTAGGACGGAAGGTGCACACCACCACTCCCTGGTAAGTTTGCTATTTTTGCTTGCTAATAATAATAACAAAACCTAAGTGTAAAAATTGCTAATGTTATCATTTTCTTGTATTTAGAAATGCCAGTGCTATTAAAATTGTTTTCAATTTGAATTTTCTTTTTAAAATATTTATTATTTTTATTTTATGTGTATGAGTGTACTGCCTGCATGCATGTAAGTGCATCTGTGTCATACAATGCCAATGGAGGTCCAAAGAGGGCACGAGATCCCCTGGAACTGGAGTTAGCAGCCATGTGGGGGCTGGAATTTGAACCCAGATCCTCTGCTAGAGCAGAGTCAATGCTCTTGACTGCTGAACCATCTCTTCAGCCCCTCAATTTAAAATTTCTATACTATAATCTGGAGAGATCTATTAGATGAGACCATAAAATGTATAAATCTCCTTACAGAGATACCCATAACCTATAATAAATAGCAACACATAGAAAGCAAATGTTACGTCGTTTTTTTCAGATGAAGGAGTAATTCATGCAGCAGAAGAAATAAAATAGTTAATAAAATGAATAAGAAAAAGTGGTACACTCTCCTTGCTCCCAGAATACCTTGCTTATGTTGTATAATTTACTGACATGATCTGACATTTTGTCCAAAAGTAGGTCCCAGTGTTCATTATTGTACTTAATACAAACACAGTTTAATATTTTTACACAAATTACATTGTATAGAAGCTATATCATCATATATTGCTTATATTAATTCCCATATACTCTACAGAGTAGTTCTCTCAAGTGGCAAACTCCCCACACCAGAACAGAATCAATAACTGCATTGTATCACCATACCAATTTTCATACAACTCTAATAAACATATATCATATACTGATTCACTATGGATTTTCTGAACAAATAAATTTCACTCTGCCTATCAGAGCTAGGTCATTTGGTCTCTCTTACTCTTTCCTGACTAAGTTCCATTATTCTTCAGCAATGAAACATTGTTTCGTTATTTTCTTCCACCAACATAATAGAAATTTTTTCTAGGAACATCTTCTCTTTAACAATATACAACATGTTCATTATAATTCTTTTAAAATATATTTTGCTGGAGAGATAGCCTAGTGGTTAAGAGCACCGACTGCTCTTGAAGGGGACCCAGGTTCGATCCCCAGCACCCACATGGATGGCTAAGAACCGTCTGTAACTCCAATTCCAGGAGAACTCCAGTTCCAGGGGAATCTGAGACCCTCTTGACATGGGTGCACAAACCTACATGCAGACAGTACATTCATACACATACAAAAAAAAAGTTCATTAAAATATATTTTATTCATTATGTTTATTTTATGTGTATTAGTATATGGCCTACGTAGAAATAAGTGCACCCATGTCATACAATGCCCATGGAGATTAAAATGGGCTTTGGACCCCTTGGAACTGGAGTTATGGACAGTTGCTAGCCCCCATGTGGGTGCTGGGAACTGAACCCGAGTCCTCTGCCAGAGCAGCCAATGCTCTTAACTGAGCCATATCTCATTCTACTTCTTAAAGTTTTGTCCAATTCTGTGAGCCATGCCACATTTCATCACTTTTGTTCATGCCTATAAATCATTCACTCATCTGAAAAATATTGTAATTGTTCTCTAGTCTTTAACATTTATCTTCATGAAATACCAGAGTGCTTGCCCATAGAAGGTGAAAACTCTTTAACATGATATTATTTTACTAAGCTATGACTAACACGTGTGGCTTAAATAGCAAATTTTTTTAAGTGGAACAGTCTAGAACTAATCCTAGGACTGAACAGGAAGCATTTCTGGTATCAGAAGATCCAAGATCCTTCTGTGTTGCTAATGTGCACATTCCTTAGGTTTTACTCTAGTCTCCATGGTTCAAGAGGGTTTGCCACTTCAAAGACATTCCAAACAATAGGTGAGAAGAGAAAGAAATGGGAGAACAGCTTCTCTCATTAAGAACATCTTCCAGGAATAACATGCCTTACCCTTCTTAGCACAATGTTCCCATCTTAACTTTTCCTGAAAGCCACATTTAGCCAGTCAGGAGGCTGAAAGGTGTAATATTTATTCTGGGTAGCAATATACTCAGCTGAAAGGAGACATTTTGTTACCAAAAGTAGAATAAATACATACTGTGTTGACCCAAGATCCATTAGCAAAGGACTACAGAGCTACCATTAAATTCATAACTCTCTTGCATTTTGTGATTTTTATTCACTCCAGTAATCATAATTTATGTTTCAGTCCCCAGTCTCTTCGTTTTGCCTGTGTCACACTGTCTTCTGAATTCATCTATTCATTCTTCATTCTTTCCTTAAGTTCACTTCTCCAGGGAGTCCTATATACAACTGAATCTTCTTACTATAAATCCAATAGCACTTATTAGCTCCTTTGATGAATTCATTATACTTCCATTAAAATTTGTTATTTTTATTAAGCAGTCCAATCTATGAAGAAAATGGAGGCTCATATATACTTGGAAGCATGTAGTAATGAACATGACTTCTCATAAATTCAGAAAATATTTCTTTTTTTAAAATTTTATTTATTTTTGTATGTGTGTGAATGTACTGTCTGCATGTAGGTTTGTGCACCCGTGTTGTGCAATGCCGTGGAGGTCAGAAGAGGGTCTCGGATTCCCCTGGAACTGGAGTTCTCCTAGAATTGGAGTTACAGACGGTTCTCAGCCGCCATGTGGGTGCCGGGGATCGAACCCGGATCCTCTGCATGAGCAGTCAGTGCTCTTAACCGCTAGGCTATCTCTCCAGCCCCAGAAAATATTTCTTTTTAAAGTTCAGTTTGAAAGTTGATTTGTGTTCTGTACAGACAGAGATACTGGAATGAATACTACAGGGATCATGATGCACTTACAGATGATCTTGACTAGGTATCAGAAATAACAATTATCTCACTTTCAGTTCTGCAAACAACTCTTTCTGGAACTATTATGCTACTTCCCTGAATAAAGACTCAGGTAGATTTCCATAGAGTTTTCCAATAACACAGCATTGAAATACCCAGACCATTCTCGTAGCTCCACAAATTTAGGCTAGATCTGACTTCAGTGACTCCAAAGCACTATCAGTTTAATCTACTCCAAGGGTCTAGGAAACTTAGAATAGGAAGAGAAATAGGAGACAGATAATTTGGTCCTGTTTGGGCATTTTCCTTACACCTTAGTATGGTACAGGCTTGGTGGCTGTGGTGTGAGTGTTGTTTTCTCCCTTTTGGACAGTTTCATAGATTCAACAAGATGATTTTGCTGAGATTCTCAGACGATTGTTCGTATGTTGCTGGCATTGACTGGCCACTAGAAACTCCCCTGGCCATCCAAGCTTCTGTTAAGACATTTATTTGCATTTAGTCCTCTGGAGTAGAATTTCTTTTAAGGCTTGGATACCTTTAGTGGGATCCATAGTTTCTCCTCCAAGAAATATGTTCTCACCAAGCTGATGAAGTCTAACTCACAAAAGTACAGTTAGGGCTCTTTTTCAAGTTAAAGAGAAGAGAAATATTCATCCAGATTCTCTACTGTTTTTAGGTACAAGACAGCAATGAGTCATGAGATACGTCAACTACGAAGGGAAGCTACTTAAACTCTTTGAACTGTATCTTTGAAGCACCCTTCACTAGATATGATATGAGAGCGAAATACTGTCTTCCTGTGTTCCATGAAAGGGGTGTGAAATCCAGTGCTCTTAAAACTTCTCTTCAAAGAACACTCTCTGGCCTAGATTGTTATGGTGGGTGGGAAGTCTTAGAGCTAACTTACTGTCTTGGCATGTAATGAGACACCTCTATTTATGTTAAGGGAAGTTTATCTTGTAGTTATAGCCTCAAAGACAAGTAAAATAACAGCATTCATTTAGTGCCATATGTTGGAGAAAGATAAATGTATAATTCAGAATCAGGGAATCTCTGTTTCTCTTCATGTTAGGAGGTTTCCCAATAATCTAGCTTGACAAATACCTAAGATTTACACACACACACACACACACACACACACACACACACACACACCAATAAGCAATATATTGAGTTAAAATTGGAGTTTAGGATCTAAAATATCATTTTTGATTGTGGGGAGAGGTATTGAAACAAAGTCTCACTATACACAAAAATCAGCACCCAGGCTAGTCACATATTCATAGCTCTCCTACTTCAGCCTTTCCAGTGCTTAGACAACAGCTGTATGCCATCATGACCTGTTCTTAAAGATAGTTAAGAGCTGAAATTTAGTCCTATTAGATGAACAGAACTGCCATAGAATGTCACTGTGAGATTGTTTTTAAAAACACATTATATTACCCATCACACTTTTGTAATCACCGCAAATCTTGAGAATGATAAAATTTGCTGGAGGGACATTTCTATTAGTGGCTTGATTATAATGTGATAGAATCAGATGATCCCACCAGACTTATATAACTTTTCATTTGCTTCAAAAATTATAGCATTTCAACATAAAGAATCAGTAGTTCCATATAAATTACATTAATAATACAATAAAAAATCTTTTGTAAGGATCCTACACATTAAAATATGAATTCTACCCGTGAGGACAACATAGTGTCCTTTAATATGCTTTTTCGATTGAAGTCATGTATCCAGCAGAAGGAATGTGCAAAGTGGAAAAATCCATAAAATAATTTTGATAAGCATGTGGATGCTTCCTAACGAATATTCTTCTGAAGGGACTTTCCCTATCATTCAATTTTGTCTTAATAAAGCAGGAAGGGAGTTGAGAAGTTATATGATTTGATTCTCCAAGAACTAGCGTGTAAATCTGAAGAATACTGGCATAGATGTGATAATCAAATCCGGATCTATTAATGATACTGCCAGGAGAAGAATATAAATATAAAAATAAAAGGACAAGAGAAAAGCCCTGAGGGACCACACATTTTACAGTAACTGTTTCTGATGAGCTGTTCCCCAATTCAGTATGCTGTGTCGACTGACAAAGATAATTACATCTCAAGCCAATTTAATGCTGCCTCAGAAATTCCAACTCATGTTTCTGGAGGATCTAATAATATCTCACTCCGTACCATTCCAATGGTAAGTGATCATTCTAACTTTGAGAGTAAGCACTCATTTATTCCCAATAGCATTCATTTATTACTGAAAATAAGCAAGTAACTATTAGGAATCAGCACCCTAAATCTATGGTATACTTTGATAAAATATAAATAATAGATAATGGTGTCTTCAGGCAAAATAAAAAAAATACTTCTCCATCACTTCACTCTTTTCTTCTAAAAGGTTAAGAACCGGTAAGTTTGGGGCTGAAGAGATGCCTCAACTGTTAAGAGCACTGATGCTCTAGCAGTTCCCAGCATTAGCAACCTCCATAACTAAAGTTCCAGGGGAACCAACGCCCTTTTCTGGCTTCCCTGCACATTGCAGGACATGGGTACACTCAGATACATGCAAACAAAACACTCGTACATATAAAAAATAAAATAGATACATCAAAGAAAAATATTGTAAAAGAACTAGTAAGTTTGTATCAAAATATAGCACCCAAGAAGTTGAGAATACCTGTTTGTTGAATGACATGTATAAATTTTGATCAACAGATTCAATTTTGATATAATTTGAGGAACTAGAGAAGCATTAAAAACATGTAAAATAGTATGCTGGTAGGTTACAAGATCCCCTTTTATTAAAAATTTATCCTGCCATAATTTCTCATGTGACTAGAACCAAATAAGTTGTCAAAATGAATAAGATGCAAGAAAAATAAAAATAAATATAGCAAAAGTTCCTCCTCCAAAATCAGAGATTTTGTAAGATATATGTCTCTAAGGAATTATTTTGAAAAAAAAATTAATAATAACTCTAGGAAATCTAAATCCATACAATTATATATGGAAGAATCACTTTCACTTCACTGTTTTCTTTTAATCAGTGAGATATAATATAATATGTAATATAATATATACATATTTGTGTGTGCATTTACTGTATTTCCATCTTACTGCAATATGGAAAGATCAACTCCCATAATTCCTGGAAGTTGGCAGGATTGCTCATAATCTTGAGGCAATGCCAGCCCCCCCGAAATGTCCCCAGTCTGAGACTAGAGACTGTTGATCCCCTTCAGTGTCACTGTTTCTGTAGTTACGGTTTCTTTCTTAGGGAGCAGTGGCCTTTCTGCAGGGAACCTGAAGAGACCTGTTAATTTGATAGCCTATACCCTCCTCTTTCTCTGGCAGCCTCTGGGGATTTTGCTTTCCAGGAGACATTTCACTCCTGTTTACTTTTGAACCACCACCTCTAGGATACTTAACATATTAAAAATGGAATAGGGTTTTAGAAAGACAAAGTGGGAAGAAAGTACTTGAGCTGCTATCATAAAATATAAAAAGAGCTTCTGCAGACAAGAAATCTAGCAGGAGTCCTATTCTGACTGTGGGGTTGCCAACCTGGAGTCAGGAAGGCTGCTCAAGTTCTCCTCATTCTAGATCAAAGAAAGGAGAAAGTATCTTAGAGGAACATGCACATAAGTGTTTTTAGGGCCCTGACTGTCCTCACAGGCATATGATCCATAGGTCAAAGGAGAAGTACCTCACAGCTCTGCTCGCTCTACAAGGGCCTATTTTAAATTAGTTTTAATTTTTTTTTCTTACATGCATTCATTCATTCAGTGTGTGTGTGTGTGTGTGTGTGTGTGTGTGTGTGTGTGTGTGTGTGTGGTGTGTGTCTTGGTGTGCATGCTGAAGTCAGAGTACTACTTGCCAGAGCTGATTGTTTCCTTTCACCATGTAGGTTCCAGAGACAGAGCTCAGGTTGTCAGGTTTGCGAGCAAATGCCTTTATCTGCTAATCCATCTTGCCCTATTTTAAAATTTGGTAAATTATCTTTGAGTTCGTATTTTCTAAGGGAGTTCCAATGGGCAAATGAAGCATAGACCAGGAGCTTGGAGGCCCCCCTTTTTTTTTTTTTTTTTTTTTTTTTTTTTTTGCTTGCTTGTTCCCTTTTCTGGGCATTTGTACTTCTCTGAAAGAATTCCTTGGCTAGCCTCTGCTCAGCCCCAGCAGGGTTTTTGTTTTTTTTTTTTTTTTTTTTTTCTTATCCCAAATTAACTTGTTAACAAATATTAGTGATCATGGTTTTGTATGAATATCACTTTTTTCTCTAGGGCAAACATAGGAATATGGTATTGTGGCTCATGAGGCAGAGAAATATTTAATTTTATTAGAAACCTTCAAGCCATTGGAGGGAGCCAAACCATTTCACAACCTCTCCATCTATGTAAGGCTTACTGTTGCCCCACATCCTTAATGTGTCTGCTTCAGCCAATGATTTCCACATTAGCCATCCTAACAGGTGTAAAATGGTACTTTGTTGCCATTTCAGTCTTGATTTAGTGTAGCACACACTCCTACAGTCTGATGTAACTCTCTTCTGCTGGCAAGGGGGGTTAGTGGCCTGCAGCTAACAGGGAGCTGGCACCAGGTGTCAGCTGACTGCTTTCCCAGCCTGACCTGAGTGGCTACTGACTTTCTCAGGTCCTTAGCCTGGAATGGTGGAACGCCACCACATCTGGCTGTGCTATACCGCTTGCCTGAGAGCTGATAACTCTCCAGACAGGAATTTCAGGCTGATGGCTGATGGCAGATCTTCAGGCTACACTGCCAACAGCTCACTCCACAGGTTGGTGACCTGTTTGGCCTCAGTCCAACCCCATGCTAGCACACCAGGATAATGGTCTGATGGAACCCCTTCTAGCCCACTAGAACACTACAGTCAAAACTCAGGCCTTCTCTGGCCTGTATGCACAAAGTAACAGATACAGGGAATCTGTCTGATGGTAATGGAGAATCCACTTTATTGTATACTGCAGATCACTTTTACAGGCAGAATGATGTCATCTCTCAGGGCCAATCCCAGACCCCTGCATCATGCCCCCTTGTATATATCACCCCCTACTGCTCTGCCCAGTATCATGTGCTGGGTCATGAGCTACTGTCTCATGTGGCAGAATCAGGGGAGCTGCATGACCCCCACCTGTGCTCCCTGGGGATGCTGGCTGAAAACCTAGCCCATTCATACTTAACTTAAACTGGATTTCCCTACAATTTAGATCCATTTCCTATGAGATATTTGTGTGAATACATGCTATGTATGTATCTCTCAAAGTCAAATCCTCTTCAGTGAAATGTCTGTTCAAGTTTAGTTTATTTTGTTTGTCTGTTTTCCTTTTTGAGACAGGGTGTCCCTGTAGCTCCAGCTACCTTGGAACTCACTATGTAAACTAGGCTGGTCTCAATCTCACAGAGATCCACCTGCTTCTGCCTTCCAAGTACTAGGATTAAAGTTATATTGCATCATGTCCACTTTAGTTTTTCCTGTTTATTATTATTATTATTATTATTATTATTATTATTTATTGCTCTTTTTGAGAAGGGGTCTCCCTTTAATCCCAGCTGGCCTGGAACTTACAATGTAGACCAGGCTAGCCTTGAACTCAGCTGGCCTTGAACTCACAGAGATTCACCTGCCTCTGCCTCCCAAGTGCTGGGATTAAAGGTGTGCGCCACCACTCCCAGCTTGTTTTTCTTGTTTTAAAAAATTGAGTTGTTTACTTCTTATTTGGAGTTCTGATAATTATTTGTCAGATAAATTACTTGTAAAATTCTCTTCCCAAACCATAGTTCATGTTTTTGTTCCTTTTATGTTTTTGGCAAAGCAAAAGTTCTTAATTTAGATGGAATTTAAATTTTTAATTATTTCTTTCTGAAATCTCAGGCTTTGTGAGTCATTTCTAAAAAAAATTGCCTAATTCCAAATTAATAAAAAAAGATTGTCTCAAAAATATGGCCTATTACATGCCTGTAAACTCAGCACTGAAAAGGCCAAAACAGGGAAATCATAACTTTGAAGCTGGTGAGCCTGGGCTACATAGGCAAGACTCTGTCTGAAACAACAACAATTTTTTTTAAAAGGAAAGAAAAACATTATGGACAATTGTTTGCTCTTTTTTTTTATTTATATATTTGCTAACACACAACCCGTTGTTCCAATAAGATAAAAAATATCTAATCATCCTTCAGTTAATGGCTTCTGCATCTTTGTCAATCAAATGACCTCATTTATGTAGACCTGTTTTATTACTCTGTCCCATTGATTTATGTGTCAATCTCTTCAACAATACTCTACCATCTTCATTACAGTCTGTGATGTATGCATGTTAATCAATTAGTCTCTAATCAAATAAATTTTCTTCTTTAGCAGCACATTTCTGTAACTACTGTGAGCAGAGTCCTTAGAGAAAAGAAAGATTGATTTGGTGGGATGGGGAAATAGTTGGAGAGAGTTAATTATCATGGTGCAGAAGGTATATGTAGCACACGTCCTCTGAGCCTGGAATGGACTTTACATGGAGAACTAAGTCCAAATTGTGGACTTAGTTCTCCATGTAAAGTCAATACTTCTCAACTGGAAAGAGACACTAAATCATTGTTTCAGAGCTTCACATAGTTTGGTTAGATTTTTATACAGCCTGAGCTTTAGAAAATATTCAAGAATGCTTTACACAGGTAACTATGCCTTCCCCCTTACCCTACATTTCTCTAATCAGGTTTCAGAAGCTGCTAACTAGCTGTTTCCTTGAATTCTGGTTTCCAACCCATCAACCCTAAGGCCAGCAGACTTTGGGCTCTCTGGTTATGTTCTTCTAAAACTTCCACCAGTGAGAAAGTGTGAGTGATATTAGGGCTTCTTCTCTATATATATATATATATATATATATATATATATATATATATATATATATATTATATATTTATAGAGCGAGGAGAGAGAGAGAGAGAGAAAGAGAGAGAGAGAGAGAGAGCATTTGTACAACTAATACAATGGTTCCCAATCAAACCAATCCTCCTTCAATGGTTTATTTTTACTAATATGTTCAATGTATGAAAATATTATATCCCTATTTTAAATGTCTACAGTAAAGAAAGGTAAAGTCTACTATTTATGACTTTATTAGAGTTCTAAGAAACCCATTGTTTTATTTTCACTATTTTGAATAAACCCAGTGTGTGGGTATATATGTTTGTGTGGACAACGAAACAAATTATTTCAAATATTTATACAGGAATTTTGTGTGAACACATAGTTCACTATGTGACTGCTAGACTGTGGTAATGGTATGGTAACTTTCTAAGAAGCGATTTTGTAACTTGGCAATACCATTTCTATTTTTGCTACCAATGGATAAATTTTCCATTTGTTTCACAGTCTTCATTTGAACTTTTCTCATTCTTTTCATTTTATGATGTATGGCCCATGTGGAGATCAAAGGATAATTTATGGAGTCATATCTTCACATATCTGCACCTTCACATGGGCTCCAGGGATCAAACTCAGATTGCCAGGTATGCATACCAAGCACCTCTACCCACTAAGCTGTCTCACTGGCCCTAATTAAGTATTTTTAATATTATTTCCATATGTCTCCTTCATTTATGTGACTGTTTAAATTAAACATTTTTTAGTTCTTATTGAGTTTGAAATTTCCTTATGTATTCTGAATAAAATCCTGCATCTGACACAGTCTTCGCAGAAACTGCTTAGCTAGTTAGTAACTTATCTTTTCCGTTTCTTTCTTTTTATAATCATTTTTAATTGCATGTTTGTGAATGTGTGCATGTGTGTGTGTGTGTGTGTGTGTGTGTGTGTATGAATGCATGGTGTCTATATGCACCAAAGCACCAGTGAGGCGTGGGGAGGACAGCTAGGGCAGCCTGCAGGAATCTCTCCTTTTTCCCACCATGTGAGTCCAGGTTGTTAAGATTGGAAACAAGTGTCTTTACTCTACCTGCTAAGCCATCTGATCAGCCCTGTCTTTTCATTCTCTTAGCAATGACATTCAGATATTTACACATTTAATTTTGGTGAAGGCTAACCTCAAATTTTAATAGATTTTGTGTGTTTCATATGTTCTTATCCAAGAAATCCTTATAAGCCAATATCATAAAGATGACTACATATGGTTCTTGAATTTTTCCAGCTATGTTTCACTTAAGTATATAACACCTTTTGAGTTAATTTTTCATGTCTATTAAATATTTTGTTTCATTTGTCTGTTATGTGTGTAGAAGTCCAGGTGTTGCACAGCATCATTTCTTGAGGAAATGATCTTTTCTCTATTGAATTCCACTTATATCTTAATCAAAACTTAACTCACTATTCTGTGGGTCTATATCTAGACACTGCATTCTATTCCATTGATCTATCTGTCACTTCATCAATAATGCATTGAACAGATCATTGTAGACTCATAGTGAGTCTTTGAATAAAGCAGTGTGAGGTCTATGTTTTGCTCTTTTCCTTCTTGCTCTGATAACACTTTTGGCTATATAAATACATTTTAGAATTCAATTGCTAATCTTAAATTTTCACATGGAATTTTTTGGGGGAAATTTTTTGACTCATTAGATTATTTTCAATAAAAGTAATGCCTACATATATTTATTTTCCATTTCATAAGCTTATTTCTCTAGATTTATTTTCTTTGATTTTTGTCATTTATATATTCTCAGCATGCTGTTCTTACACACTTTATATTTGTTTGTTTACATTTATACATAAATGACATTGTTCGAGGTCTTTGAGTCATGCGTGACTGCATTCCACTCGCTGTTCTTCCCCTCTTGGCTCACCTCCAAGGTTTGTCTCCTGCCTACAGGCCGATAGTCTCTAGGTTTCCCTCTCTCAAGAAGAGGGGAGAGAAAAACCACAGAAGATCACCCCTGGAAAAATGAGCAGACTCACACACAAGGAGAGCCAGGAAAATAGTAACTCCATTTATTTTCTGTCAGTGAGATCTATATATTGAAGGCTACTGTGATCTGGGCAAGGAAGTGGGGGGAAGGTGGAAGGGAGGGGTAAGCCACCTTGGCTCTAATTTGGGGGCTGCAGAGCTCCTGTTTGTGCAACAGGTAACTAGAGGTGCAACATTTTGCTCAATGCTTCAAGGGAAGGGGCCATCTGGTCCTAGAACTTTGCAGAGATTAGGTGAAGCAAGAAATATTGTAATATCCCAAATCTTCCTGCTACAGATACCTCACGGAGGCAACTGAATGTCCACAGAGATATCAGATAACCAGAGATCTTCTGGGATAGGTCTTACAAGTTCTTGCTTCAAGCCCACACAAAGTTTCATTCCCACAACCCCTCCTTTGTTTTTTAATTAAAATGGAGTAGTAATGTCAAAGTCCTTTAGGGGGTCCCATAGGACAGCCTGGTATTGGACTAGAACAGTCTTGGTTGCGACCTCCATGAGTGTATTGATTCGGTTTTTGATAAACCAGAGGACACGGTGCGATAGTCAGGAGGACCCCTACGGTGAAAATGGGTCACAGTAAGGGAAGTAATCAGGTAGTCAGGGGGTTGGAAAACCATGGGACAGAAACTTGTGGAGAGTACTTTGTGCGGAGTTCTTTTCTGAGGTCCTTTAGGGTTTTAACATTTTGCTTGACAATACCAGACTCATTTATGTGAAAACAGCATTCCTCCCCCAGGAACATGCAGGTTCCCCATTTTCTGCATTTAACAAGTCCAGGGCTCTCTGGCTCTGCATCACCACCTCTGCCAGAGAAGTTATCTGTCTCTGGAGCAACTCAAGGCTATTTGTTGTGGACACCATTGCCTCATCAAGCTTATTTTGGAAGTCCACTTCCATGCTGTAAACCCTCACCAGGGCTCCACCCACAGAGAGGTGAATGGATGCTGTAGAGAGAATGATGCCTAGGCTGACCAGAAATGGAATGAATATCTCTCTATTTTGATGGTCTGGGTCTGGTAGCAGCATCCACCAACTTCCTCCTTCTCATAAAGGAAGAGCTGGGGAGTAATTATGGGCAAACAAATTCCAGAACCAGTAGCATTTGTACAGAAGATGCAGTGTCATCACACCAGAGAAAGAATGGGGATTTGACACACAGGGTCCTGTTGAGAGGAACACTTCAGAGGCCTCTGGGGTCTGGGGCTGTTGAAGCTCTCACTAAACAAATAGGAAGTATAGTGAGTTGGTCAAAGAGAGAAATACCATGAAACACCAGTTCTGTCTTCACGGGGGCAGATTCCTGTAAAGAGGTGTTAGAAGGAATGGCAGTAAAAAGCGGGCATGTAAGGGATGTACAGAAAAAAACAATTGGGAGACATTAAGGTGGGTGGTGTGGTGGAGAGAGATTTCTGGCATATTCAATGTACAGGGGCCAGGTTACAGTGGACTACAGCTTTCCTTCCATTTTGGATTCCTGTAACAGCATGTGGGATTGAGTGAGGATGGGCTGAGGAGCTAGAACAAGCTGGTGAGAGATGTGGATATCTGCTGCAGGGTACCAGGCATTGCTGTAAGGGTAGAGTTTTCCCTGAACTCCAGCTCTCCAGCAGTCACTCCTGTATATTAATTTTAAACTGGTCATTTTGGATTTGGAACAGGCTTCTTGGGCTGTGAACACTCTCCAGCCTGCAAGATCAGAATCTACAACCACCACAAGTATCAGTTTCCTGTAAACACTGTCCTTTGTTAAGATGTGTAAAGTAGATAAAGGGTGCTTGAGAGGTAGTGATGGAATTGAGAAACACAGTGATTGTGATTGCCTTGCTGCAGCCTTGCAAAGGACAGTCACTGGTTCCAATTACCTGATTTCTTCCTTCCCAAGTTTCTCTGACAAAGAATCGCCAGACATTGGTCCAAGTCAGTGGTCTGCCCACAGCCTGAGCAGAGGCAGAGTTAGCTTGAATTATTATCAGAGCAGCAGAAAGGATGGCAGACAGGGGTGCAGAGGGGGGACACGTGGATTTTGCAGAAATGAGGAGTTGGTCAATTTCTTCCATGTTATGTTATTTGGGTTCTGGGAGTGCCTCTTCCTCTTTCTCCTCTTTTTGGTCAGTGGTGATGAATCTGAGAGAGGCCCTGGTAGGAGGCTGTGGGCACAGATGTGCTGTATGAAGAGAGGGTGGCTCCTATTCCTTGTGGCAGGACAGTCCACTCATAATGAGTTCCTGGACCTGAGTTGTTAATTGCAGGGACTGAGAAAGTGAACTGCGTGCAATCCTCAGCATGGAGGGGAATTGAAAAGAAACAGTCTTTGATATCTAAGGCTAGCAGAGGGGTGTTAGCTGGGATAGGAGAGGCAAGGGGGAGACCCCTTTGCAAAGACACCCATATATGCATAGTTCTGTTAATGGCTCTCAGGTCTTGTAAGAGATGCCAACTTCCTGTTGCCTTTTTATGACAAACACAGGGGTGTTCCAGGGACTGCGAGATGGACAGATGTGTCCCAATGAAAATTGCTCCTTGACTAAGTCTTGGAGAGCTTGTAATTTCTCCCTTGGTAAGGGCCACCGCTCAATCCATACTGGATCATCTAACTTCCAGTCCAAACGAGGGGGAGAATACTCTGCAGTGACACTCAGGATTGGGGGTTCTTCTTGTTGAGATGATAGAGGCATTTTCCCCCAGTTAAATGGTCTGTCTGGGCATGGTTGTTTTCATTTGGAGTGGCAATAACCACATCCAAAGCCTCCAAAATATCTCGCCCTAGGAAATTGATATTAGTGGGTGCTATTAATGGGTGAATCTGACCTGTGTTTCCATCAGGGTCCTCCCAGGTGTAAACATTTTTAGTTATGTAAGACTGTGAGTGCCCTCCTGTTCCTAGAAGTTTAGGTCCTGGGAGCAAGGGCAAGTCAGGAGGGATATCTTGCTGCTTTATAATGGTTCTGTCTGCCCCTATATCTATCAAACATTTAAAAGGCCTCCCCCCAATTTTAATCATCAATGTAGGATGTGAGCCTTCTGAAATAGGCACTGCCCAGAGGGCACATACTGACTCTTTTCCACCTTTTTCCCTGGGCTATAGGCTGCCTGCCTAGGAGTTTAAAGGTTGCCATTTCTGCCATCTTTATCATAGTTTGAGTGGCAATCTTTCCTCCAATGATATTCTTTTTTTTACACTGGGGGCAGAGAATGTGTGGGGGTTGTTCAGAAGGCCCTCTGGGAGAGACTGGTGCTTTCGGCACTGTCTTTTCCAATGACCTCTGTCTCCACAGTTAAAACATTTCTCATTTGTGGTGACAGCAGCTGCAAAGGCTTGAGCTAGGTAATTAGCTTTGTGGGAGGCTGTGCCCATGTCCTGAGTTGCCACTATCCATCTGTCATAGTGGTCATCTTTTAAGCCCTGGCACACTTGCTTGCATTCTGAATTCATTCCTTCCCAAACAATATTTTTAAGGAGCATCTCTCTGGCTGCAGAGTTGGGGATCTTTCTCTATAGACTTCTTTTAGCTCTTAAGATAAAGTCAGATAGGGGTTCCTCAGGTTTTTGCCTAGGAAATAATAAGGAGGAACTGGCCTGGGATTCAGTGGGTGGTGTAATTTGATCCCAGGCCTATAGGGTGCAAAGGTGGACCTGGTCAAAGTACCCTGGGGCCAGTCCGGCCTGCAGTGTCCCTGTGCTAAATTATCCTTCTCCAAAGAGCTGTTCACAACCCCAGTCTATATTAGATTGCCCTTAATTTCTCCGAACCTGTTGAAGACATTCATCTCTAAACAGTCCTTCCCATTGTAAGAATAGTGGACCTGGAAGTGAAGATCTACAGATATCTCTCCAGTCCTGGGGAGTGTTAAGAGAAGTGCAAAAGCTCTGGAGAATGGACTTTGTTCATGGTGCCTGGACACCATCCTCTCTGACTGCTTGCCTGAGTTCTTTCAACTCACTTTCCTGGTATGGGTACCAGTTTAGAGGGTGACACCAAGTTGGAGCTACATTAATGGGGAAATGCCTGTAATTGAAGATCTGGGTTGTCCCAAATCTGGCACAGATTTTCTGTAGCAGAGAGGGAATTTGAAAGTGAAGGTGCTCTTGAAGGGAGCTTTAGCAGGTTCATGGGAGGAGGGGGTCTGCGATTTAATTTTGTTGTTTTCCTTTCCTGGCATGGTTTGGTGAGAAGGCCCTAAGCATTGTCTCACCACGGCCAATAGTGGCAAGAATGTGAGAGATGCCAGAGCATTTTCTCACTGTCTAATGTTCTGTGCCACATGCGTCCAGGATTCTGAACTCCAGGATTCTGAACTCCATAAGTCTGCAGGGGATATCCATGGGGTAATATTAAGAGTCTCACTCCAAAAGGAGACAGCTTCCCACGTGGGAATTTTAATGCTTGAGGAGCCTTTTTATTTTCTTAGCCTATGGGTCTTTTTTGGCGGGAAGAGAGAGATGTGCCAAGCTGGCCATATAGAGGACAGAGACTTAAAGCAGATTCAAAGATTAATCTCTCATGGGAAAAGAGTTAAATTCTATGGAGATATACCACAGCTGGTCATGACTACCCTGATTGGGGGGGGGGGGTATCTCCCTGTCTCTATAGTAAAACCCTCTGAGATTTTCCTTGCATGGGGGAAATCAAGGGCTAAGAGAGAGCCTGAGGAATACCTTGTTTCCTTCTTCCTTTGGTGGAAAGTCAAGCCCCACATTGTCGGTGTTCAATGTCTTTGAGTCACGTGTGATCGCATTCCATATGCTGTTCTTTCCTTCTTGGCTCACCTCCAGGACTTGTCTCCTGCCTGCAGGCCAACAGTCTCTAGGCTTCGCTCTGGCAAGAAGTGGGGAGGGAAAACAGCAGGAGATCACCCATAGAAAAATGAGCAGACTCACATGCAGAGAGCCAGGAAAATAGTAACTCCATTTATTTTCTGTCAGTGAGGTCTATATATTGAAGGCTACTGTGCTCTGGGCAAGGAAGTGGAGGGCAGGCAGAAGGGAGGGGTGAGCCACCTTGGCTCTAATGGGGGGGTGCAGAGCTCCTGTTTGTGAACAGTTAACTAGAGGTGCAAAATTTTGCTCAATGCCTCAAGGGAAGGGGCCATCTGGTCCTGGAACTTTGCAGAGATTAGGTAAAGCAAGAAACATTGTAATATCCTGAACCTTCCTGCTACAGATAACTCAAAGAGGCAACTTAATGCCTACAGAGATATCAGATAACCAGAGATCTTCTGGGACATGTCTTACAAGTTCTTGCTTCAAGAGACACACAAAGTTTCATTCCCACACATAAACATATAATTTCTAGAATAACTATAAACAATTTATTTCAACTTCTGATTAGTTTCTGCTAGGATGTAGAAAAAATGATTATTGCATATTTTCCTAGAAACCTGCAACAGTGTTAAACTCACTAATTTGAGGAACTTTTTGGTAGATTATTTTAATTTTTCTCTGTAGTCAGCTGTGTTACTGATGAATGGAGGCATTTTGTTTCTTCTTCTAAACTGAGGCCTAGAAGTTCTCATAACAGGGTGAACAGTAGTGAGAACAGTATTCTGTATTAACCCCAAATGGGTCAAAAATTTTAGTCTTTTCACAGATAAGTATAATGTTAGGTGAAGTTTTTCTACAGATCAACTTCATCATGATGATACCTTTGTCTACTTCTAGTTGACAGAAAATTTTAAAACACGAAGTAGTGGTAAATTTCTCCAAATGCTTTTCTGCATCTTTTGATTTGAAGGCATACTGGTATAAATCTTTAACACCTCACATTACAGAGAAAAGAAAGCTCTCAGTATTGTCCCAGGAGACATCCTTTTGCAAGTGTTTGTTCATGTATCTCCTCAGTTCACTCTTTTGGATGGTTAGCACTTATTGTTCTGTCTTTAAGGCAAGTGTTATTCCTATCATGTTGACGTTCTCATCTTTTACTTTTAACTTATTTGTGCTTTTATGTTTGTGGGAAGCATATGGTTGGGTCTTGTTTTTTTTTTTTTTTTTAATTAACCCATCTGGAAAGGTTTTGAGGCTCTTAGGAAGTTTTTATCTCATGTTCTTTTTAGGTGTTTTGTGTTAAATAACAAACAGCTATTTGTGTATTTTGGTTGCCATCTTTTCCTCATAACAATTTTCTTCTTGAAATATGTCTTTTTAAATTAAATTTGTATTTTCTATGATTCCATTTGTATCTTTCTTTGATTATTAGTAGTATTATTTCAAAAATTCCTTTAAGATTCATGAATTATAGGCTTAACCATTACAATCTACTTCCACTTAGGAAAATGCCTCTTAATGCATAAAAACCTTAAAATGAAACATTTCAATTATCTCTTTCTACTTTGTCATTATATATATTTCCATCTGTATTAGAAACACAGTACCTCAGGATTAATTTTTAACCTATCCTACTTCTAAAGTAATTTAAATAATTAATTATTTTATATTACCCAAATAGTTACCATTTGTAATGATCATTATCTTCTTCCACATTTACAGTTCCATATGGTGTTATGCTTTCTACCTGAAGGGCTTCTTCCAATATTTCTTCATTAAAAACTGATGAAAAGTAATGATTAATTTAGATAGACAAAAATCTAAGCCAAGTATGGCAATAGAAGACTACAAATTTCAACTACTGCAGAATTTGTGTTGGAGTATTGTCAGTTGTGGACCAGAATTTGTGTTGGAGAACTGTCAGTTGTAGACCAGACTGGGCAATGCAGCAAGATCCCACTATAGTATATACACACACATACACACAAACACACACACACACACACACACACACACACACACACAGACTCACACACAATTTTTACTATCGCAAAACTGCCATCCAAGAAAAATGCAACTCAAGCCACATGTGTAATGTTTAATTTTGTGATAGCTATCTTACAAAAGGCAAACAGGAGTTGATTTCAAGATTTATAACATCATACTTAAGAAAATTGATCCAAAATTCTATTGTTTTTTTATATATTTATCACATAGAATATTTTACTTTTTTGTTCTGAGTCTTCTCAGAACAAAATTATAAAATCTGAAGTAGATTATATAATTATATCATGTCCTAGTTTAGACTACACATATTTTATCTGCTTGAATGTTATATAGAGGTCATAGCTACTACTTAGGATAAATCATTCTGATTGGCTGAAAAAGCCATGGGTATTTTCCCAGGGAAAAACTAGGAAGCCTAGACAAGTTTAAGAAGTAATTGATTGATACTTTGTAGGCAACTAATGACATGCATTACACCAATCTCATATTTCTTCTTTCCATGATTTTTTGGTTCTAATATAATTACTTCATACTGTCAATGTTATCATGCTTGATTTATGATGTCTAAGATAGTCGTAAATTAGTATGAGGGATTATGGGATTATGTGACCAGGCTTAAACAATGCAGCCTTTCCATTTTCTCCATTCTATAACACAAAAATGGTGAACAGATTATTCTTATACTATATGCTCCTGGCCCGACCAATTCAGAATACATATACTGGACTACAGAGTTTATGGGTTCTAGTAGATTCTATTCATGATCTGTCTCCAGATAGCATCTAACTCTCTGTGAAATGTTTCATTGCTGCTTAGATACAGGTGTCCCTCAAAAATTCATATACTGGAATTTAAGTCTCAATGTGATAGCATTGACAGAGTTCCTTAGATGGCAATTAAGTAGTGAGGACACAGCCCTCCCAAACAGAATTACCAACCTTGTAAAAGGCTGGGCCCTCTTCTCTTTAACCCTTCCTTGTTCCACCAGGTCAGACCTCAGTGAGCAGGCAGACTCTGAATGACAGCACTTTCATCTTGGACTTCTGTCTCCTGAAGCATGAGAAATAAATTCCTATTGTTTACAGATTACTGTGTTTGGTATTCTCCTATAATAGTACAAATGCACTAGAACATTTCCCCCAAAGTCTTCTAAACAATAAATATAAATTTTTCATCTTCCTTAAATCCTTTGCTAGCACTCCTTGGTAATCTCCTAATTGTAGGAGGTTTTAAACCTTAAATTTTGAGAAGTTTTTGTTCTAGTTTGACTACTCTTCTTCAAAGTATGTTTTAACTTTATCTTTTTTAGTCTTTTCGAGACAGGGTCTCCATGTAGCCCCAGCTGTCCTGGAACTCACTCTGTAGACCAGGCTGTCCTTGAACTACAGAGATCTGCCTCCCTCTGCCTTCCAAGTGCTAGGAATAAAGGCATGTGTCACCATGCCACCAAGCCAGGCTATGTTTTAACTTTTAAGTGTTTTTTCCTTTCATAGTGTATCCTAACTTTTATATATGTAAAACCAGGAAGTAGACTGAAAAGACACATTCCCTCTTACTGATGAACCTATTCTGAAATATTTCCATTCTGAAATCTGTTTCATTGAAAAGAATGAAGACTTGGAACTTAATTGTAATTCTGCCAGGACTGTAGTATCCTCCTCACAGCCAGGACTCTAAAGGTACCACATCAACACATCCAAGTATCTAAAACAGCATTGCTAAATAATCAAATGCCTGAAAACTTAGTTTCTTAACATTATGCTAATGCTTAAAAGATAAATTTGACTTCTGGTATAAAAGCAGATGAAGTAACATCCAGAGGACTGTTCTCTAACAGCCTTTCCTTTTCACTTTGCTTTTTAGAAAAAATAATTATATGTTTTTCTGAAAGAATATAAAAAGTGCTTGCATATAGTGGTATATACCTTTAATTCCAGCACTCAGGAGGCAGAGGCAGAGGCAGATGGAACTTTGTGAGATCAAGACCAGCCTAGTTTATATGGTAGATTCTGGCCTGCTTAGGAAGGAGACTCAGTCTCTCCTACCTCTCTTAAAATGGTCCTGATCCTTGAGAGGAAGGGTATAATATACATGTCCACTAGTGGGTGAGCACTCCACTTGAGAACTTCTGTGTTAACTGTTGTCCATGGAACAAAGTTATTTCTGTTGAAGTCTGAGAGGTGCCCTAATACACTGGTATTGAAATACAAATGTAGAGGCCAGTGTTCATTTAGCAAAATCACAGCAGTGGGTTCACCCCTTTGGGACCATGAGCTCCATATCCTTGAGTTCTTGACCAGATTTACTATCTAGAACATGCATTTCATCCTATGGAGCATACTGTAAATCCAAACAGAAGGCAGTTGTTTAACTTCATTGCATTCATTGTACTATTGTGATCTGTGGGTGCATCTCTCTATGCTGCTCACAAGGTTTACAACTAAGACTGTTGATGAGTTTTTCCCCAGTAGCCTAGATAGCACTTTCTGGAACAATGAAAACACAGAGGAAGTTTCCTGGTCCATACCAACTTGATTTCTCAATGTCCTGTGAGAAATGACCTGGGTTTTCAACAATAGGGTCTTTATCAAGTCCTGGCAACCAATAACAATGGAAAATAACCTGTATTGTTTGAGGCTTTTTGAAACAACCCTGACCAATGACTCAATAGGAGATATCCCATATATGACACTGGTCTTTTATTGGGTATAGTATTGATGAAATGATGATTGTTAAGTCACTGAGAGATAGAATCATCACTTTAGAAGGTAATTTCATAAATGTGGATATTAGGACCCTGGCCACAGGCCTCCTTGCTACCTGTCACTGCATGACAGCCATGGCCCTGATGGGGAATCTATATCTGGGATATACAAAGTATCATTTTACAAGGTAGTTATTGACCTATATGTACTGCTTATGTTTAAACCTTATCTGTAAGTAGTCTATACCATTATGGGAAACATAATCATGCTGTAATGATGGAATGCTTACACAGTAGTGTCCTTCCCTCTTAGGATTCACTTTCCAAAGTTTTAATAACCTGTGTTCAACCTTGGCCCAAAGTTAATAAATGGAAAATTTCATAAATAAAATACTTGTCCATAGTTAATTGCATGTTGCATCCTTTTTAGTAGGAATATGACCATATTTCTTCCCACATGAAATGAGATCAACCTTCGGACCACATACTCAAACTTCCCATGTCACTATAACCACCTCCATTATCATATCAACTATAACAGTATCACAGTGGTTTTGTTAGATAACCTGTCCTTTCTCAGTATGCTCCCCAACAATAAGAGTAGTGATTCTGCTAATTCATTTATGTCAAAAAGAAGTCATGAAGCACTTCTTTTGTGTGAAAAGAAAACACAGTAAGATATTTTGAGAGAGAGCACATTTATACAACCTTTAGAACAACATATTTTATGATTGCTTTACCTATTATTGTTGTTTTTTAATGTCTTACTCTGTTGGTTTATAAATTAAATTTCATCCAAGATATATAAGGGTGTCAGTACTATCCAAGGTCTCAAGCATCTATGTGGGTGTTGGGAACATAATCTCTGTGAACAACAGACTGCTGTAATGGTAATGCAGTGTGAGCACATTTATACTAAACTCCTTAATGTAAGAGGGATTATATCACAGTTTTTAAAAATAAACTTGTGCTTTAGGGTATAATCTTTAGCTATTAATAAATATTAATCTACTGAGTAACAAATCATTGCCATCCAGGTTATGAGGTGTAAATAAATAAATAAGAATTGTAATGGAATGGAAGTGACTGTTGCAACTGCCTCAGAATGTATAATTTTTCCAACATAATGAAAAACAATCCTGTAAGGAAAAAGCTGTTGCCTTGGTCCTTGGAAGTGTTCAAATAGTTAATTATTTTAGCTTCTTAAAGTAAAATCTTAATCCAAATGTTGTGTCATAGTCAATGATAAGCAGATAGAACAAGTCAAAAATTACAGATGATGCTATAGTACAGACATTGCGTGTGCAGGGCCGAGATACAATTCACGTGATATGTACGTGCTGAGACCCTGGATAAAGGTGTTCACCCCGGAAGCTGGCCAGTCAGATTAGTTCCATCAGCAAGCTCAGCGTTTACAGAGAGACTGTGCCTCGATGAACAGGGTTTAGGGTGACTGAGGAAGACTACTAATGATAACCTCACGACTGCACACACACACACACACACACACACACACACACACACAGAGGCTGTCCACACATACACAAGCACATATGCACACAAAATATATACCACACACATACACATGAGAAAGGAATTTCAAGGGCAACCAAGTTTGCTTATTTGATATGCATTTGTCATTTTACAGTTTTAAAACATAAAAACTCATTAAAAATCCTTATTTCTTCAGGCTTTGAGGAGCTTTAGAGGAAACATATTGGTTCAGGCTCTGGAGTACAATTACTCAGTTATTTATTTCATATGGGTTTTCCCCTAAAACACTTCAGTCTTTCAAAGTCATCCACCTTTTCTAAGTAGAAAATTGTTAAAGACACTTGAGCAGCTTTTCTCCTGGTTCTATTATTACATTTGTTTTATATGTTTGGGATAATTTATATGATGAGCATCTTCCAACCCCAATAGAATTGCCAGTAGACTCATTTAGGTATTCTCTCTCTCTCATATGTAAATGTATATTTATAGATGTACATTTGTGAGTTTTTAACATATAAATTCTATCAAAGCATACATTCACTGTTACAAGTGTCAGAAATCACCAATATCTTCTTAGCCAGAGAAACATTTACTATTTTGAGTTACTTACAAAATTACTGGTCTGATTAGCATATTCAGAAATGATAATCTAAAGAGCTAGAGAGGCACCAAGGTAGCAATCAAAAATAGTACTGCAAATCCAATCCTAAGAGAAGACTCTGGCCAGTGAATGCCAGGTGCTGCCCACATGTCCACTGTGGTGATTCTGGAAGTTGGAATCTACAATGCATCTGTATCCTTTGTTACACCTGGAATTCCAATGGTGTTGGCCCCTGGAAACCATCAACCATGAAAATGTATTCTCATCCCTGCCTTTGGATTGCCTTGTTTTCACTTCAATATTTGGGAAGATAACATTTAATTGTTTCAGACAAGCCTGAAAGGATGCTGGGAGATGGGATATTTGGCAGTTTCATTTTTATTTGAATTCTCAAAGTGTATAATTTTAGACAGTGGATATAAGTTCTGAACAACAACAACAACAACATAAAACTAAGCATGCATTTTGAGTCCTTATTACTATAAACTATTTTGAAACCTTTGTGCTTGTTAGTAAAATATGTATTTTATATTTACATAGTTGCTAACTCTATTGCAAGCTTATGTAACTATAGAAATTAGTATTTTAACACATTTGAGTAATAATATGGAAGTATAACTTGCATTAAAACCAAGAACAGATCCAGATGAGAAGATGAAGGCACCTTTCACCAAGCCTAACAACCTGAGTTCAATCTCTGGGATCCTCATGGTGGAAAGAGAGGGCCAATTCTCCTGCAAGTGTCCTCTGACCTCTGTGTGAGAGGGATAGAATATGCATGTGAGTATGTGTTCATGCACACACAAAAATATATAATAAAAATACAAAAAAGACAATCCAATATTGTAAATGAGGAGAACATAAATTGAAGAATGACAAGCATACCAATTTTTACTTATCCCATCAGTTGATGCATACTCTAAATCTTAACCTGTCATACAGTTATGTAAGAAAACTGGTGTTGGTCTGTGAGTGAGGAGGTTTAGACTTAGTCTTGCCTATGCTGCTGCTGCACTTGTTTTCTTGGTAGCCATTTATACTCCACATCTCATATTCCTGTTGGATAAAATGAATGCATTAACTCTGACTTAAAATATATTCCAGATCATTTGAAAGAAACTAAGAATGACCTTCCCTGGCATACTCCTTCTTGCTCTAGAGCCTCTCATCCCAATATCCTGGCTGTACGGTCTAACTAAATTAACTAGGAACATATTCCATCTTCAGTGGGATTTCAGTTCCTTTGTCCCAATCCAAACACAGTTTGCTTATGCTGTCCATTATTTCTCTTTCCACTAGGAAAGTGTAAGCTTCTACAGTAGAGGCATATTCTCTTCTTAACCAATATCTAGAACAGAGCCCAGTACAGAGAGGACACTCAGCAAATATCTGTGAACAAGTAGATGGATGAAGCAAAAGACATGGAAGCAACTTCAGAGTTAAAATACCTAAATTAAAGCATATAGAGAATTATAGTTCAAGAATTAATACAGAAACTACATTTTTCACCCAAAATACACATTTGTTAAAAAAGGAAATTATGTCAATGACCACAAATGGTTCCTCCTCTAATTCTGGTAGCAGAAATATATTATTTATACACTTAAGAAATTTTACACAAACAATTTCGTGTATCTCTTTCAAAATATTGTTCTTTCAATACAGGGAGAAAGTTTCTGCCATGTAGACAAGTTTCTTGTGATGAATAGCACAAGCTCAGAGGAGGGCACTGGGCAGCAACCTCTTTTGCCTTGGTTCTGTGGTTCACCAGAAAGTCTCTCATTCTTTCTTCTTTACAGTGATATACCATCACCATTGGCCTTCTAAATGCTCCTTTAATTTCTTCCCTCTGCTGCACTGTATGATTTTTATGAGGATGAACAAAGAATTGCTAGTCCATTTTGATCTGCAGTAAATCTGTCTTCTGCCCTTGTTGCTTCTTAAGTGTTCTTTTAGTCCTATTTTCTAAAAATGATTAATTCAACTGAAAAGGTACTGGGATGTGGCATTCTTGGATAATACCTCTTCTTTCTGACTAGCTGCTATTGTGGCTACAATTTATGTGCATTGTACTTGGCCAAGGTTTTCAGACAATATTTAGGAGCATGAGACTGGCAGTTACAACAATTGGGATCTACCCATATCCTACCATTACATTTTCATGTTAAACTGCATGAACTACTTCCCCATTTAAACTCAATGTATATGGTGGATGAGAACTTAGATAACATCTGTCTATATTTCCCTAAAAATTATTCCCAGTATTTGATGTGTAATATGGCCAGGGAAGTTTGATAAGGCGATCCACTTTAGAAGTGGAGATGAAAATAATGCATTAATCACAGACAAAAATAAAACTCAATAATTATTTCTCGTTTTAATAACAATCAATTAGAAATTTATTTGAAACCTTAAGGGTCAGACTGAATAACCTTGGAGAGTGGGAAACTTTTTTACATATATATAGTATAATAAAAGACGAAAATATATATATATATAGATAATATAAATATAGATAATATATATATAAGTGTAATATTCTCTGGTTCCAAATGGGCAAAGACTCCCATCATGAGTGTGCAAGCATGCCGGCAGAGACTGACCAGAGTGAAAAGTGGGAATACTGGACATCTTGAAAGGTAGGCACCAGACAAGCAGGAGGGCGAACTTGGAAACCAGTAAAGCTTGAAGAATGCCTCAAAGCTGCCCTCGTGATGTGCTTCTCCTTCTAATGGCCACACTTCCTAAAGCCTCCCAAAACGGCATTCCCTACTGAGGTCAAAAGTCCATATACTTGGATCCTCTGGAGGACACTCTCATTCAAAACACCACATCCATCGCACCTGGCCGCCATAGGCTCATGACATCCAAAAAATGAAAATGCATTTAGTCCATATTAAATAGTCCCATAGCATCCCACAGTCTCGAAATATTCAAAAGTCCACAGTCCAAAGGTTTTTTTTCCAAGACTTAAGGCAATTTCTTAACTGTAAGCCCCTATGGAATCAAAAGGAAAATTACATATTCCCAACATACACTGAAACTGAATACACATTCCCATTCCAAAATGGAGGAATGGAGACATAGTGAGGAAATATCAGACCAAAGCAAGACCAAAAACCAGAAAGAAAAACACCAAATACTCTATGTCTGATTTTTAGGACTTCCAAAGGGATTAGATGGCTCAGCCCTTTTTGCTTTGTTTTGCAATATACATCTCTCTCTCTCGAGCTGGTACCACTCCCTGCATACAGCTCTCCTTAGCAGGAGTCATGACTAGCATCTCCAAGGTATTCTTGTGGTCCCACTCCCAAACGGGCTTCACTGCACAGCTTCATGAAATGGGCTGCAGGGACTTCTTTAAGCAGGGACACTCCTGTTGCATGCTGCCTAGCCCCAGAGGTTCTCTGAAACCATGAAGAATAATGACTTTTTTACTCTTGAATCTTCCATACCTCTAAAGCCAGCACCAAGGGAACAACACTGCAAATTTGGCTGACAACCTGGGATGGCCCCTACCCTGATTCACCCACATTTGCAGCTTTTCTATGCTGTGGTTTTCTAGGAGTATCAACTCCCGTGGCATTTTCCTCTCACAAGTGGGAGACTTGTAAGTGTGGTCTTACCCTGATGGTACTCCACTCTTTCCATTGTTTAAATTCAGATCTCTAGGATGCTGCTCAAAGACATAAATTCCCTTATCAAAGAGCCTTTACTTCACCACATGCCTTGGCTCCAGTTTGGCATCCAAGTGCTCTTTTTCAATCCAAACAACATTCTGCATTTGTTTCTGCCTCACTTACTCTATTTCATTATAGACCACTATAATATTCACCACTAAAAACCACACTACTGATATTATGGTAGGCTGTCTTGGTATTTCCTCTTCTAAAGAAATTAGTCCATTACTTTTCAATCTAGCCTCTGGAAAGTTCTTGGACTGTTAGTAGACAGAAGCCAGACTCTTGGACAAAATATCCCAGTAGCTACTTAAATTCTTCTTTCCCTCTGGAATGGCATTTTTCTCATCACTATTTTATTCCAAGCTCCAACTAAAATGGCCCATTAAGCTCTCCTTAGCTTAGAACATCCAACTATTTTTCTGGTCCAAACTTCCAAACTCTTCCTCCAAAAGAACCACATGGTCAGGTTCTTTATAGCCAACAGCCCTCTCTCTGGTACCACCTTCTATATTAGTTACTTTTCTGTTGCTGTGAAAAAACACTGTGACCAACAGAACTTACAGGAGGAAGAGTTTATTTGAGTTTATGATTTTAGATGGATTACAGTCTGTAGTATATAGGAGGCACAGTGGCAGGAGATGGCCAGAGTAAAAAGTGGAGCACTCAAACCTCGAAACAGGCACAGGAAAGCAGAGCTGGCAATGGAAATCTTTGTGTGACTTTCCTGGAGTCCTATTTAATTTTATTTTAATAATATTTTATTGATTCTTTGAGAATTTTAATTGTACAATGTATTTTGATCATATTCAGACTCTGGCCCCAGCTCCTCTCAGATCCAATTCCCTACCCTCCTCACTTCATGTCCTCTGTTATTTTTCTAAGGCCAAGGACATTTAATTTGTTTTCCCCAAATGCTTTTTTGGGTAGGTCCATCTCCTGTAATTTGATAAACATACCTGGTGTCATACTCATCTTAAAGAAAGCTGACTCTTCCTCAAAGAAGCTATCAATTTCTAATATCCGTTATGGTAAGTATGGGGCTCCTTACTCATCCACACCCACTACACTTGGATTTTGTCTGGTTTGGTCTTGTGTAGGACTTGTGCATACTGTCATAATAGCTGTGGCTTCATGTGTATAATAGCTTTGTTGTGTCTGGAAAATCAGTTTCCTTGTATTCATCTACCGCATATGGCTCTCATATCTTTCTGTCTCCTCTTCTTCAATGAGCCCTGGGAGAAGAGGGTATGATACAGATGTGCTATTTAGAGGAGAGTTCTCTACAGTCTTTTATTTCTGTGGAAGTTGACGTTTTAGGTCTTCATGTAAATTGACATGTGCTACAACATGATGCCTCTCTGGTGAGAATTAAGAGATACATTAATCAATGAGTATAATAACAAGTCATTAGGAGTCAGTTTAATATGTCTACTTCACAGGAGAAGTAGTAGGTTCTGCCCTATAGCCTGTGACCTATATAGCCAAAGTTTCTTTGCCTTGATATGATAAAAATGCCAGCTATAGGCTCCATCTTGTGAAACAGGCCTTACATCTAATAAGGCAGTGTCTGGTTTTTCACAGAACATCAATGCCACTATTGAGTCATAATTTCGGGCTTTTTTAACAACTGAATAATATTCCATTGTATAAATGAACCTTGTTTTCATTATCCCTGCATTGTTTACATTTCCTGGCTGTTGTGAATAGAGCAGCAGTGAACATGGATGAACAAGTATCTCTGTAGTAGGATACAGAGTCCTTCTAAGACATGTTTGTGTGATGTAGCTGGAGTATATGGTAGATCTATTTCTAGCATTTAGGGGAATCTACTCACTGATTTACTTAATAGTTTCACATTTTATACTCCTAACAGCAGTTATAGTTGGGTGGACTTAAATCTTGACCCTCAATTCTATTTCATATGTGTTTGTTTTTATGCTGGTACTATGCTGTTTTTATTGCTATAACTGTAGTGTAATTTGAAATCAGGGCTGATGATTTAATTCTTCAGAAATTTAGTGACTAGCCTGTGTTTTTAGTATTTACATATAAAGTGCCAGATAACTTTTTAAATTTCTGTGAAGAATTCTGCTGAAATTTCAACAGGAAATTTTGTTGAATCTGTAGATTACTCATGGTATCATGGCCATTTTCACAATATTGATCTTACTGATACCATCTCTGGTATCTTCTTGAATTTCTTGCTTCAATTTCTTAAATTTTCATTATATAAATCTTTCACATCTTTGGTTAGATTTATGCCAAGATATCTTTTTGAGGCTTTCCTGAATAGGAACATTTCCCTAGTTCCTTTTCCTTTTATTTTTTTCTGTTGCCCCCACCCCACCCCACCCCAGATCATGAATTCTGCCAGAACTGTCCTGCATCTTTCACTCAGTCTGGTTTTTTTTATGTTTAGGAATTCACTCTTTCCTCCATTAATTTTATATTACTCTAAAATATGGATACATATTCTCCATCCATATACAGTAATCACTGAGTCTGAAAATAATTGGTTGGTGGATTCTAGAGCTCACTGAGAGATTCACATTTTGATGACATAGTTGTTTTCAGATAAACAGAAGTATAACCATAATGTCGTTCAGCTTGCCTTTCATCTGGGGGATTTGGTATTAGCATCCACAAATGAGGGAAACCATTCTCCATCTGTCTTTCTGGAGCTGTGTTACTTCACTCAGGATAATGGCTTTGAGCTCCAACCATTTACCTGCAAAGTTCATAATGCCATCTTTCTTTACCACTGAATAGTACTCCATTGTGTAGATGTACCACATTTATGTTATCCACTCGTCTGTTGAAGGGTATTTGGGTTGGTCCCAGCTCTTCACTATTGTGAAGAGAGCTGCAATAAACATGGGTGTGCATGAATCATTGCGGTAGGATGAGTCTTTGGGGTATATACCCAAGAGTGGTATGACTGGGTCAGGTGGTAGGCTCATTTTGAGTCTTTTAAGGGTTCTCCACACTGCTTTCCACAGTGGTTGTACAAGTTTACATTCCCACCAGCAGTGGATGAGTGTTTCCCTTTCCCCACAACCCCTCCAGCATCTGGTGTCTTTTATTTTCTTGAACTTAGCTAGCTGTACTGGAGTGAGAGGCTATCTGACAGTGGTTTTAATTTGCATTTCCTTAATTATTAATGATGTTGAACACTTTTTAAGATGTTCTCAGCCATCTTTAATTCCTCACTGGTGAAGACTCTGTTCAGCTCTTTACTCCCATCTTTTGAGTAGGTCATTTGTTTTTTGAGTAGTTTATATATTGTTTACATTACTACTCTGTCAGATGTATCACTGGTAAAGATTTCCTCCCACTCTGTGGATTTTCTCGTCACCTCCTTGATAGTTTCTTTCACTGTACAGCAGCTTTTGAGTTTTATGAGGTCCCATTTGTTCACTGTTGACCTTAATTCCTGTGCAGCTGCTGTCTGATTTAGAAAGTCTTTTCCTATGCCCATGTCTTGTAGGTTGTTGCCAACTTTTTTCTCTATCGCCTTCAGGGTTTCAGGCTTCATGCTGAGATCTTTGATCCACTTGGAGTTGATTTTTGTACAGGGTGAGAGGTAGGGGTTTAATTTTGTTCTTCTACTGATGATGATCCAATTTTGCCAGCACCATTTGCTGAAGATGCTATCCTTCCTCCAATGAGGTTTTTTTGCCCCTTTGTCAAATATGAGGTGGCTGAAATTGTATGAGCTCAAGTTTGGATCTTCAATTTTGTTCCATTTGCCAACAGGTCTGTTTTTGTGCCAGTACCAGGCTGTCCTTATTACTATGGCCTTTTAATATACTTCGAAGTGTGGTAGGGCAATCCCCCCTGTATTGTATTTTCAACTCAGGGTTGCTTTACCTATTCAGGGTCTTTTGTTTTTCCATATGAATTTAAGGAATTTTTTTCCCAAGTCTGTGAAGAAGCTCATAGGGCTTTTGATTGGGATTGATTGAATCTGTAAATTAGTTTTTGAGTAAAATAGACATTTTTTACTATATTAATTTTCCCAATCCATAGCATGGGGGTCTTTCCATCTTTTGATGTCATTTTCAATCTCCTCTTCAGGAGTTTAAAATTTTTGTAATAGAGTCTTTGGTATTTTTTGGCTAGTTTTGTTCCCAGGTATCTTAATTTTTGAGGTTATTGTGTAGTGGGAAGGTCTTCTTTATTCCTTCTCCATTGTTTATTGTTGGTGTAAAGAAAGGCTACTGATTTTTCTAGGTTAATTTTCAAGCACAATATTTTACTAAACTCTTTTCATTCCTAAATTTCCTGGTGGTGTTTTTTACCATTCCTTAGGTAAACTACCATATCTTCTGCAAAAATGGATAGCTTAACTTCTTCTTGTCTGATAAGTACTCTTTTAATTTCCTTTCTTGTCTTATTGCCCAAGCAAGTGTTTTGAGCACTATATATGAAGCAAGTGGTGATAGGGGGCAGCTTGCCTGGTTCCACCTTTAGGGAAATGGTTCAATTTTTCTCCATTTAAGGATGATGTTTGGCAGTGGGTTTTGCTATATATGGCTTTGGGCTGTTGAGGATGTTCCTTTCAGTCTCTTCCCGCTAGGACTTTACATGAAGGGATTTGGATCTTGTCAAAGGCTTTTTTTTTTTCGTCTTTGATGGTGTGTTTTTTTGTCTTTCAGTCCATTTATGTGTTTTATTATAATTTATTGCTTTATGTATGTTGAACCATCCCTGCATTTCTGGTATGAATCCAACTTCATCATGATGGATGATCTTTTTTGATGTGGGTCTGTATGTGATTTGCAGTATTTTGTTGAGAATTTGCTCGATGTTCATTACGAGAATGGGTCATGATGTCGTTTTTACTTGCCTATTTGCCTGGTTTTGGTATTAGAGTGATGTGGCTTCATAGACGGAGTTTGGGAGAATTCCCTCTGTTTGTATCCTTCTAAAGTTTGAGTAGCAATGGTTTTTAGGACCTCTTAAATGTTTTATAGAATTCTGCCGTGAGACCATCTGGACTGGGGCTTCTTTTAGTTGGGAGGTTTTTATTTATATGTTCAATTTCCTCAAATATTATGGGTCTGTTTAAACTGTCAATCTCTTCTTCATTAAGCTTTGTTGGTTCCCAGGATTTCAGATATTCATCCATTTCTCTTAGGTTTTCAACTCTCTTTAGATTCTTCTTGAGTTGTTTTTCTTTTTTTTTAATATTTTTTTATTTTTTTTATTAATTTTATTTATTTCTGTATGTGTATGAATGTACTGTCTGCATGCAAGTCTGTGCACCCGTGTCGTGCAACGCCGTGGAGGTCAGAAGAGGGTCTCGGATTCCCCTGGAACTGGAGTTCTCCTGGAATTGGAGCTTCAGACGGTTCTCAGCCGCCATGTGGGTGCTGGGGATCAAACCCGGGTCCTCTGTAAGAGCAGTCGGCGCTCTTAACCGCTAGACCATCTCTCCAGCCCCCTTCTTGAGTTTTTCAATCTCTCCCCTTAGTTCTTTCCAAGGATTGTCATTATCACCCTCTTGGTATGTACTTCTTGAGTTTTTCATTCTCTTCCCTTAGTTCTCTAATTTCTTTGTCTTTGTCTACAGTTGTTTTTCTAAAGTCCCTGTCTTGGTTTTCTTCTAGGGAGATCTCATTGTAGGAGTCTTCTGTAGGGTTGGTAGGTTTCAGCGTGGAATTATTATGAGCTTTTCCCATTTTTTTTTTTTTGTCTTTGACATGTGGATTTGTTTGTTTGTTTCTTTGTGTTCTGGTGCCTCAGTGTTGGCTGCACAGCTAGAGCCTCTGCACCACCACTTCCCTAGACTGTTCTTTTGCAGGTTGGTGCTCTGCAGGACACGTGTGAAGTCTGCTCACCCAGCGGGTTGCACTCTGGTCTTGTGCTGTGTGGTACACATCTAACTCCACCCCCCTAGTTCCTTTTTCAATGTGCTTGTTGTTACATAGGAAGATCACTGATGTTTGTGTGTTAGTTAGTAGTGTACCCTCCTACTATGCTGGAATGTTTATTTGCTCTAGCTGTTATCTGGAGGAGGAGTCTTTGGGGTCTTTTATGTAGCATCATATCATGGGCAAATAAGGATACTTTGATTTCTTTTTTTTTTCATTTCCTATTTATATCACCTTTACTATCTGTACTTCACTTGTTCTATTGCCCTAGCTAAAACTTCAAATACTATATTTAATAGAGATGGAGAGAGTGGACATCCTTGTCTTATTCCTGATTTGGGTAGAAATGCTCTGAACTTTTCTTTGTTTAGTATTCTATTTCCTCTGGGCTTCCTGTTAAGATCCTTATTATGTTGAGATATTAGATTCTGTAGGACTTTTATCATCAAGGGATTTTGGATTTTGTCAAAGACCTTTTATGCATCTACTAAGGTAATCATGTTGTTTAGTCTTTGAGGCTATTTATGCAGTGGATTACATTTGTGTCTTTACATAAGTTAAGCCCTTCTTAAGTCTCTGGAATGAAGCCAATTTGATCATGGTGGATGATGTTTTTGATGTACTCTTGACTTCAGTTTGCAAGTATTTTATTGAGAATTTTGGGTCATCTATTTCTATTCACCCCTGAAGAAGAGGGTGATGGCATACCAAAGAAATGATTCCACCCAAGTCCAGCTTGGTGAACCATTGAATTTACTTGAGTCACTTACAAGATCCGGAGTGAGGAGTTACAGCACTTCTCAGGCAGGTCCATAACCAAAAACCCCACCCTCACCTGGGTGATGACTCACAAAAGGTTTCTCTTTAACAACTTACAAAGTATTTCTTGTGCAGGGCTCCTTGAGCTTTGGTCCAAGTAGCTGAGAGTGGCCCATATTGGAAAGAACAACAACGACAACGACGACGACGACAACAACAACAGAAAAGACTGCGTCAAAGAACTGACTGAAACGGTGAACTTCTGCTTGAAACAGTCAACTTCTATATCGAGAATTTTGAGAAAGACTGAGAAAAAAGATGAAAAACATGTTTGGCAGAATGCATAAGCTTTGGTGGGGTGGGGGGCTAGGGAGGGGGACAAGGGTCTAGATTTGATTTGTAACAAAAACAATAACAATAAATAAGAATAAAACAATAAAAAAGAAGAAAAAAAAAACTTACAGTCAGCTATGCCACAGATGAAGCTCCTCTCCCACATCAACTGATCATTGCTAATATAACCTTTGGCAAGGCCTGCATGAGCATTGTAAGTTCCTTGTGAGTTTCATGAGCCACCCCCCACACACAAAAGTTTCAATTCAAAGAAAACAGGTACAGATCACACCACCACTTCTTCCATCTCCTATATTTTAACTTCTCTGGCATACCTATGAGTGTGGAGGGGTTGTGGAATTTTTTTCCCAGTTATGGCTGAGCATTGACCAAAATTCAACTGGAGCATTTCACTTATTCTCAGTATTTTGACTATTATCATTCTCCGCAGTAATTGTTACTCACTTGGAAATAAAAACTTTCCTGACAAAAGCCAAAAACAGAGACAATATAGAGTCACAGACCAAAGAGTTAGAAAGCACTTTGAAAGCCACATAATCTCTTAGAAGTACCTTTTTCTACCCACATAGGGTTACTTCATTTAATTATTTATCCATTATTTTTTTTACTAATTCTCTCAAGTGCTTTTCTTTATTTTTAAATTTTTTTAATTTTAAGTTGAACTTTAGAGTACACATAGCATCAAAGTAACATAAATGAAACTTGTGATACCAAAAAAAGGCATCAAAATACAGTGATACTTTAACATGGAAATTCCACTTTCTTTTCCAACTTGTATTGCATATATATATATATATATATATATATATATACACATATATAAATATATACATACATACACATATCACCTGAGTTGGAGGATTTTCTTTCTTTCTTTTTTGCCAAATTATTTTTATTTTTTTATGTGTATGAATATATTGCCTGCATGCATGCAAGTGCACCTGTGTTGTGCAATGTCCACAGAGGTCAGAAGAGGGCGTCAGATCTCCTGGAACTGGAATTTCGGACAGTTGTTAGCCACCACCCTCGTGGGTGCTGGGAATGGAAGCCGGGTCCTTGCCAGAGCCGTCCTTGCTTCTTAACCCTGGGGCCATCTCTACAGCCTCAAGACCTTTCAACTTTTAACACAGGGAGAGAGCTTGCTCATGGCTGTTCTAAATACATCCTGTTGAGCCGGCCACACCTTTAATCCTAGCACTTGGGAGGCAGAGGCAGGCGGATCTTTGTGAGTTCAAGGCCAGCCTGGTCTACAGAGTGAGTTCCAGCACAGCTGGGACTACAGGGAGACCCTGTCTCAAAAGACCAAAAAAAAAAATAAATAAATAAATAAATAAATAAATAAATAAATAAATACATCCATCCTGTTGAAACACAAGTCTGCATTTAAGGCTCGATTCTAGAAAAGGAGTCCGATTTCAGTCCAGGCAAACACATGGGGAGAAAACCTTGAGGAATAAAGTACTCTTTGTTTCCACTTTGCAGTTGGCGCTCTTAACCGCTGAGCAATCTCTCCTGCCCCATATACTGGCCTTTTATCAGGAGAGATGGATAGTTATATATTTATTTCTCAGCTTCCACAGCACCCAGACTGATCTGACATCCTCAGATGCTAAACTGTGTAAAGCTCTCTCATTTCTTCTTTAAGTTTTTTTTCTCAAAATATCATCTCAGAGAGAAACTTTTACCTTTCTCTTTCTCTCCTTGCTATCTGATTTGTTTTTTTCATGGGTTCCAAGCTTTTGAATGCCAGAACAGGCTCTTCAGCATAGCTCTAATTTGTACTCTTTCTTTTTATTTTTGGAATTTTTAATACATTTTTATTGTTATTAAACTTTTTCATGCCTCATACATCACTTATCAATAAAATTTAGATTCATTTCTCCTTCCATGGCCCCCACCCCACCCGAGTTCATGCACTGTGCTATACATGTCTTGCATCTTTTTCTGAGTCTTTCCAGAGTTTTTTTCAAAGCAGAGGATTATTGTTTTGGGAAGAACACACACACACACACACACACACGTGTGTGTGTGTGTGTGTCTCACTTATATTAAAATTATGTCATCTGAAAACAAACTGTATGTTATTTCCAAATCATATTTCAGAATTCACATTTTAACATTTGATTTTATATTACCCTAAAATATGCAAACATACCCTCTACCCATAAACCAAAATTCCAAAGTGTAAAAATAAATAGTAGATTAATTCTGGAACCTATTAAGAGATTCACCATATAAGAGCACAGTGGTTTTCAGATCACAAGTAATATAACATTAATGTTTCTCAGTTTGCCTTACAACTAGGTACTTGGTGCTAGCACCCACAGATGAGAGATACCATTCCTCACTTGTTTTTCTGGGACTGTGATACTTCACTTAACACAATATCTTCTAGTTCTATCCATTTACCTGAAAATTTCATGATGGCATCTTTCTTTACCACTGCATAGAACTCCATTGTATATGTAGATGTACCACATTTTCTCTATTCACTCCTTGGTTGAGGGGCCCTTGGGTTGGTTCTAGCACTTCGCTGTTGTGAAGAGAGCTGCAATAAACATGGCTGTGCATGTATCTCTGCAGTGGGATGAGTCTTGTGGGTTGTATGGCTGGGTAGGTGGTAAGCACATTTTGAATCTTTTAAGGGTTCTCCACACTGCTTTCCACAGTGGTTGTACAAATTTATATTCCCACAGCAGTGGATGAGTGTTCCCCTTTGCCCACAACCTCTCCAGTATTTGGTATCATTTGTTTTCTTGATGCTAGCCAATCTTACAGGGGTGAGATGATATCTTAAAGTGGTTTTAATTTGCATTTCCTTAATTATTAGTAATGTTGAACACTTTTTAAGATGTTTCTCAGCCATCTCTATTTTCTCACTTCTGAATTCTTTATCAGCTCTTTGCTCCATCTTTTGAGTTAATCATTCATTTTTAGTTCTTTGTTTTTTGAGTAGTTTATATATTCTGGAAGTTAATACTCTGTCAGATGTATCAGTGGTAAAGGTTTCCTCCCACTCTGTGGGTTTTTTCTTCACTTACCTGATTGTTTGTTTCACTCTACAGAAGCTTTTGAATTTAATGAGGTCCCACTTGTCAATTGTCAACCTTATTTTCTGCTCAGATGCTGTCTGATTTAGAAAGACTTTTCCTATGCCTATGTCTTGTAGGTTGCTGCCAACATTTTCTTCTATCACCTTCACAGTTTCAGGTTTCAGGTTGAGGTCTTTGATCCATTTGGAATTGATTTTTGTACAGGTGAGAGGTAGGGGTTTAATTTTATTCTTCTACAAGTGGTGATCCAGTTTTGGTGTTGACCATTTGCTGAAGATGCTGTCTTTCCTCCATTGAGTTTTCTTGGCCCCTTGTCAAATATGAGGTGGCTGAAATTGTATGTGCTCAAGTTTGGATCTTCAGTTTTGTTCCATTGGTCTATAGGTCTGCTTTTGTGCCAGTACCAGGCTGTTTTTATGACTATAGCCCTGTAGTGTAGTTGAAGCCTGGTATCAAGATCCCCCCTGTATTGCTTTTTTCACTCAGGGTTGCTTTGGCTATTTGGGGTCTTCAGTTTTTCCATATGAAATTAAGGATTTTTTTCCAAGCCTGTGAAGAAACTCTTGGGGATTTTAATTGGGATTGTATTGACTATGTATACTAATTTGGATAAAATGGACATTTTTACTATATTAATTTTTCCAGTCTGTGAACAGGGGAGGTCTTTCCATCTTCTGATGTCTTCTTCAATCTCCTTCTTTGGGGGTTTAAAATTTTTGTTGTAGAGATCTTTGGTGTCTTTAGTTAGGTTTGTTCCCAAGAATTTTATTGTTTTTGAGGCTATTGTAAGTGGGAAGGCCTCCTTGTATTCCTTCTTCTGTTGCTTGTTGTTTGCGTAAAAAAGGCTACTGGTGTTTCTAGGTTAGTTTTATATCCTGCCATTTTACTGAAACTCTT
>VZQC01001494.1:12632-40502 GCA_009823505.1 Rhizomys pruinosus | reverse complement strand
AAAAAAAAAAAAAAGTAAAGCTATACTTCTTTGTATCTGCATGCAACTTTAGTGTTAAAATATGAATCTCTAAATGTGTTTTGGAATTAACCAATTGTTTATTTTCAGATTTTGTAAATTTGATTTATGTGTGGAATGTATATATGCATATTTTGGAATAATATAAAGTCAAAGAAAAATAAAAAGAGAGAAAAACCTATTCAAAGAACTGACCAAAATAGTAAACTTGTGAATCGAAAAGATTATAAAAGAGCAAGAAAAAGATGCAAGAAAGGACTTAACATGTATGACAGAATCCATGAGCTCTGGTGGGGGTGGGGGGGCATGAGGAGTGAGCATGGATGGGGGAATGAGTCTGAATGTGATTTAAAAATGTATGAAATGCGTTCAATAAAAATGAAAAATAAAGTGTTTACCACCACACGTGGTTTGTTTAATTTACAATAATAGAATCATGGACTTGTTCGTCTTTGTGAAAATTGTTCATGAAACTGCAAAAAGGAGTTCTCAAATATATTTTTGATTAGAGGACAGTGAAATATCTTTTGCCATTTTATACAACAACTTAGTTTAAAAAGAAAAGGTCGGGGCTGGAGACATGGCTCAGTGCTTAAGAACACTGGCTGTTCTTTCAGACAACTAGGGTTCAATCCCACCCCCTAATGGGGCTAACGAACATCAGTTATTCCAGTTACAGGGAACCCAACAACCTCTTCTGAACTCCATGGGAACTGCAGGACATGGGTACACTCGTATACATAAAATTAATAAGGAAACTATGAAAGAAAATATATTTCTTGCTTAGATTCTATGGCTGAGTGAAGATGAAGCCTTCAGGATGTAGACTCCCTAACCATGGGGGTAAGAAACCTATGTTTCTGGTGATTTCAGCTCTAAGATAAAAAGATAATCTGTTTGTTTATTCACTAAAAAATCCACTGTTGAGAATCTCTTTACAGTGTGACATGTAAGGCACCAAATGCCAAACTTCTGAATATCAGACATAATTTATTTTTATCACTCCAAAACACTTATAAGGTCCTCTTGTGGCTTACAAATGTACAGCTATAACATGGTCATTAAACCATCACACTAGAACCAGATGTACACAAAAGGGACATGTACTTACAATGAAAACAGGAAGGAGCAGGACCTCAATCAGAAAACTTTACTATATTATTATCAAGTTAGATCTCACTATCAAGAACAGTATGGCAGACTCTCTTGGTTTTGAGGACACCAAAAGGATAGGATTATGTAGCTAAATGTATCATTATCATATAGGAAATTTGGTAATTCCTTATAAGGAAGGATGTGATCAGGACATATAACAGGCAACTTGAAATAGATGCCAGAATTCCGAAGTCTGAGAGAAGAATCTTCCACCACGCCTGCAGAATCCCCAGAGAGTGCAAGGGGGTGCTTCGAAATATTCCAAAAATGACAATTATTTTCATGACTTACTTTTTACAAACCAATGTGATTAGAATGGTATATTAGTCACTTTTCTGTTGATGTGATAAAACACCATGACCAAAGGAACTTATAAAAGGAAGAGTTTATTTGAGCTTACAATTGACGGTTCCAGGGAATTAGAGTCCATTGTGGTGGGAGGCATGGCAGCTGGAGCTGGAGCAGCAAGCCGAGGGTCACATCTCGCAATGAGCACAGGAAGCCAAGAGAGCGACTGGAGACCACAAAGCTTGTTAAACTCACTAAGCCTGCCCCCAGTGACATACTTCCTCTAGCATGGCCACACCTTCTAAGATATCCAAGAACAGTGCTACCAACTGGAGACAAATGTCTGAATACTTAAAGCCTATGGGGGACACTCATTCAAACCATCACATTCCACTCCCTGGCCCCCATAGGCTCCTGATCATATAAAATGCAAAATGCATTTAGTCCAACCTTAAAAGTCCCCATAGTCTTTACCAGTTTCAATGCCATTCAAAAGTCTACAGTCCAAAGTCTCTTCTGAGACTAAGGCCAATCTCCTAACTGTAAACTCCTGTAAAATCAAAAGGTAAATTACAAACTCCTAACATACAGTGGAACTGAATACACATTCCCATTCCAAAAGGGACGAATAGAGGCATAGTGAGGAAATATTAGACCAAAACAAGACCAAAAACCAGCAGGGCAAAAACCAAGTCCAGTAGCTCCATGTGAGACTTCTGGGATTTTACTTCCAAAGGGCTTAGATGGCTCAGCTCTTCCAGCTTTACTTGCAACATAGATCTCTTTCTTAGGCTGGTATTACTCCCTGTATGCTGCTCTCCTTAGCAAATATCTCACAGGTATGGCATCTTGAATGTCTTCTTGGGGTCTCCACTGCCAACTGGGCTTCACATGCAATGGCCTATGAGGGCCTTCTTTATCCAGGGACACCCTTGCTGCACTCTGCCTGACCTTGGCAGCTCTCTGAAACCATGGAGGAAGAACTGATGACCCCTTCACTCTTGCAAACTTCATGCCTCTAAAGCCAGCACCACGTGATTGAAATTGCCGAGTTTGGCTGCAAGTTTGGGATGGACTCTCTCCTACTTTAACCACATTTGCAATTTTTCTCTGCCCTGGACTTGTTGGAGGAGAGCAGGGTGTGGCCTTTCCCTGAAGGTACTGATTCTTTTGTTTACTTGTAAATCTCCAGGCCTCTCCTTAATCACTTTAATCTCCTTATGAAAGGGAGCCTCTCCTTCACATGCCTTGGCCACACCTTTAATCTTCCTAGTGTACTTTTCAGATCCAAACTGTACATTCTGCATTTCCTTCTGCCCAATTTGCTCTTTTTCACTGTAGATCTGTATAATATTCACCATTAAAAGCCACATCACCATTTCTACATTAGGCTGTCTTGAAATATCCTCCACCAAAGACATTAGTCCATTGCTTTTCAACTCAGCTTGAGGCAAGCATTTGGGCTGTGGGCAAACTGCTGCCAGACTCTTTATCAAAATATCCCAGTTACTGCCTACGACTTTATTTTCCTCTGGAACTACAATTTTTGCAGCAATGCTTTCTTCCAGGCTTCTACTAGAATGGTCCCTTAAGCTCTGCTTACAGTAGTCAACAGCTTTTTTAGCCCAAAGTTCCAAAGTCTTCCACATTTCTCCAAACATCCACATGGTCAGGTTCTTCACAGCCAACAACCCACTCTCTGATACCAAATAACTGTATTAGTCACTTTTCTATTGCTGTGATAAAACACCATGACCAAAGGAGCTTATAGAAGGAAGAGTTTATTTGAGCTTACGATTGATGGTTCCAGGGAATTAGAGTCCATTGTGGCAGGAGGCATGGTGGCTGGAGCTGGAGCAGCAAGCTGAGGGTCACATCTTGCAATGAGCACAGGAAGTCAAGAGAGCAACTGGAGACCACAAAGCTTGTTAAACTCACTAAGCCTGCCCCCAATAACGTACTTCCTCTAGTATGGCCACACCTTCTAAGACCTCCAAGAACGGTGCCACCAACTGGAGACAAATGTCTGAATACTTAAAGCCTGTGGGGAACACTCGCTCAAACCACCTCAAATGGTATGACTGTTGACTGCCCTTCTTTATGAAGAGAATAAGTTAGTTAACTACTCAAATCTCATCATTTTGGTAAGATTAGATCAATGGTTCAAGTGAAACTTCGTTTTTTAATTTTGAATTTATCTGTAGCAACACAGATGTTTACTGGCAACTCTTCACCATTTAACAAAGGAGCATTTGACCAACACTAAAGAAAGATTTTCTCATATGAGTAGAAAGAAGTCTTCATCTCCATCTGCCTGCTATGATGATACATGGAACCACAGGGTTCTATTTGATCACTCAGCCTGTCTACCATTCTCCCCTTAAATGCCATTGTCCATTGATGATATTTCCAAGCATGCTTACTCAAATTCATCATTAGTAACAGAACTAATTCTCAGAACATCAGAGATTCAGATGGAAGCTAGGTAAGATAGACTTAAGGACTAACTGCAGGTACTACTTTGGGAATAAAAAAAGATAGAAGAAAACTCAGCCATGAGTCACTACATGCAACTTCATTAAGATGTACTTTTACTTTGTTCATGTTACAAATACAGCTTAGAAATCATCTAACAAATATGTCATTTTATTTAACATTAAGTGACAAATTGCTTGCCTTGCTAGTAATCCCATGCCATTTCATTTTTCTGTACTTAGAGATCTCCAAGAAGCTCCATTTTATATAACAGGGGCCCTGTAGAAAGGGAGGGCTGCATTTTATAATAAATATGACGTTCTGCAACAGTGATTGGATCTTTGCTATCTGTAAAAATATATATGCCATCACATGTTATTGAGTTATGATGAATTTTTCAGATGAATATTTACTGTCAGCTGTGATGACTGTTCATCTCCAGCTTCTGTGTGCCTTTCAGGCACAAAATAACTTGCCAATAAGATTCTATTTATCAGGAAAGGAATGCCAGAATTTGAGCTTTATTCTAGTTTGAAGTGGTAACTAGACACATAGTTTTATTTATTTTTCCTGGTCACAAATTGTAGTGAAGATTGTTATTTCAATAAATCACAAGGAAATTTTAATAAATCGAGCCCAAAATGTGGATATTATAGCCAGAAAACACTGAAGAAAGTAGAAACAAGGAAAAAGAAGTAGGTTATCCATGCCAAAATTATTTTCTCTAAGGGCTATGTTCAGAGGGACTTCCTCATTAGACCAGTTCTGTAATAGTTGTGATCTGACTAGTTGCTGAGAATCTCCTGATCCTGCAAAACTGGCCCACTTCAAATTACAATTTATGTGTCACATATTGTCTCTGGTGTGCTGGAGACTGGTCAAGGAGCTTATTCCAGAGCAACAGTTTCCCACAAAGTTTACTTCATGTCCAGTTGTCCTTCCTCAAATTCTAGCCTGCTTTATTGACTACTACTATTCTCCCACCAACAAGCCAAGTTTTAATATATTTTTAAGATGTAAATTTTTATCTGAAAATGATGAAAGTGTGGACATTGTTTAACTGATAGGACTGACACTCCTTAAAGCACTGCAACCTTGCACAGCCAGATCTAGAGTCTGTCTAAACTACAGTAGAATGCAATAGGTAGACTGAGAATAACATCAAAAACTAAGATGAGCATAACATAGATGAGTCAGAAAGTAGAGCCAGAAAGTGTATGAATTCTCTGACTTGTGGAAGTCAGAATTCTTCTTCTTGGTAAATAAAAATTCTCAGAGTAGAGAGAAGTGACATTTAAGGAAACTGATTTTTTTTAACTTAGGAGGAGACCAGTATCATGGCACAAACCATAATCAAACAGAAAGCAAGAATGCATAAGACGAACCTAAACTGGTTTGAGCAGGAGAAAATTTCTTCTGTATGAAATAAAAAGAAAGCAAACAGCATTTACCTACTTGAAAAGAGAGGGTGGCTTTCAAATAAGTATGTGCTAATGAACTATACAGTTAGAATTCTTAGTATTTCAAGGAACTGAAAGAAAATAGGGAGATCAGAAGATAGGTAGAATATTGGGATAAGAAACTCAAGGCCCATGTGATGTTTTGAATGAGAATGTCCCCATAGGCTCCAAGTATTTGGGCACTTTTGTGGGAGGTCTTAGAAGGTGTGTCCATGCTGAACGAAGCTTGTCACTCAGAGTGGGCTTAGAGTTCAAAATGTCTTGCCAATCTCAAGCTGCTCTCTGTTTTCTGTACCAGGTTGAAAATGTGAAGCTTGGCTACCTCCTGTTGCCATGCCTCCCCACCATGATGAGCTCCACTTGGAACCATCACATGTAAGCTCAAATAATCCCTTCCTTTTCTAAAAAAATTATTTGTTTATTTTTTAAGGGATTCTACAATATAAGAGCACAGCTGTTTTCAAATCACATTGGCATTGCTCAGTTTGCCATACAATTAGGTAATTGGTGCTAGCATCCACAGATGAGGGATACATTCGTTGTTTGCTTTTCTGGGACTGTGTTACTTCACTCAGCATGATATTTTCTAGCTCCATCCATTTACCTGCAAAGTTCATGATGTCATCTTTCTTTTTTTGAATTTTATTTTTTTTATGTGTATGAATATACTGTCTGCATGTAGGTCTGTGCACCGGGGTTGTGCAATGCCACGGAGGTCAGAAGAAGGTCTTAGATACCCCTGGAACTGGGGTCAAAGATGGCTATCAGCCGCCATGTGGGTGCTGGGGAACGAACCTGGGTCCTCTGCAAGAGCAGTAGTCGCTCTTAACTGCTAGGCCATCTCTCCAGCCCCCATGTCATCTTTCTTTACCACTGCATAGAACTCCATTGTGTAGGGATGGAGAGATGGCCTAGCGGTTAAGAGCGACAACTGCTCTTGCAGAGGACCCGGGTTCGATACCCAGCACCTACATGGCGGCTGAGAACCGTCTGTAACTCCAATTCCAGGAGAACTCCAGTTCCAGGGGAATCCGACACCCTCTTCTGACCTATGCGGCATTGCACGACATGGGTGCAGAGACATGCATGCAGACAGTACATTCATACACATAAAAATTAATTAATTAATTAATTAATTAATTAAAAAAGATCTCCATTGTGTAGATGTACCACATTTTCTCTATCCACTCCTCAGTTGAGGGGCACTTGGGTTGGTTGCAGCTCTTTGCTATTGTTAAGAGAGCTGCAATAAACATGGCTATGCATGTATCTCTGTGGTAAGATGAGTCTTGTAGGTATATGCCCAGGAGTGGTATGGCTGGTAAACCCTTCCTTTTATAAGTTCCCTTGGTCATGGTGGTTCTATCACAGCAACAGAAAAGTGACCAGTGCACCCATGTTCATAATTATGAACTTTATCATAAGAGAAGTAGGAACCCATTGGCATATTTAAGCGATGGATTAATACAGAATTTAGAAATACTAACCTTCTAGTGAAATCCACCCTGTCACCAACTTTTATAAATAAAGTTTTATTGGAGAAAAGTCATACTCATTTATTTATATGCTATGTCGAAGACTGTGACTGAGACCATATGGTCTACAAAGCCTGTACATTGATTCCTTACTCTTCTGAGGAACTCTATTAACCCTTAAATTGATGTATGTCCATTCTGGACTGAATCACCTGCTGGTTTTGAGGCATGAAGCTAAGCATAGCAACTAAGGGATTGTTCCAGAAAAGGTTAAGCAACAAGTTCATAGATAATTTTATGCCACGGAAATAAAATAATGTCTCATTCAGCAATCTGCTCTCTTAGACTACTGACTCTTGTGTGAAAATTTCTGTAAAAAATGATCTCCTTCCAGTCTTCACACCAACACAGGAAAGAATGAATCTAAGGTGGTATCATCTGAGAATCTAGGTTGATATTGCTTAGTTATATATTCATGAAACACATAAATAAAACAGCAATCAATCATTGTTTGCTTCCATAAAGGAAAAAATTAAAAAGATACTCAAGAATAAATTGATATTCCCACCAAAGAAAGACTGTATTATTTATGTAATGAAGAAAATTGGAAAAAATCTAGCAGTGCTTTCCAGCTGAAGCTGGAAAATAACCTAATAATATTTTAAGACAATATAAGTGAGGCATAATATTAAGATCCATTAATCAGGCATTCTACAGATGAACACTAGAGTAAATCTGAAAGCAAATTCCTGCTGAAATGCAGCTGCATGAAAGCCTCTATTTCTAATTCTATGTAAAGCTAAGCTTGGAATTGGACTTGAGAAAACTCACTGCATGGGGGATCTCCCAAGACCACCTGAAGCACAGGTAGGAGCTGGGTGCTTCAGCCAGGCAGATTGATTGAATTTTCTTGTCTTTGTTGATCTTTGGCCCAATTGGTTGGTTTGGCTGTGGGGGCAGAGTTGTCCTCCCAGCTAGTATAAAAGGTGGGTTTGTGTGAGTCTTGAGATCAGGGATCTCCCAAGACCACCTGAAGCACAGGTACTGGGGTGCAGGCTAAAGAGCAACCCCCCACCCCACCCCCGTGTACAAGTGGATTCTTTGGAGAACCTTCAGAACAGAAAAGGAAGAGTGAGTTGGATTTCCAATAGAAAGCCTAGAGCTTAGAGAAGTCAACACTCCATAAGCAAGGAGAAAAGGAGAAAAACAAATCAATCAAACTATCAACATCAGGATAAGCCCTACTATCTACAAGAACACATGGAGACTGAACAGCACACTCTTGAGTAATGAATGGGTTAAAGAAGAGATAAAGAAAGAAATAAAAGCATTCCTGAAACTGAATGACAATGATAATACAACACAACAAAACCTATGGGATACCTTAAAAGCAGTCCTAAGAGCGAAGTTTATAGCCCTGGGTGCCTACATTAGAAAAACAGAAAGAGCACAAGTGAACAATCTAACACTGCAGCTAAAAGCATTTGAGAGACAACAATAGATGAACCCTAAACACAACAGACAGGAAGAAATAACAAAAATCAGAGCAGAAATCAATGAAATAGAAACAAAGAAAACCATACAAAAAAAATCAATGAATCTAAAAGTTGGTTCTTTGAAAGAATAAACAAGATAGACAGACCTCTAGCCCAGTTAACCAAAAGAAAGAAGGAACAACTCCAAATCAATACAATCCTTGATGAAAAGGGAAATATCACAACAGAGACAACATTCAGAAAATCATATGGTAATACTTCAAAAACCTATACTCTACCAAGTTTGAAAACTTATAAGAGATGGTGAATATCTGAAATCTTGGGAATCACCAAAGCTCAACCAAGAAGAGATCTACAGCTTAAACAGACCCACGATATATGAAGAAATTGAAGATGTAATAAGAAACCTCCCAACTAAAAAAAGCCCAGGCCCAGAAAGTTTCATGGCAGAACTCTATAAAACATTTCAAGAAGACTTACAACCATTATTACTCAAATTGTTTAGAAAGATACAAACAGAGGAAATTCTCCCAAATTCCTTCTATGAGGCCAGCATCACGGTATTACCAAAACCAGGCAAAGATACAACCAAAAAGGAGAACTATAGCCCCATCTCCCTAAAGAACACAGATGCCAAAATTCTAAACAGGGGACTGGCAAATCCCATAGAGAGCCACATCAAGAAGATCATCCATCATGACCAAGTTGGATCCATACCAGAGATGCAGGGATGGTTCAATATATGAAAATCAATGAATATTATCTGCATATAAATGGACTGAAAGACAAAAACCGCACCATCATCTCAATTGACGCAGAAAAAGCCTTTGACAAAATCCAGCATCACTTCATGCTTAAAGTCCTAGAGGGAACTGCATTGGAGGGATCATTCCTCAATGTAATCAAAGCCATATACAGGAAACCCACAGCCAATATCATCCTAAATGGGAAAATGACAGAAACATTCCCTTTAAAGGTAGGAACTCGGCAAGGCTTCCTGCTGTCACCACTCCTCTTCAATATGGTGGTTGAAACACTTGCTAGGGCAATAAGGCAAGAAAAGGAAATTAAAGGAGTCCTAATTGGAAAAGAGGAAGTCAACCTATCCCCTTTTTGCTGGTGATATGATTGTTTACTTAAGGGATGCTAAAAACTCCACCAGAAAACTCCTAGAAATGATTAAGAGCGTCAGTAAAGTGGCAGGATAAAAATTAACCTAGAAAAATCAGTAGCATTTCTTGACACCAACAACAAGCAACTGAAGAAGGAATTCAAGGAGACCTTCCCACTCACAGTAGCCTCAAAAACAATAAAATACCTAGGAACAAACCTAAGGAAAGACACCAAAGATCTCTACAACAAAAATGTTAAACCCTTGAAGAAAGAAATTGAAGAAGACATCAGAAGATGGAAAAACCTCCCATGCTCATGGATTGGGAAAATTAATATAGTAAAAATGTCTATTCTACCCAAACACTTGTATAGATTTAACGCAATCCCAATTAAAATCCCCAAGAGTTTCTTCACAGGCTTGGAAAAAAATGTCCCTAAATTCATTTGGAAAAACAAAAGATCCTGAATAGCCAAAACAACCCTGAGTGAAAAAAAAGCAATACAGGGGGGATCTCTATACCAGACTTCGAAGTATACTAAAGGGCTATAGTCATGACAAGGGGGCCAAGAAGACAAAATGGAGAAAAGACAGCATCTTCAACAAGTGGTGTTGGCAAAACTGGATCACCATTTGTAGAAGAATGAAATTAAACCCAGACCACTCGCCCTGTACAAAAGTCAACTCCAGATGGATCAAAGACTCAACATGAAACCCAAACTCTGAAGGCGATAGAAGAAAAATGGGCAGACTCCAGGACATAGGCTTAGGAAAAGACTTCCTAAATCAGTCGCAGCTGGCAAGAATTAAAGTCGACAATTGACAAATGGGACCTCATTGAACTCAAAAGCCTCTGTACATCAAAAGAAACAATCAAGGAAGTGAAGAGAAATCCCACAGAGTGGGAGGAAACCTTCACCGCTGAAAAAATCTGACAAAGCATTGATTCCAGATATATAAACTACTCAAAAAACAAAGAAGAAAGAAAACAAATGACTCATTCAATAGATGGAGCAAAGAGCTGAACAGAGACTTCACAGTGAGAATTAGAGATGGCTGAGAAACCTTTTAAGAAGTGTTCAACATCACTATCATTAGGAATGCAAATCAAAACAACTTTAAGATATCATTCGTACTCCATAAGCCTGGCTAGGATCAAGAAAAAAAAATGATACCAAGTGCTGGGGAGGTTGTTGGGAAAGGGGAACACTCATCCACTGCTGGTGGGAATGTAAACTCCTGCAGTCACTATGGAAAGCAGTGTGGAGAAACCTTGGAAGACATGGAACAAACTTGCCACCTGACCCAGTCATATTACTCCTAGGCATGTACCCTCAAGACTCACCCCACACGCAGATACATGCACAGCCATGTTTATTCAGCTCTCTTCACAATAGCAAGGAGTGGAACCAACCCAAATGCCCCTCAACTTTGAGTGGATAGAGAAAATGTGGTACATCTACAAATGGAGTCTTAATGCAGCGGTTAAATAAAAATGTTTTCTAATTTATTTATTTGTTACTTATTTTTTTATCAAATCTAGACCCGTGTCTCACGTCCCCCACCCTCTGAGCTCATGCATTCTGCCAAACATGCTATTCATCTCTTTCTCAGTCTTTTCTCAATATTCTCCATGGGGAAGTTGACTGTTCTGAGCAGAGTTCACTGTTTCAGTCAGTTCTTTGATGGCAGTCCTTTCTGTTGTTGTTGTTGTTGTTGATTCCGTTATGCATCTCTCCCAACTGCTTGGACGAAGGCTCACCGGACCATTCACAAGAAAGATGACATCATGAGCTTTGCAGGAAGATGGCTGTAGCTAGAGCATCATACTGAGTGAAGTAACACATCCCAGAAAAAACAAACAATGAATGGTGATCCCTCATCTGTGGTGCTAGTGTCAATTACCTAGTTGTAAGTATTTCTTGTGCATGGCCCCTTGAGCTTTTGTCAAAGCAGTTGGGAGTGATGCATATGGAAACAACAACAACAACAACAGAACAACAAAACAAGAACGAAAAGGACTGCATCAAAGAACTGATGAAACAGTGAAATTCTGCTCAAACAGTAAAACATAAATAAATAAATAAATAAATAAATAAATAAATAAATAATAAATAAATAAAAGGGTTTTTATTTATAATTGGTACTGGCACAAAAACAATCTGTTGACCAATGGAACAAAACCAAAGATCCAAACTGAGCACATAAAATTTCAGCCATCTCATATTTAATGAGGGGGCCAAGAAGACACAAGGAGAAAAGACAGCATCTTCAACAAGTGGTGTTGGCAAAATGGATCACATTTGTAGAGAAAAAATTAAAACTGCTACCTCTCGCCCTGTACAAAAGTCAACTCAGATGGATCAAAGACCTCAACGTGAAACCCCAAACTCTGAAGATGATAGAAGAAAACTTGGACTGACTCCAGGAACTAGGCTTAGGAAAAAGACTTCAAAATCAGACAGCATCTGCGCAAGAGTTAATGTCAACAATTGACAAATGGGACTCATTAAACTCAAAAGCTTCTGTACATCAAAAGAAACAATCAAGGAAATGAAAGAAATCCCACAGAGTGGGGGAAACCTTCACCTCAGAAACATCTGTCAAAGCATAATTTCCAGATATATAAACTACTCAAAAAACAAAGAAGAAAGAAAACAAATGACCCACTCAATAGATGGAGCAAAGAAGCTGAACAGAGACTTCACCAGTGAGGAATTAGAGAATGGCTGAGAAACATCTTAAGAGTGTTCAACATCACTAACCATTAAGGAATGCAAATCAAAACCACTCTAAGATATCATCTTACTCCAATAGACTGGCTAGGATCAAGAAAGCAAATGACACCAAGTGCTGGAGAGGTTGTGGACAAAGAGGAACACTCATCCACTGCTGTGAGAATGTAAACTGGTACAGCCACTATGGAAAGCAGTGTGGAGAACCCTTGGAAGACTTGGAATGAATTTGCCACCTGACCCAGCCATACCTCTCCTGGGCATGTACCCACAAGACTCATCTCGCCCCAGAGATGCATGCACAGCCATGTTTATGCAGCTCTCTTCACATAGCAAGAGCTGGAACAACCCAAGTGCCCTCAATGATGAGTGGATAGAGAAAATGTGATACATCTACACAATGGAGTTCTATGCAGCGTAAAGAAAGATGACATCATGAGTTTTGCAGATAATGGCTGGAGCTAGAAGATATCACGCCTGAGTGAAGTAACACAGTCGCAAAAACAAAAGGACAAATGGTATCCTCATCTGTGGATGCTAGCACCAATTACCTAATTGTAATGGAACAAACTGAGTATGTCAATGTGATCTGAAAACAACTGTGCTCTTATATTGTGAATCCCTTAAAATATAAACAAATTTTAAAAAAGATTTTAAATCTAAAAAAAGAAGAAAACTCACTGCCAAAATCCTGACAAAAGGTCTTCATTTCTCAAATGCACGTGCATGCAAAGGTGTTTAATTTTGGCCATGTTTATTCATGTTCATACTCCTTGGTCACCTGAAACTGCTGGCAAAATCAACATGGTTCAGTCAGACAACTGATGAGATCTTTTTGATACTAAATGGACTTTTTAAGACACAGTAACAGGAAATATAAACTACTTAACCGAAACCCAAGTTGATTAATAAAAGTCATAATTTTAGTATTTTCCTGGCAAGGGAGAACTAATTTAGATTCTTCAGCTCTACAACAAAAAATGCATAGCTAATCCCATTATTATGGGAAATATCAAAGTATTTTTAGAAAACTTTGACAGTTTTTTTCAAGGTACATTCCCATTCATCTGAAAGAAAAATTATACTCAGATTATTCCTTTCTCAAAATTACTGTTATAAGAGGGCCTGCCAAGATGTTTAAATTGTGAGAGTTTAAATTATGGTTATAGAGGTGTAGACCAGATGAGAAATAGGAAAGGGGCTGTGATTAACCATTTCACTCCCTGATGAATAGCATGCTTTCTTACTTAGGACAATACTTAGTGCACACAGCTCTGGACAGAAAACTGTGCTATTTCTCACTGTTTCCAATACAGCCTGACTAGCTGTCTGAGTTTATTGCTCCTTCTGTTGTGCTCAAGATTGATTTATCAGGAAATGTGGAGGCCATAACATAAATGTTTTGCACATACATGATGCTACTTACTGTAATTTCTCATTATTTAAGAAACACTAGTATTCTCTTTAATTTAAAATAATATTGACTATATATATATAATATTATATATATATAATATGATATATTATATATATACATGTTTCATAGCAAAATTTATGAAATTGTATTCTTCAGGGGCTGGAGAGATAGCCTACTGGTTAAGAGCACCGACTGCTCTTGCAGAGGACCCGGGTTCAATCCCCAGCACCCACATGGCGGCTAAGAACTGTCTGTAACTCCAATTCCAGGAGAACTCCAGTTCCAGGGGAATCTGACACCCTCTTCTGACCTCTGAGGCATTGCACGACACGGGTGCACAGACCGACATGAAGACAGTACATTTATACACATAAAAAATAAATAAAATTAAAAAGACTAGTTAGTTATTTAAAAAAAAGAAATTGTATTCTTCAGTGTTGTTGGAAACTGATGAATTAAATTTGTCGCTTGTGTTATTAATTTCTTTTCAATATATTTATAGCTTCCAGAAGTAAAAGGAGTGTAAGCTATATATTCATCAATGATAAGGAAGGTAAACAACACATTCTGTAAAGTTTACAAGAGTTTTGTAAACAGAAACAGAAACAATCCAAAAACTACCCTTCAAATTCAGGGAATTCTAAATCATCTGCCCTTCCAGGCTCTGGAAAAAAATCATTTTTCTTGAATAATGGATCAAATAAACATGGCAACACTCTAGAATGAGGATTCAGCCAGGGGACCTCACCCCATGCAAGATACTGAGCATGGGTTAGAATCATAAGCCTACAGTGGCCTGTCAGATTTTGTAGGCTATAAGGACCACTAGATTCTAACTCCTTGTTTACAGAAGACTGAAAATTATGAGTTTTAAATTAGCAGAACTACCTCCTATGGTAGTTGGTAAGCCTACCAACACTAATTGGAGATTAATATAATTAAAGTTTTTAGTTAGCTCCATGACACTGTGTGACTTGTACATATTATATAGCATGTAACACTGCCCTTTGCATGGTGCATTCTACTTTAGGGAACATCAGGACCTAACTAAAATATCGAGAGTTAGTTAACTGTTGCTACAGAATAAATTCAAAAATTCAATATGTACGTTGATATATTTAAAAAAATAGTTCCATGCAACTTCCCAATAATTTAGAACCTAAATAAGTTTACAATATTATGAAAATTAATACTTTGCCTCAAGAATGTTTATTCTAACTCCATAATGTTGGATAGAGGATTTACTAGATAAAAAAAGAAGCTAGCACATTTTTGTTTCATTTTACTTCCACATATGTGGCTGACAATCCCTCTGTGTTAAGAATTCATGTAATCTTAAACTATAAAAAAAGAAGACTGAGGGGCTGGAGAGATGGCCTAGCTGTTAAGAGTTCCGACTACTCTTGGAGAGGACCCGGCTTCGATCCCCAGCACCCACATGGCGGATGAGAACACTCTGTAACTCCAATTCCAGGTGAACTCCAGTTCCAGGGGAATCCAACACCCTCTTCTGACCTCAGAGGCATTGCATGACACGGGTGCACAAACCTACATGCAGACAGTACATTCATACAAATATATAAATAATAAATAAATTAATTAATTAATTAAATTTAAAAAAGAAGACTGAAATGATTCATATTTATTGTGAAACAGAGAAATGGGAAAGGCATGATATGGTCAGAAAGGAAAAGTTGAAAAACTATATATTATCAAACCTCTCACCCTGTACAACAGTCAATTCCAGATGGATCAAAGACCTCAACGTGAAACCCCAAACTCTGGAGGTGATAGAAGAAACTTGGCAGCACACTACAAGACATAGGCACAGGAAAAGACTTCCTAAATCAGACAGCAGCTGCACAAGAAATAAGATTGACAATTGACAAATGGGACCTCATTAAACTCAAAAGCTTCTGTACATCAAAAGAAACAATAAAGGAAGTGAAGAGAAAATCCACAGAGTGGGAGGAAACCTTCACTGCAGATACATCTGACAAAGCCTTGATTTCCAGAGTACACAAACTACTCAAAAAACAAAGAAGAAAGAAAACAAATGAATCACTCAAAAGATGGAGCAAAGAACTGAATAGAGACTTTACAGAGGAGGAATTAGAGATGGCTGAGGAACATCTTAAAAACTGTTCAACATCACTAATAATTAGGGAAATGCAAGTTAAGACCACTCTAAGATATAATCTCACTCTGATAAGACTGGCGAAGATCAAGAAAACAAACAATATCAAGTTGTGGGGAAAGGGGAACACTCATTCATTGCTGGTGGGAATGTAAACTTGTACAGCCACTATGGAAAGCAGTGTGGAGAACCCTTGGAAGTCTCAAAATGAGCTTGCTATTTGACCCAGTCATACCACTCCTGGGTATATACCCACAAGACTCATCTTACTGTAGAAACACATGCAGAACTATATTTATTGCAGCTCTGTTCACAATAGCAAGAAGCTGGAACCAACCCAAATGCCCCTCAACTAATGAGTGGATAGAGAAAATGTGGTACATGTACACAATGGAGTTCTATGCAGTGGAAAAGAAAGACAACATCATGAACTTTGCAGGTAAATGGATGGAGCTAGAAGATATTACATTAAATGAAGTAACACAGTCCCAGAAAAACAAACGATGAATGGTATCCCTCATCTGTGGATGCTAGTGCCAATAACCCAGTTGTAAATATTTCTTGTGGAGAGGGATGCATATTTAAAAAACAACAACAGAAAGACTGCATCAAAAACTGACTGAAATGGTGATCTGGAGGGGTGGAGGTAGGGAAGAGGGACAACAGGTCTATATTTGATATGTAATTTAATTGATGTGAGTTCAACAAGTATCCAATTTTCCCAGACTCTCGTCGTACAGGTTACAGGGTTGTTTTAGGACTTAGTAAAAGTAATATGTGTAAATTAAACAACATTGTTTAAAGAGTTTTATAAAAAGGTAATGCATCTGAGTTAATTGGGAAATATAAATTGTTTGTGTGTCCACATTTGATTGTTTACTTAAAAATCTGTATAAAAATAACTTTGGGATTGGCCATAAAAATGTTTCTCTACTAGTTTTTTTCTTGTACCAGTATCATCTTGTAGCATTCTCTTTTACCTGTAGAATGATTTAACTTAGAAGTAAGTTTTGCTTCCCAATTAAATGACGTACAGTCACCCAAACAACAGCTTTGGTGAAGTTGATGAAATCTAGCCTTGATTCCTGGCCTATAGTATATGTGTACGACACTTGCCTTTTTGGAATTCTGGGTAAAAAAATAAAAACACTAAAATAAAAGGGGGATACAGATATAGACTAGAAACTTTTTTGTCAAAAACATTGCAATTCAAATCTTAAAACATAACTCTGGAAAGTATTTGTATGGTTCCTCAGGTAAAATGTACCAATATGGTGAGAAAGAAAAGATACAGCTTTGCATTGTGTAGGATGTACTAGGAAGTGCACAGCAGAAAGTTGGCCCATCTGAACATTGAAGAAAGTAAAGCCTCAGACTGCTACAAGGCATCAAACCTCTCTGGTGATCCTACTTGTGACAATGTTTATAATGAGTCCTAAGGAACTTAAGCCTTCTAGCTGCCACAAAGTTTTTTAATACGAGAGACTTTTCTTTACTCCCCACTTTCATAAAACAAAAAGGAGGAAAGTGAATGATGAATGATGTGTATCCTAACTGTAATTGGAGCACAACTATTTTAGAGGTAATCTTTTATAAACGTAAAACTGCTTCTTTAATTGACTAATAGACATAGGAACTGTTGAAAAGGATTATTTTCTATTCAGAACCAATATAATATAAAGGCTCTTAAAGCTGTGCATTTAAGCAAATATATATTACAGAGAGAGCCCTGATATCAGCAGATGGATTACTCTGCAAGGAGATTTGGCCAGGGTTCCAAGCCCCCCCCCAAAAAAAGGTAAAGGCTTCTTGCCTGTAAACTGGGATACCTCAAGAAGAGAGGCATAAGGTTGTTTGTAGAGTCATGATGTAAGCATGGGAAAAGATGTATAGACTGATGCAAGGTACAGTTGGTCTCTGGAATAAACCAGAGAGTGTTATCAAAGCCACTAAACCAATAAGCAATATAGTGTCTCCTGGAGTCAGAGCAATCTCCTATCAGGACCAGCTATAACTCACCTGCCTGGAAATACTGTGCAGCGCGTGGCAGCCATAGAGTCTGTATATCCCAAATCTATCTGGCTATAGCTCTCTCCTTGGAGGATACCATGGCTAGAATGGCCACAAGCGTTACATCCTCTAGTGAGTTAGGGGAGATGTTATAAAGCCACAGTAAAGACCCTGTCATATTTCAACAAAAAAAACTAATTCATGGATAACTAACATCCAAACATCTGTGTCTATACCAAAGTACCTACCATAACGATTAGTAACTGTTAATACCTATATATTCTAAATTGGCTTGTGTCTTTCATTAGTAGGTAGAAAAGGTTATCCTGACAATGTCAGCCCATGAAGGAAACAGCCAGAATAAAAGCAATCTTAGAGTCAAAACTGACATCCATCTCAGAGTAAAGTAGACGTTTTGCATCTTCATCCACTGTGCCCCCTTTTCAAGCCTAGGGAACAAGTTGCAGAAGAAGGGAGCATGGGTAGAATGTAGGGCTGGTGATTGGGTGAAAGTGAAACTACAGCAATATAGACTGGACAACTTTATTTGATCAACTTGATTGTACATACAAGCCCCCACGATGGTGGGACTCTTGGTATGGGTGGGTTTTGGGCCACAATGCTTTTGCAAATTGGTTTTAAATGAAGGATGCTTGTTCTCATAAATTATTACTTATTGTTAAAAAATGGAAAAAAAAATAAAGAAGTAATAGAAGAAGAAAAAAAAAAAAAAAAAAAAAGAAACCTGTAGGGGAAAGGGAGATGACAGGAGCAAGAATAAGAGAGGACAAATTTAATCAATAAATACATTTACCCATGATGCTACTTGGCAAAAAGAAAAGAAAAACTATATATTATCTATCTGAAAAAAAGTATCTGCATCTAAAACACAGATAGTTTCCACTGCAAGTAGCTATTTTTTGTGAACATGGGAATTGTGAAAATTAAGCACATACATATTTAGGTTTCTTGAAAACTCTTTAAGTTGAATTTAAAAGCAGTGTAGTAGAATCAAAATTATCTATACAGAATTGTCCCTCAGATTCTGAATTAGAATTTAATATCCTAAAATAGTTGTGTTTCAAAACTTTGATTTTTATGTATATATTTTATTTACTATTTTTATTTTATGTGTATGAGTGTATTGCCTGTATATGTGCAAGTGCATCTGTGTTGTGTCTAGGTCAGAAGATGTTGTTGCATTCCCTTGGACCTGGAATTATGAAGAGTTGTTAGCCACAATTTGGGTGCTTAGAATTGAACCCAGGTCCTCTACAAGAGCAGCCAGTGCTCTTAACCACTGAGTCATCTCTCCAGACCCAAACTTTGTTTCTAAATGGAAGCCATAACTCTAAGAACATTAGTTACAGAGGAGAAAAAAATATTTTAAAGCCATATAATAAGCAGTAATGATTTTTTTTTCCATTCCAGTGAGTCATATAGGTCATATATGAGGGAAAAGTTTGCCAGTTCAACTCTGTGCCTCAAAGCCTGAGTTTTCTAGATTAGGATTTTATTAAATGGCTCACTAACTTACGGTTACCATTGTTCTCCAATTATGGAATCATATTTAGGGAGAAAAATAATGCTTCCTGTATATTCTGAAAAATAACATTTTATTTTTCCTTTTAAATGCAAACTTCTTAATTTATTAGTGACATCATTTCAGGAATTCATAATGTATCTCAAGAATAAACTCAATTTAGGAACTTGCTGGCAATCATGCAAGGCAGTTCTCGAAAGTAGCTCAGTACCTTTTGGTCCTGGTCTATTGACTTCAGATGTTCCCAGTTGTTAAACAGAGGTTCCTAGGCTGAAGATAAAATGGGAACTTGGAGCTCGTATTCATGAGAATAAACTACTCGTTACAGAAGATGAATTAGCCCTGGAGATCTGCTGTACAGCACAGTGTCTTCAGTGAGCAGCATCATATTAAATGCCTTTAATTAACACTTAAACTTTCTGAGAGGTTAAATCTCTTGTTAAGTGTTCTCTCCAGCAGGCCAGTAACAAGAAAATCTGTATCTTCTGGCTAGATTAATAACAAAATGACAGTGATGGCACTGGAAGTTCAAATGCAAGTACTCCGAGGTGCTTCCTGTTGAAGATAATTGAATCAAGCTTGCTTTTTTTCTATTTTTGTATAAAACAAAAAGTTCTATTTTGTTGACAATGTTCTAAACACAATTTTTTTTTACAAATAACGAATTCTCAGTTCCTATTTCCACTCCTCTGGTGGGTGGGCTAGCTCATACTTCTCCCTCACACTGGAGATACCCATGTCCGCATGCAACCAGTGTACCTCTTCCGAATGCAGATGACTTAGGCAGAATCCGTAGCAGGCCACATGCTTTACCTTGTGGCTGTCCACTATTTTCTGAATGATGCCCCTGACATCAGTAGCATCACCATGCCTGATAATACTGGCCCAGGTGGTTGGCTCACTATTGCTTTCAAAATAATGAAAGACCTTTAATACTCGCTCCATTGCACCAGAGGACCATTCCATGCCAGTACCCAGGTGAGTCTCAGCACTGGAACTTGCTGTGTGATTCAAGTTTGGGTCAAGATAAGCAGCTGCCATGCTTTTGCTAGATGCTAGGTATCTGTCATATTGTCTCATAAGGCAACAGTGACTATGAAGAAATCAAATAACCATTTCAAAAATATTCCTAATATGTTTCCTCTTTTCATAGCCATCCAGAGACCTTGGGCTCCCTCAGTGATGAATATGACTGAAGTGTGACCCGGGAGATGTATGACTTTCCTCGACTTTCCTCCCCAAGTTGTTCCTTTGATATTTCCGTTGCTCTTTTCTGGATGACAGAAGGTCTTTCAGGTATATCTTTTTTATATATTTCTGCCCTGCTTCAATACATCCTGTATTCTCAGACTACATTTGTAGTTTTCTGCAACTGCAGTCATTTTGATTTGGAAGCACCATGACTGAACTTGGTAATGCTCACAGATATTTCCCTGTTTTTCCATATACTATACAGGAACCAAGCCACCTGAATGGAATCCGGAGCTTCAGGACCAGATGCCGAAACTGGCCGAAGGTCAGCAGGAAGAATGTGCTTGCATATTTGATAACGGTTTGAGTGAGTCAGGTGCATTCAAGCCTAGAGGAGGTGACTTATTCTGATCTCATTCTGATCCAAATCATGGAATCCAATGCTACTGCTGCTTTTTAGGATCATTCTTTTGCCAGTAAGTCCTCAGCTGAGCTGTACTCTCCAACCTGGATTCTATCTGCCTGTTCTCTGTCCTGTGAAACCTTAAAGTAACTCATACACCAGGAATGAGCTTCATTGTAACAATGACATAGTGTAGATTTATCTTGTATTTTTCTGGTATAATTCATCTAGCATTAACTATTTTTCCAAACTCTTCTTTGCTTTTCTTAAACAAATGTAGTTATTAACCAACATGCTTAAAGTAGATGTGTTCCCTGTTATTAGAAGAATATTGCTACTAGACTATCTTAGTGAACAAACGAAAAACCCATCTTTCCATAAAATAACACCTGCATATGTATAGACCTGTGTCTTTATCTATATGTATGTTTATATAGGTGCACATATTTCTTGAGTGCATTCCTATAAGGCTGATTCTAATCCAATAGCATATAGACATTTTCATCCCTTTTTCCTTATATCCAGCATCTGTTTCTGGCACATCACAGTCATTCATCATAACCTGTCGTGCATCCTTTTTTCTGAGTCTTTCCAGAGTGTGTTTTCCTAGTTCTTTTGTTGTTGTTGTTTTTTCTCAAATAAACAAAAAAAAAAAAAATGTCTCTCTCTCTCTCTCTCTGTTCTTTCTCCTCTCTCCTCGCCTCTCTCTCTCTCTCCNAGACAGGTATGCCAGAGTGCAGGGACTCAGGTGAGGTGGGAGCATGGAAAGGGAAGGTACTCTAAATTCGATTGAGAAATGATGTGTGATTTATGGAAAAAGTTTAATAACAATAAAAAATAAATTAATTTAAAAACAAAATAACATAAATAAGAAATGTAAAAAAACCCTCTGGTATCATTTTTATTAGTTTATTCTTCTACAAATGGTAATCCAGTTTTGCCAGCACCATTTGCTGAAGATGCTGTCTTTCCTCCATTGACTCTTCTTGGCCCCTTTGTCAAATATGAGGTGGCTTAAATTGGGTGTGATCAGGTTTGGATCTTCAATTTTGTTTTCATTGATCTATGGGTCTGTTTTTTGTGTCAGTTCCAGGCTGTTTTATGATTATGGCCCTGTAATATAGTTTGAAGTCTGGTATAGTATTCCCTCCTGCATTGCTCTTTTTGCTCAGGGTTGCTTTGGTTATCTGAGGTCTTTTGTTTTTCCATATGAACTTTAGAAATTTTTTTCTAGATCTGTGAAGAAGCTCATGGGGATTTTAATTGGGATTGCATTGAATCTGAATATTATTTTGGGCAGGATGGTCATTTTAACTATATTAATTCTTCCAATCCTTGAGCATGGGAGGTCCTTCTATCTTTTGGTATCTTCTTCAATCACCTTCTTCAGGGGTTTAAAATTTTTATTTTAGAGATTTTTAGTCTTTAGTCAGGTTTGTTCCTAGATATTTTTTGGAGGCTATTGTGAATGGGAACGTCTCCTTGTATTCTTTCTCCAGTTGCTTGTTATTGGTATAAAGAAAGGCTACTGATTTTTCTAGGTTAATTTTTTTATCCTACCACTTTACTGAAACTGTTAATAATTTCTAGAAGTTTTCTCATGGATGAAGTTTCTGGCATCCCTTATGTAAATTATTATGTCATCTGATAAAAAGGGATGGTTTGACCTCCTCTTTTCGAATTAGTACTCCTTCAATTTCCTTCTCTTGTCTTATCTTTTCTTCCCCACTCCCTGCATTTCATTTGCATTAGTTCTTCACTCTCGATCTGTCTTTTCTTACAGAAAATAAATAAATAAATAAATAAATAAATAAATAAATAAATTGAAAGATAGAGAGAACAGCGCTTACTGTTCACTTCAGTCTCTCCACACAGTTTTCCTACAGGAAAAAAAAATCTATGAGAAAATACAAGAAAAACTGAGAACCTTGTTAGTAGTCTTAGTATTGCTTTAATGATAGGCAAGAGATTGTCTTCAGGGCCTTGGCATAGAAAGTTCCTCAAGGTGAGCTTGATAAAATAAAGGGTACATATGTTATTAGTGGATATTTTTCTCCTACAAAATATTTCTCTCGTGTAACTTATCTTGACAGAAAAGGGGTAAATGTGTTTTATATATCTTTTATTTTAGCTAGAACACATTTTACTTGTTACAACTGTCATCAAATCTTGGAACATTCTCTCTCAAAGACAGCCTGTTTAATATTAACAAAGTGTGTTTATCCAATCTTGATTTAAATGTTAGTTCCTACCTGAATAAGTGTTTTTCTCTAAAATCAACACTTCATATGTGGATACTCAATGAATTCTAGTAAATCCCTCCAGGGCCTCCCTCTTCAATGAGTCTTCCCATTGAACAGTAGTCCTGTAACTCATGCTTATTTTTATCTATGTCCGTACCTGAGCCTATTGATACTTACTCACAAGGCCTAATTGCAGAACCTGCTTTTGGCTGCTTTGCTTATATAAGTATCTTACATCTCGTAGATTTCCAAACTAGTTCAAAGTGCAATTAAATGAGAACACCACCTCCTGCTCACTGACATCACCTTTGGAAGAGAACTGGGAATCAAACTTGGCATCTTACCTTCTCCATCTTCTTCAACCAAGACAACATGAATAAGTAACTTTACAGTTGAATTAGATACAGTGATAGATGTAACTGGAGGGATGAGAGAAGCCCACAGAAGCCTTGGAGATAATAGGAATTTCCTGGAAAGCCAGGCTATCAGAAGCCTGAATTACCACCAAGAGTAACTCTGTAAGGGATATCATGAAATCAACACAGCATTGTTTAAATAAATAAAAGAACAAGATATCCATTCACTAATGACATTCTTCTCTGATAGAATGTGATGATAAATAACATGATGAGGATACTCCCAATATTTGTTTCTTTCTTGATTTTCTGTAATGAGCTCCTTGATTTGGAGGAGGCAATAATGACCTTAAATTTAAAATTCTTCATTGAATTTTTGGTGTATTTCATACAGAATTAGTTTTGGTCTTTTCAAGATAGGTCCCAGCTGTCCTGGAGCTCACTATGTAGACCAGGCTGGTCTTGAACTCACAGAGATCAGCCTTCCTCTGCCTCCTGAGTGCTGAGATTAAAGGCTCACACCACCATGCCTGGCTACACCTCAATCGATGTTAAACACCTTTATACCCCCTTTCCCTTTGGGATACTCCCACAGCCCCCCCATACACACTGTAATTCATACTCTCTGTCATTTGTGTTAAGGCCTGTTATGTCAGGTTAACATCCCCATATGTTCCTCAATGCAAGTTCATCCACTGAGGTCTAGTCAGCCAATACAGAGTCCCTTGTTTTAAGAATATAAACTCATTCTCAGCAATAATCACCAGTCAATATTTCTTCAGCTAAGATTGTGCTCTGCTGCCCATTTGCCCAGTTCCATGCTGGGTTTTTGGCCAGCTGAGCTTGCATGGGTCTTGTGTATGCTGACACCATTGCTGTAGGTTCATATGAGCTGAGGCACAGGAGCTTGTAGAATTCTATTTCCATATAGCAAAGACCCCCTTCTTACCACTTAGGAACCAAAGAAAATGCTTCATTTCTATGCTATGTGGAAAGTTATGAGTAGAAAAGAAAATTCTAAGGAGACTGTACATTTGACCTGAACCCTAACTCTAACTTCTCTATGTCTTCCAATTCTTTCATCCATTAAGTGGAGGCAAGTGGCTTCCTCAAGTTTATAACATAGGGTGTATTCAGTGAAATTCAGATATTTTCAGCATAAAATGTGAAAGTTTTAATATAGCCATATATAATATATATATATATAGATATATATATAAATAGATATATATAAAAGTTTTCAGAATAGGCTCATTCACACCACGGAGAAAGAAATTATTACTAAATTATAAGTGCCTTCATGTAGACCATGCTGTCTTAACCACATAGATTACAGGGGTAATCAGGCTAAAACTCGATACATATAATATATATATATATATATAGAGAGAGAGCGAGAGAGAAGAGAGAGAGAGAGAGAAAGAGAGAGAGAGAGAGAGAGAGGAGAGAGAAAGAGAAGAGAGAGAGAGAGAAGCAAATACAGTTAGAGAAAACAACAACAAAAGAAACTGAGAAAAAATCTGGAAAACGCAGAAAAAGATGCAAGACAGTATGCCAGAGTGCAGGGACTCAGGTGAGGGGGGAGGCAGTGAAAGGGAAGTAGTCTAAATTGATTTTGAAAAATGAGGTGTGATTTATGGAAAAAGTTTAATAAACAAGAAAAAATAAATTAATTTTAAACAACACTAAATAAAGTTTAAAGAGAAAAAAATGTAAAAAACCCTCGGTATCATTTTTTTAGTTTATTCTTCTACAAATGGTAATCCAGTTTTGCCAGCACCAGTTGCTGAAGATGCTATCTTTCCCCCATTGAGGATTTGTTTTTTTTCTTGGCCCCTTGTCAAATATGAGGGGGCTTAAATTGGGTGTGATCAGGTTGGATCTTCAATTTTGTTTCATGAATTATGGTCTGGTTTTTGTGTCAGTTTTCCAGGCGGTTTTTATGATTATAGCCCTACAATAGTGTTTGAAGTCTGGTATACAGATCCCGCCTGCATTGCTCTTTTTGCTCAGGGTTGCCTGTTGTGTTATTTGGGGCTTTTTGGTTTTCCATATGAACTTTAGAAATTTTGTCTATTTTTTTTCCATTCCAGTGAGTCATATAGGTCATATATGAGGGAAAAGTTTGCCAGTTCAACTCTGTGCCTCAAAGCCTGAGTTTTCTAGATTAGGATTTTATTAAATGGCTCACTAACTTACGGTTACCATTGTTCTCCAATTATGGAATCATATTTAGGGAGAAAAATAATGCTTCCTGTATATTCTGAAAAATAACATTTTATTTTTCCTTTTAAATGCAAACTTCTTAATTTATTAGTGACATCATTTCAGGAATTCATAATGTATCTCAAGAATAAACTCAATTTAGGAACTTGCTGGCAATCATGCAAGGCAGTTCTCGAAAGTAGCTCAGTACCTTTTGGTCCTGGTCTATTGACTTCAGATGTTCCCAGTTGTTAAACAGAGGTTCCTAGGCTGAAGATAAAATGGGAACTTGGAGCTCGTATTCATGAGAATAAACTACTCGTTACAGAAGATGAATTAGCCCTGGAGATCTGCTGTACAGCACAGTGTCTTCAGTGAGCAGCATCATATTAAATGCCTTTAATTAACACTTAAACTTTCTGAGAGGTTAAATCTCTTGTTAAGTGTTCTCTCCAGCAGGCCAGTAACAAGAAAATCTGTATCTTCTGGCTAGATTAATAACAAAATGACAGTGATGGCACTGGAAGTTCAAATGCAAGTACTCCGAGGTGCTTCCTGTTGAAGATAATTGAATCAAGCTTGCTTTTTTTCTATTTTTGTATAAAACAAAAAGTTCTATTTTGTTGACAATGTTCTAAACACAATTTTTTTTTACAAATAACGAATTCTCAGTTCCTATTTCCACTCCTCTGGTGGGTGGGCTAGCTCATACTTCTCCCTCACACTGGAGATACCCATGTCCGCATGCAACCAGTGTACCTCTTCCGAATGCAGATGACTTAGGCAGAATCCGTAGCAGGCCACATGCTTTACCTTGTGGCTGTCCACTATTTTCTGAATGATGCCCCTGACATCAGTAGCATCACCATGCCTGATAATACTGGCCCAGGTGGTTGGCTCACTATTGCTTTCAAAATAATGAAAGACCTTTAATACTCGCTCCATTGCACCAGAGGACCATTCCATGCCAGTACCCAGGTGAGTCTCAGCACTGGAACTTGCTGTGTGATTCAAGTTTGGGTCAAGATAAGCAGCTGCCATGCTTTTGCTAGATGCTAGGTATCTGTCATATTGTCTCATAAGGCAACAGTGACTATGAAGAAATCAAATAACCATTTCAAAAATATTCCTAATATGTTTCCTCTTTTCATAGCCATCCAGAGACCTTGGGCTCCCTCAGTGATGAATATGACTGAAGTGTGACCCGGGAGATGTATGACTTTCCTCGACTTTCCTCCCCAAGTTGTTCCTTTGATATTTCCGTTGCTCTTTTCTGGATGACAGAAGGTCTTTCAGGTATATCTTTTTTATATATTTCTGCCCTGCTTCAATACATCCTGTATTCTCAGACTACATTTGTAGTTTTCTGCAACTGCAGTCATTTTGATTTGCAAGCACCATGACTGAACTTGGTAATGCTCACAGATATTTCCCTGTTTTTCCATATACTATAAGGAACCAAGCCACCTGAATGGAATCCGGAGCTTCAGGACCAGATGCTGAAACTGGCCGAAGGTCAGCAGGAAGAATGTGCTTGCATATTTGATAACGGTTTGAGTGAGTCAGGTGCATTCAAGCCTAGAGGAGGTGACTTATTCTGATCTCATTCTGAGCCAAATCATGGAATCCAATGCTACTGCTGCTTTTTAGGATCATTCTTTTGCCAGTAAGTCCTCAGCTGAGCTGTACTCTCCAACCTGGATTCTATCTGCCTCTTCTCTGTCCTGTGAAACCTTAAAGTAACTCATACACCAGGAATGAGCTTCATTGTAACAATGACATAGTGTAGATTTATCTTGTATTTTTCTGGTATAATTCATCTAGCATTAACTATTTTTCCAAACTCTTCTTTGCTTTTCTTAAACAAATGTAGTTATTAACCAACATGCTTAAAGTAGATGTGTTCCCTGTTATTAGAAGAATATTGCTACTAGACTATCTTAGTGAACAAACGAAAAACCCATCTTTCCATAAAATAACACCTGCATATGTATAGACCTGTGTCTTTATCTATATGTATGTTTATATAGGTGCACATATTTCTTGAGTGCATTCCTATAAGGCTGATTCTAATCCAATAGCATATAGACATTTTCATCCCTTTTTCCTTATATCCAGCATCTGTTTCTGGCACATCACAGTCATTCATCAT
>VZQC01001494.1:0-12126 GCA_009823505.1 Rhizomys pruinosus | reverse complement strand
TTGTCAAATATGAGGTGGCTTAAATTGGGTGTGATCAGGTTTGGATCTTCAATTTTGTTTTCATTGATCTATGGGTCTGTTTTTTGTGTCAGTTCCAGGCTGTTTTATGATTATGGCCCTGTAATATAGTTTGAAGTCTGGTATAGTATTCCCTCCTGCATTGCTCTTTTTGCTCAGGGTTGCTTTGGTTATCTGAGGTCTTTTGTTTTTCCATATGAACTTTAGAAATTTTTTTCTAGATCTGTGAAGAAGCTCATGGGGATTTTAATTGGGATTGCATTGAATCTGAATATTATTTTGGGCAGGATGGTCATTTTAACTATATTAATTCTTCCAATCCTTGAGCATGGGAGGTCCTTCTATCTTTTGGTATCTTCTTCAATCACCTTCTTCAGGGGTTTAAAATTTTTATTTTAGAGATTTTTAGTCTTTAGTCAGGTTTGTTCCTAGATATTTTTTGGAGGCTATTGTGAATGGGAACGTCTCCTTGTATTCTTTCTCCAGTTGCTTGTTATTGGTATAAAGAAAGGCTACTGATTTTTCTAGGTTAATTTTTTATCCTACCACTTTACTGAAACTGTTAATAATTTCTAGAAGTTTTCTCATGGATGAAGTTTCTGGCATCCCTTATGTAAATTATTATGTCATCTGATAAAAAGGGATGGTTTGACCTCCTCTTTTCGAATTAGTACTCCTTCAATTTCCTTCTCTTGTCTTATCTTTTCTTCCCCACTCCCTGCATTTCATTTGCATTAGTTCTTCACTCTCGATCTGTCTTTTCTTACAGAAAATAAATAAATAAATAAATAAATAAATAAATAAATAAATTGAAAGATAGAGAGAACAGCGCTTACTGTTCACTTCAGTCTCTCCACACAGTTTTCCTACAGGAAAAAAAAATCTATGAGAAAATACAAGAAAAACTGAGAACCTTGTTAGTAGTCTTAGTATTGCTTTAATGATAGGCACGAGATTGTCTTCAGGGCCTTGGCATAGAAAGTTCCTCAAGGTGAGCTTGATAAAATAAAGGGTACATATGTTATTAGTGGATATTTTTCTCCTACAAAATATTTCTCTCGTGTAACTTATCTTGACAGAAAAGGGGTAAATGTGTTTTATATATCTTTTATTTTAGCTAGAACACATTTTACTTGTTACAACTGTCATCAAATCTTGGAACATTCTCTCTCAAAGACAGCCTGTTTAATATTAACAAAGTGTGTTTATCCAATCTTGATTTAAATGTTAGTTCCTACCTGAATAAGTGTTTTTCTCTAAAATCAACACTTCATATGTGGATACTCAATGAATTCTAGTAAATCCCTCCAGGGCCTCCCTCTTCAATGAGTCTTCCCATTGAACAGTAGTCCTGTAACTCATGCTTATTTTTATCTATGTCCGTACCTGAGCCTATTGATACTTACTCACAAGGCCTAATTGCAGAACCTGCTTTTGGCTGCTTTGCTTATATAAGTATCTTACATCTCGTAGATTTCCAAACTAGTTCAAAGTGCAATTAAATGAGAACACCACCTCCTGCTCACTGACATCACCTTTGGAAGAGAACTGGGAATCAAACTTGGCATCTTACCTTCTCCATCTTCTTCAACCAAGACAACATGAATAAGTAACTTTACAGTTGAATTAGATACAGTGATAGATGTAACTGGAGGGATGAGAGAAGCCCACAGAAGCCTTGGAGATAATAGGAATTTCCTGTAAAGCCAGGCTACCAGAAGCCTGAATTACCACCAAGAGTAACTCTGTAAGGGATATCATGAAATCAACACAGCATTGTTTAAATAAATAAAAGAACAAGATATCCATTCACTAATGACATTCTTCTCTGATAGAATGTGATGATAAATAACATGATGAGGATACTCCCAATATTTGTTTCTTTCTTGATTTTCTGTAATGAGCTCCTTGATTTGGAGGAGGCAATAATGACCTTAAATTTAAAATTCTTCATTGAATTTTTGGTGTATTTCATACAGAATTAGTTTTGGTCTTTTCAAGATAGGTCCCAGCTGTCCTGGAGCTCACTATGTAGACCAGGCTGGTCTTGAACTCACAGAGATCAGCCTTCCTCTGCCTCCTGAGTGCTGAGATTAAAGGCTCACACCACCATGCCTGGCTACACCTCAATCGATGTTAAACACCTTTATACCCCCTTTCCCTTTGGGATACTCCCACAGCCCCCCCATACACACTGTAATTCATACTCTCTGTCATTTGTGTTAAGGCCTGTTATGTCAGGTTAACATCCCCATATGTTCCTCAATGCAAGTTCATCCACTGAGGTCTAGTCAGCCAATACAGAGTCCCTTGTTTTAAGAATATAAACTCATTCTCAGCAATAATCACCAGTCAATATTTCTTCAGCTAAGATTGTGCTCTGCTGCCCATTTGCCCAGTTCCATGCTGGGTTTTTGGCCAGCTGAGCTTGCATGGGTCTTGTGTATGCTGACACCATTGCTGTAGGTTCATATGAGCTGAGGCACAGGAGCTTGTAGAATTCTATTTCCATATAGCAAAGACCCCCATCTTACCACTTAGGAACCAAAGAAAATGCTTCATTTCTATGCTATGTGGAAAGTTATGAGTAGAAAAGAAAATTCTAAGGAGACTGTACATTTGACCTGAACCCTAACTCTAACTTCTCTATGTCTTCCAATTCTTTCATCCATTAAGTGGAGGCAAGTGGCTTCCTCAAGTTTATAACATAGGGTGTATTCTCCTTTTCACTCATTTGCTCCAAACACACTGAAGAGGTTTTTCCCAGTACTAGCTCTAACTACCTTGCATCATCAATTTTGATATATATTTTTTCTGTTCATGTTTTAGTGGCTTTAATATATATATATATGTCAATTGCATTTTCCTTTGAAAAGGTAATAAAAACATTCCCATGCCAGAAATCAAAGTTGTCTTTCTGAAAATGTATAGTACCCCAGGCAAATGGCCAATTACATGTATCAAAGGAAATTCATACACAGTCCAAAACATGACTTTCTCCTTCAAATATGAGCCTTCTCACTGCCCCCTCTGTCAGTAGGTGGCACCACGATTCCGTTAGCTATGCAAACCCTAAATCTTGGAGTTGTCCTTGACTGTTACCTTTCCCTCTGTCTAAATCCAGCCTCTTCCTAGTCCCTGAAACTTCACCTCTTCTTCAACATCTAATGCTTTCTTAAGGATAACTTCCAATCTCTTGAATTAAAGAATCATTCTGTCTTTGTTTTAATCAACTTTATTAAGGTGTAATTTACATCAGTGCATCTGCTTTAAATGGAGAGATCATTGAGTTTTGACAAATGCATGTACTTATGTAATTACCAGCATGATCCAGATGTAGACAGAATATGTCTATCATCACCAAAAATATCTCTGCTGATATAGGCTCATTTGCATTCATTTCCCCATCCTACTCCCCTGACACAGGCAACTGCCAAATTTCTTTAGTCAGTACGCTATTTTTACCCATTCATTCTGTAATTTTCTAGAAATAGAATCATATACCATGGTGTTCTGTGAAATTTTTCTGGGGAGACTAACTCTATTCTCATCATATATGACATCAATGACAAACAAAAGAATTCCACTCAAGACTAGCTCAGTGAATGACAATGAATTTAATGAGAATTACTTACAGAAGCATGAATAAGAGGTTACCTACACTGACATGGGCAAGTTAAGTCTGGTTATAACTGGTAAAGGAAAAATCTCTTTCCCCTAGCGTCCAATCACTGTCAATATATCCTTAGGGTAGGTGTGGCCTTGTGAACCCATCCCCATAGCAACTGTTTTGTGCCTATAAATCTTGGATAGGGGAAAGACATTGTGAGTCATCTCCCCTAGTAACCATTAACTGTCTTGGAGAGTTAATGGTTACTAATCCTTGGAGAGAGATAAGGGAGCTTCACAGGACTATGCCCCTCTCCATGTTGGAAAGCTAAGGGACCCAGTCTTCTTTAGGCTTCCTTTAGGTAGTCACAGTCATTGATAGTTCAAGAAGGAACTGGTCATGTCATGCCCAGATTGCACATGGACTTTTGGTGGATGATTCTTTCACTCAGCATATTATTATGATTATGATTAATCAGTTTGTAAGGTATATATCAGCAGTACTTTTGTTTATTGTTTAGCAGTAATTTATTCCCTGTTTCTACAAGAATTTATTTATTCATTCACCTAGATTTATTCATTCACCTAGGAGTGAACATCTCTGATGTTTCTAGTTTTTTCTTACTATTAAAAGACTAATACAAATCATTTGTGAAGTGTTCCATGAGTGGTTATATAGCTTTGCAATCACTTCGATAAATATCTTGTTATGGAAGTTCAGGGCTTTCCATGGATGCATATTTAAGCATATTACATAACTGCCAAAATATTCTTTGGCAGATATACAAAAATCACTATGTTTTGAAACAGATTTGTCAAAATTTTTGGTTTCTTTTTTTATAATTATTGAGCATTTTTCTCTTACATGGTAGCCCATAAACATATATGAATTTATGTGCTAATTAAAAATAAATGTTTGTGACTAGAGAGCTGACTTCACAGTTAAGAGCACTAGCTGCTCTTACAGAAGCTTGGGGTTCAATTTCTGGCACCCACATGGCAGCTAACAACCATGCATAACTCCAGTTATAGGGGAACAAGTGTGTTTGACTTGTGTTTTTGTGTTATGACAACATTTTTTTTTCTCTGAATTTGCCCAATTCCAGTGAAAACAGGTATTTATACCTAACTCCTCTATTTCACAAGAAGTTTTTTCTATGGAAATAAATCATAATGTGGATTTTACACAAATATGAAGAATTTAAAGAGGAAGCATTTTATATGACAGGAAAACTGAAGAAAGGAATAGCCAAGCAGGTAACGATATCAGCATAAATTAAGATCAAATCCTTTGAACAAATTAAGGTTATGTAACAGTGCAGATTTAAGATCACATTCAACTGTAAGACTGTGGACTATCCACTGGGCAAATCCTTAGGCCCACCACCTCCACTGAATAAGAACTTTGAGGATGAGGCTCAGCAATCTGTGCTTCAACAATCTGTCTTATTATTCTGATACATGCCAGAAATTAAAAACTATTTCTACAGCAAAATAAAAGGCAATTTTAAATGAATAGTTAGTAGTAATAATGTCTTTGCTGACAAGAGGTTTATGAATGGTCTTCTAGGCTTTCCTTTCAAAATAAGATAGATCTAATGAATCCTGCCAAAGAAAATAAATTCTGAAAATGAGACACTGAAAAGAAATACTACCTTTGGTTAAAAAAGAAATGATCTGTGTATATTAGATCTGTGTATATATAGTAGTTATAGGAAGTGAAGAAAAAATATTTATGTGCATGGTTACTAGTGCAGTGGAAGTTTCTAAATGAGGATGTGCAAATGTGAATAAAAGTGATTTAAGTGAGGAAAACTAATCAGTAAGTAGATTTTTAATTTAAGTATATTAAATGTTACAAACCAGTTCCACTTCTGTATTGCTCTACCCACAAATAATTAAATCTTGAAATGTACTTTCTTTCCCCACTGCCACTATCTGAGTACAACCTGGAACCTCTCTCATCTGATTCCTCACATAGTTTCTTTCTTTCTTTATTTTATGTGTATGAATGTACTGTCTGCAAGTAGGTTTGTGCACCCTTGTCGTGCAATGCTGCAGAGATCAGAAGAGGGTGTTTGGATTCCCCTGGAACTGGAGTCAAAGAAGGTTCTCAGCCGCCATGTGGGTGCTAGGGATCGAACCCAGGTCCTCTGCAAGAGCAGTCGGAGCACTTAAGCGCTGGGCCATCTCTCCAGCCCCCCTCACATAGTTTCTTAATTGGTTTTATTGATCCAGCTCTTGCTGTCCTCTAATCTATTTTCCATGGAGTAGTCAATGGGAATTATATCATGACAATTTCTACCTTGTAATCTTGCCAAATTTTTTAACATTATTTGTAATGGAAAACCAAAATTACCATGAGCCAAAAGGTCCTAGGTCTAGTCCTCACTTCCTTTTCTAATCTCATCATATATACATATATATAAATATATATATATATATATGAAATAAAAGGCATACTTCTCATCTTCCCTTATATTAAGCCAACTGCAGTGAACTTTTGCTCTTCCAGTATTGCCTCAGACTTACATTCACACTGGTTGCTCTGCTCAGATGCTGTTTCCAGGTGATGACCTCAGCTTGCTATTCAAGTCTCAATTTCAACACCAGATTGATAAGAAGAATTTCTTGACTACTCAACATGAAGGAATACCAGTCATTCTATATTATTTTGCTGTTTTATTTTTTCTTACAGATATCATAGATTAGCTTATCAATCCCTTTGCTTACTAGGGACTTACTTGACGTCCCTTATGTCAATAAAACATAAACTCTACATATTCTAAGACCTTGCATGTCTAGGGAATTTCTTCCTGAACATAGATAAAAGCTGTTCTTGATCTGGGAGATACTAGGCCTATAGCTAAGGAAGAAAATCAACCAGTGGTCCAACTCCAGTTTTAAAGCCTAATAACCACAACAATGATCAGGGAGGTGTTGGTTTGTTTGGGAACCATTGTATGAGTTCTGCAAATGCTCAATAAAAAAATAAGAAACAAAAAAAAAGAATATTAGGATAAAAAGAAACTATAGCAATATAGTAGTGGTACTTTTGTCTTAGGGATAATCAACACCTGTCTAATTGGACTTACAGCCCTCTCAATGGGAGGAAACTCACATGTGCCACTATAATCATAGACAAATACACATTCATTCACCACTCATCAAAGAAGCATCTTTTTGCAACAGGTGGAGAATATTACAGAGTTCCACAACTGGCCACAGAGATTAAGTGTCTGAGAGATGCCCAACCCTAAGTGATCCATCTACAATGGACCCTTTATACCTAAGGCTTATGGAACATAGTAAAGTGGGAGGTACAGAGAAGAGTAATCCATGTCTTACCTCTCACCAGCAAGCTTCCTCAAGCAACAGAGCATTATGCTCAAATGTCCAAAGTGTAGATAATAAAAGACTCCAGAGTATGTGACCCTGGATAGGAGTCCTGTATGAAACCCTACCCAGGGCTCAGGGACCATTGCAGAAGAGGCATTAGAAAGATTGTAAGAGCCACGGTTGGCACATGATCATAAGGAAACCGAGTCTTCCAGGCCTCTGGGGACTTGCTCATAATAACTTAAAGCAATTGTATCAGCATGCACAAAACCCATACAAACTCAGTCAGACAAAAATCCAGCATAGAACTGAAGAAATGGACAGCTGGCCCTTAGTCAAAGAACTATTGGCTGGTGATTATGGCTGGGTGAGAGAGAGCTGATCTTCTTTAAGGGAGATACTATAGATAGACTGACTAGACTCCAGTAGATGAACTAGCCTTGAAGGACATTGGAGTACACAAACTTGGTTCCTCAATAGGCTTTAACATATATGACAGAATGTATGGAATATGATGAGCGGTTTATGGGAGGGTGTGTATGGGGAGAGGTATAAAGATGATTAAGATGTTTTGTACGAAGTATACAAAAATTCAATAACAATTGTAGATTAAAAGAAAACAAAGACAGATCTTCGAGAAAGAATGACAAAAGTAATGTGGAATTATAAGAAAGTATTTTAAGTTGATTAATCATATTGCCCTTGAAAAATACTAAAAATGATAATAAACTGGAAAAGGCTGCTCTTATTGAATTATGCAAAGACTTACTTTAATACTACCCTTCTGTTAATCACATGTCTTAATTCTCCACTAGACTGATAGTTCTTTGATAATAAAAGTTATGAATTTTTGTGTATCTCCAAAATTAGAAACTTACCAAGGTGCCACTTTCATTGAGCTGATCATCACACATATGCCTCCTATTCAGTACACTTACTCATCAATAAATTTTGAAAACTATATATATATATATTTCTCTTTCTAGTCTTAGTAAAGCCCATTCATTTAAGTAGAAAGTGATTATAATTAAATTTCCTCTCAGAGTATTTGTGTTCATGAAATAAAACACATCAACATTTGGAGAAACAAATGTCATTGTCTATTTGCTCTTCTCTGAATGTCAGGCATAAATGCTATTCTGTCTCTGATCACCCATTTCTTTGCTTGGGATTGGAAAATGCAGCCTATGGTCAAATTCAAATTGCAATTGATTTTTACACCTTGGGAGTTATGAATAGACTTCACACCATTAAGCAGATGAAATAAAAATCATAATAATCACATTAAAATTATGTGAAATTCAGTTGTAATAATAAAATTCATTAGCACATAGGCATATTACTTCTGTGTGTATTAGATAAAAAACACAGGGGTAACATGTGTGTCTATTTATCTGAGAGCAGTCTGTTCTGTTCTAATGTAATTCATCATTTTCCTTATTGCAAGGTTGTGTTTTACTTCATTTAAACCTTCTCACTTTAGTGTATAAACTCCACAAGAGACAATGTGGGCGACCCAAAATTTAGCACCCTATTGTTGTTAATTAATATTTGTGAAATTTTTGAATGAAGAATACATGTATTTACATATGTTTAAGGTACACAAATAATTTTTTCTTTGGAATTTTACTTAGGACTAACGTTCTTAATTTTACATTTGTACCAAGGCAGGAATATATTATTTAAGAAATTTAGCCATTCTCCTTCAATTATGATGTTATTTCATTCTAAGAAGGAAATTTGGATTTCTTTACACAACTACGGAACATAAAATGAGGTTAAGAGTTGCCTGCTTAATGTCTCTATCATGAATTCCACTTACATAGAGGGAACGTCTATTATCTCCTTGCTTTGAGCCACATCTAATTGTAAGACACTTGGATACAAGATCTCAGAGAAGGATGGTGAATGAATGGATGATTCTTCTATGGTAATCAGAGGTTGAGGATTAAATCTTTGAAACAAAAACGTTATCCAAGGAGGTTTACATCCTGCTGTTAGATAGTTATTATTCAAGCATTCATTGTTAAAGATGGAAATACAGTTACAGTTAGGTTTTTAAAAACAGAGTTTAAGGGGCTGGAGAGGATGCTAGCGGTTGTAGAGCGCCGACCGCCTTGCAGAGGACCCGGGTTCGATCCCCACACCCACATTGGCGGCCAAGAACCGTCTGAGAACTCCAATTCCGGGAGAACTCCAAGTTCCAGGGGAATCTGATGCCCTTTTGGACCTCCATGGGCAATTGCACGACACTGCTGCACAAATTGCATGCAGGCAGTACCATCATACACATCAAGAAATAAATAAAATTAATTAAAAAAAATAAAAACAGGTTTAGATTAGTCTTTCAGAATGACAATGATTAGTCAGTAGCACTTCTATCAGAAAATATTGTGGTTCCTTGGTGAGGGAAAAGTTCAATAAAGAGGATTAAGTGATTCAGGAAACAAAGAGTTAAAAATAAATTTAATACACCATATATATGTTTATATATAATGAGTTTAATTTTTCTCTTTATGTCAAAATGATGTTGTAATTACTATTATGTAGATATTAGTGCATTTATGTCACTTCAGAAGAGGTCTTTCTTTAAATCTCTCCTATATTGGATACTGGATTTGACCCTTGGCATTTTTAGTGAAAGTTTTTGACAGTTTGATGATATGGCTATATTTCTAGCTTGCTCTCCAATTACAAAAACACTCTGACCCAATACCAATTTGGGAAGAAAAGGGTTTATCTCTCAATTAGGGTTCAACACAGTCATCCCGGTTGCAAACTTGCCGGGGCAGGAACCGTGAAGGCAGGAGCTGAAGCACAACACATGGAGGCAATGCTCTTACTGGCTGCCCCCCACCCCCGTCCCATGTTAGCCTGCTTTATTTTACAATACAGGGCAACACTCCCCAAGGGTGGTGCTGCCCACACTGTGCTGGCCCCTCACACAACATTCAACAATCAAGAATATGAACCCCACAGACATGGCCACAGAGCAGTCCAATGCAGGAAATTCCCCTATAAGAGGCTCCCTCAAACCCAGGTTTTAAGTTGAGCAACTCTAAAGCTATCTAGTACAGTTGACCCTTGTCAACTCGAACACATGAACACATCACTTTAAACCAAACTTTCCATTTCATATCCCCAAGTATGATTTTTAGTCTCACAACACTTACGCTCACAACCACCTAACGTTCAGATCTCCTTTATTTGGTATTGTTTTTGGAGCAGGGTCTCCTTTAGTTCCCAGCTGGCCTGGAGGAGCCTCTCTCTGTAGACCAGCCTGACCGTTGAACTCACAGAAATCTTGCCTGACTCTACCTGTCGAATGCTGGGATTAAAGTCTGCTATTGTTCAGTCTCTTCTAAAAGTCAATTATGGCCTTAAAACAAAAGATGTACTGTTTATTTCTACAAGGAAGGAATGGGGGGGAACTTAAGCAAACCTAGCATCTCTAAAACTCTGGGGTCTCACTTTCACCAATGCCTTTTCTGGCCTCTCAGGGTGCCATGTCTTATCTACTGTTTATGACCCCTTCACGTTTTGAACCACAGAACCATCCAAGAGACACATTACTATGTCCTGTTTCCAGCTTGGGAGAGTGGCTTAGTCTCTGGACAACAGCTTCTGCATCCTGACTCTGCAGGAAACATATTGATATATTCTATTTGTGGAATAATATATATATTATATATAATATATATATATATATATATAATTCTGCCAAAGGGCATATATGTATTTTCCGCCAAATGATGGAAATATATATATTCAATATATATATAATATCTTATTATATATATATCTATAATTATAGTTATCTATTTCATTTTTTTTTTTTGGTATATATATATATATATATAATAAATATATATAGATCTAATTCAGTTCCAAAACGGCATATATATATTCGCACAAAGGGAAACATTATATATACGTTTCCAAAAATTGAATTAAATTTTATAGTTCCCCACAAGTGAAATTTATATACATTACTCAAATAAAAAAAAATATATCATATTATATTATATATTACGATAATAAAATATATGTATTCCGCAAATGGCCACACATATATATATTATTCCACAATGGAATATATATATATATATATAGATGATAGCTCGAGATAGCCCATGGAGTATCATATATCCAAATGGTTATAGTCCATTGCGTTATATGAAGCTATATATATATATATATTATACTATTATATTTTCCCGAAACGGACTATATATATTCCCACAAATGGAATATATATAAGCTCCACAACATATATAGATTTATGATATGTTTCCGCAACGTAGATATAGATATATATAAATATAGATTCTATCATATATATATATCTATATCCACAAATGCAGAGAATACGAGTCCAAAAAATGCCGCTATAATACATTGGAGAAGATGGAATATAGGTTTCTAAGAATGGAAAGATATAGTTCCGCAAAGTGGAAATGTATATAGTAGTAATCTATATAGATAATCTATAACGCATTCAATACATGATATTGTAATCTATGTAATTCAAAATGGAAATATCTGTCATATTTCCACAATGGCAGTACACCACCACAATCTATATCGATATATATATCTCTATCTTATCATAAACCTATACTATAATCTTCAAATGGAATTATATCCAAATCTACTACAAATGGAAATTGTAAATATCCCGCCAATGGATATATTACTATCTAATATTTCCAACACAATGGAGTAATCTATATCTATATTCCACAAATGGAATATATATCTATATTCCACAAATGGGATATATATCTAGATTCCACAAATGGGATATGTATCTATATTCTGAAGATGGAATATATATGTATATTCCAAAATGGAATATATATTCCACAAATGGAATATATATATAAATATTTCACAAATGGAAGATATATATTCATTTTCAGAAAATATTTATATAATCCAATAGTGAATTATATATACATATATGTATATAAGATACATAGATGTATATAGATACATAATATATATATATCCAATATGGTATATATAATATAACAATATATATGTATAAGACATATAAATGTACAATATATATATATAATATATATATGTTATATACACACATAACACACACAAATATATATATATATGTATTCCACAAATGGAAAATATATATTCCAC
>VZQC01001486.1:1538932-1643488 GCA_009823505.1 Rhizomys pruinosus | reverse complement strand
TGGAATTGGAGTTTCAGATGGTTCTCGGCCGCCATGTGGGTGCTGGGGATCGAACCCCGGTCCTCTGTAAGAGCGGTCGGCGCTCTTAACCGCTAGGCCATCTCTCCAGCCCTAGATTTTGTTGTTTAAACAAACAAACCAACCAAAAAAACTTCACTGATGACAACCTACTTTTCTTTATAAGGACTAGTTTTTTTTTTTTCTCTTGTTTTGTTTTTTGCTTAGATACCCAAATGGTATTTTCCTCTTTGAAATTTATTGATTTTGCTACAATCTGTCTTGTTGGGCCTTCTTCTCAGGTATTCAGTGTTTTAAGTATTTTTTTATTTTAGCAAAGTTTTCTTGAATTATAAGATTTTTATTGCTCATTTTATGTGAAATTAGATTCCTGTAACTTTATAAAGAAGCATGAGTTTTGGTAGTACTCTGTTTCCTTTATGTTAGATCTTTCCCTATCTTCATTTTGTTACTTTCTTACAGACCTTTTTTTTTTTTCCATTTATTTTGTATTTTTTCCTATTTTAATCCTTTTTACCTTCTATTTAACTTATGAGGGCATTTTTTTGTTGTGACTACTTGTTTTATTTCTGTTTCTTTGATCTGTAGCACTTCATTTCTGAGTGTTGTGCATGTTTTTTGTTTTGTTTGTTTGTTTTTTGGTCTTTTTGAGATAGGTCTCCCAGCTTGCTTAGAACTCATTATGTAAACCAGGCTGTCCTTGAATTCACAGAGATCCACCTGCATTTGCCTCTCAAGTACTGGGATTAAAGGCGTGTGACACCATGCCTGGCAGTTTTAGGATATTTAACATTAAAAAACTTCATGCATATCTCTGGATGTTTCTATTGGATACATTTTTAGAAGTGGAATCTCTGAAGTTAAATGGAATGAACAGTTACAGTTTAAATGTTTCCAGATGCTCAAAAGCATTTCACTAATTTTTATTTTATTTTTAATACATTTATAATAATAATAATTATTATTATTATTATTTTGAGACAGTGTCTTCCATTAGTTCCAGCTGGCCTGGAGCTCGTTATGTAGACCAGGCTGGCCTTGAACTCACAGAGATCTACCTGCCTCTGCCTCCAGAGTGCTGGGATTAAAGGTATGCGCCACCACGCCTGGCATACATTTATTGTTTTATATGTATGAGTGTATTGCCTGCATGTAAGTGTACCCATGTCATGCAGTGTCCATAGAGGGCAGAAGAGGGTGTCAGATCCCCTGGAACTGAGTTACAAATGGTTGTTATCTGCCATGTGGGTACTGAGAACTGAACTCAGGTCCTCTGTAAAAGCAGCCAGTGCTCTAACTGCTGAGCCATCTCTCTAGCCCCAAGCCCCATTAATTAAAAAAAAAAAAAATTGATTCTTTGAGAATTTCATCCTGCGTATTTTGATGACGTTCCAATCCCCCCTGCAGTCACCTTCAGCTGCTACCCTCATTTCCTTACTGACGAGATGCTGTGATGGCTTTACCAATATTGCCTATGCAGAGTGATTTTCATTCCTTTTTTTTTTTTNATCATGCTGAGTGAAGTAACACGGTCCCAGAAAACGAAATGATGAATAGTATCCCTAATCTGTGGATGCTAGTGGCATGTGTCTCATGTCTTCGAAGAATGGCAAAAGCAGTGGCAGCCACAGAGTAGATGCACTTGCCACTAAGAATTGAAGATAGGCCAAAGGACAGTGTTCTCTCTTTTTTTCTCTTTGTCTTTGTACTATGATCTCATTTTATATCTGAAGTACAATTTCTCAGGCCTTACTGATTATTTATTTCTGGTTTTACTTTCTTTTTGGATGCTTGAGACCACACAGGTAGCCCAGATTAACCAAGGTTTTTTTGTTTTCTTAAGATCAGTCGCACCTCCTATAGTTTTAAGCCTCAGTGATTCTCTGCCCCCATGGAGAACAAGGACGTAGAGTGTATTTGTAAGAGTGTGTGGGTCAGTGTGATATATTTGCTTTCTGAATCCTTTAGACTGGACCATGTTCTATATACTTTGTTGTCAACCTGATTGGATCAGGAATCAACTAAAAAGCATCCATGGGAAACTTCTGTGAGGGATTTTCTTGATCATATCACTTGAAATGCAAAGATCCACCCTAAATGTGCACAGCCCTTCCTGGCGGCAGCCCAGATAAAAGGATGTAGAAGAGGGAAGCTTTGCTCTTTGCCTGCTGGTCTGCACTCTTGCTGGCAAGTGCTTCTCTCTTGTTGTTGCAGCTTACCTTCACTAGTGCTGCAGCCAGCTTTTTCAGGTTTCAGTGCAGACTGAACAACAACAGCTTGTCTCAAATCCTCCAGGTCCTCAGCACCAGATTAGAACTGCAGAGACATCCAGCCCTGTGGACTGAGCAGCTACTGGTCTCTCCAGTGTGATGCAGTCCTTATTGGACTACCTGGACCCTATCCTGTAAGCCATTGTAATAAACCTAATCAATACATGTATTCCTTCTATCAGTGTGTTTCTTTAAAAACCCTGATGAATACAGAGACTTAGGAATGTATTTCCTTACTGAAGTCCACTTTGTATTCTCCACCAACCCTGTAGTGATGGGATGAATTGTCCCTTCTTGCTCAGTGACCAAAGGCCATGTATAGAGCAGAGGTTTCTCTTACTCCAACTTATTTTTACTATGTCAGAGAACTAGACATCAGCTCCAGAGAAAGTAGAGTGTTTTGCTTCTCATCCACCTGTGCCCCTTTTCTAAGCCTAGGGAACAATCTGCGGAAGAGGGGGCGTGATAGAATGTAAGGGCTTCGATTGGGGTTAATGGTGAAACTACAACAATATAGACTGGACACTCATTTGATCAACTTGATTGAACATACAAGTCCCCCCTGGTGGATGGTGGGACCCATGAGCTGTGAGGGTTTGGGCACAATTGCTTGCAAATTGGTTTTACATGAAGGATGCTTGTACTCACAAATTATCACTTATTGTTAAAAAAAATGAAAACAAAACAAAACAAAAAATCAAAGATGAGAAACTTATGGCAGAAGCATGATCTGGGATGGGTAGGGGTGGGGTGGGGGAAGGGAAAGGGGATTATGCCTGAACTGAATGGAAAATGTTGTACGAAATACACAAAGCATCAATTAAAACAAAAAAAACAAAAAAAAAAAAAAAAAAGAACTAGTCCTGGGACTGGAGAAGGCAGAGTCTATCAAGGAAAGCCAGCCCTGTCCTCTGCCCTTTCTTGATAGGTTTCCTTTATGGCTATGGAGATGCTCTCCTCAGTTAGCAACAGTGACACTGTATTCTATCCAGGAATCTGCAATGCTGTGTTATTTACTGATCTATTTCATTTGAGAAGATTTTCTAAGATTTTTGGACAGTACTTAGCAAGAGGTTAACTGAAGTTAGCTTTAGATAGAAAATTGGAAGGAGTTTATAATGCCTTTAATTCTTTTATAATGGCCCTGTGTGCAGACCATTTCACTGGGGGTCACATTTAACCCTCACCACAAGACTAGGATTTTGGCCCCATTATGAAGCTTTCCTTCTATGGGAGTGTAATGAGGCTCTCAGAGCTGAGGCCTTGAACTGAGGCCTCTAAGGAGGCCAGTGCTGGTAGGCCCAGGAGACTTCTTCTCCAGAGTGGCTTAAGTCTTCTGCTGTGCAGCCATAGTTTTAGGAACTTGTATTTCAGATTTGTTTACCAATCCCCCCCCAAAAAATAAAATTCATGTTTTATTCAAAATAGAAATATTGCCCAGAACTTATCAACAAATGAATTTCTCCTGTTCCATAATATTAAAGGAAAGAAAGTTCTCCTAGTACATCTTTGAAAATTGGATTTGGTCCAAAGCATATTATCTCTGAAGGCTGTTAACTTCTGAAAAGTTAAAGGACAATATAATTACCTCATTTGAACACCTAACCATTGGTAATACAAAAATCATACACAATCTTGAGGGGGAAAATTGTGAAATAGAGCTAGAATTGCTATTTCTAAAAATGAGATATTTTATTGAGTGTCAAAATAGTAAAATATTCTGATTAAAAGCATTACCTAACTCATAAATAAATCCATCTTCAAACACAGTCTTCCCCAAATCAAATGCATCTTAAATTCCTCTTCCCTTTACTAAAGAGCAGAATCTACTAGGAAGAAGAAGGGACCCATCATCTTGTTAATATGTTCCGCAGTTTTGGTGAGAATGTTCTGCGTCAACAAAGAAAATTGGCTTCTCAGGTAATTTTCCTAAACAGGATGCTTCCCTTGTCTTAATTTTTACATATACTTCATTAAGAGTTTTGCTTTATTTATGTGAGTCGCCTATGTGTTTTGCAGTGGTTCCTACTTAGCTCCTAAGTACACACTGGCTGCACTTAAATATTGATTTTTAATTCATAGAGTCCTGGATGGTTTGGATATTGTCTGAATTCACTAATTTTACTTTCTGGAAACTGAACTAATAGAACGGTTCACTCTGTTGTCTGTCTTTCCATCATCTTCATGTCTACAGGGAGGGATGTGAAGCATATGAAATTTGTGAGGTCCTCTCTTAAAACACCACATAATTACAATATTCAAAAGTCTATGTGATTTGAGAAATCAATTTTAGAAATTATGTAACTATACAGTTTAAAGATGTAATCCCAAGTATCATAAAATAAAATCATTTTAAAATGTATCAATTGTCTGAAATATTATGCAATACATTTTATTATGTATTTTTAAAAATTTGGAGACATACTCTGACCAAGAATTCATAAAAAGGTAATATTCATTATTACCTTAGAGTAATAATTCAATCTTTCCTCAGGTAAATCTTATTTCAAATGTATTATTCAGAGTTTTAGAAAATACTTTTTCTGCTTTTACCTTATTATTTGTACTACTGAGTGCATTTTTTAGTATTATTGTCAAGTTCAGAAAGATATTATGTCCAGTAATTAATGTTAAATATCCTCAGAGCAAAGTTCCCCTATAGCTATTCACTGTGGAGGGCGGCCATTGAGATACACTCACATGCTGCCTTCTCTGTGACCTTGAAGGGCCACACCCTCCTAGTGGGTTTGAACTGGGTGACAGGAGTATGATAAAGCCATTCCTGCATCTGGATGCAGGGTTATCAGCTCCTGAGCTACAGGCATGCATCGATTATTTTCCTCATTGCTGCAAAAAATAGCGGACGAAAGCTACTTAATAAAAGAAGGGTTTATTTCTGATTAGAGTTCCAGCTCATCATGGCAGGGAATTGATGGCAACAGGAAACAGAGATGGCACATCTAATTGCACCGAGGCTCAGAAAGTGGAGCACAAGGAAAGCTTGCGCTCATATCACTTTCTGCTATATTTAGCCCATGACCACCATGCATGGAATATTATTGTCCACTTTTTTTTTTTTTTTTTTGGCTTTTTGAGATAGGGTCTCCTTTTAGTTCCAGCTGGCCCGGAGCTTACTATGTAGACCAGGCTGGGTTTGAAGTCACAGAGATCCACCTGCCTGTGCCTCCCGAGTGCTGGGATTAAAGGCTTGAGCCACCATGCCTGGCCTATCGTCCACTTTTAAGATGTGTCTTCCTTCTTCATTTAACCTAATCTAGATAATCTCTTACAACCATACCCAGATATGTGTTGCCACAGTGATTCTAATTTGCATCAAGTTGATAATCAAGAATTGTGAACACAATGCAGAAGTGGAAGGTAAACCTACTCTGGAGATTCATAAGGTACCTTGGGTATATCTGTCTCAGTCACACCAGTAAAACCAAACTTGAGAAGCTAGGGCCTCCAATGGAGGGGGTTGTGGAGTGTAGAGGAAAAGCAGATATAAACTAATTCACATAATATCACACGCTCTCAACTCTTATGGAAACACGCAGCTATGTGAAGACCTTCTAAGAACCCATGGCAGGTATTGGAATGACGTGATGTAAATGTGGGTTTGTATGTCTTCTCCTAAAACAACGGAGATCATAAAGCCACTTAAAAATATGACTCAATCAGCCGGGCGTGGTGGCGCATGCCTTTAATCCTAGCACTTGGGAGGCAGAGGCAGGTGAATCTTTCTGAGTTCAAGGCCAGTCTGTCTACAGATGAGTTCCAGGACAGCGGGGGCTACAGGGAGACCTGTCTCGAAAGACAAAAAAAAAAAAAAAAAAAAATGACTCCATCAATCTAACATCTAAGCAGAGGTTCCAGCTCTTCACACCTGAGAGGTTCTCCAGCAGATGTGTTTATCTCAGTTGTCAGTGGCTGCCTAAGAGATCCAAATTTGCATAGTCAGTGGGAAATGCCAAAACAAAGAGTCTTAAGGGAAAAAAAGAATAACCAGACATATTTTGTCATCTGCTTTTCCTAAAATGAAACTGCCAGATTCTTGAAAACAAGGGTTTCTAGACTATGCAGAGAAGAGCTGGCCAGAGTTGGGATCGATGGGTCTGTCTTAGCCTAGGGTTTCTGAGCAGTACAGGAGATTCGATAGTCAGTGGCTACCAGGCTGTTCTGAGTGTCTCGATGTTCTAGATCTAGCAAACCCACAGCATTAACATGACATCTGAGATCAGAACTCTGTATCCCTGCCCAAGGGCAGTATTCATGCCAGAACCAGGGGATCTCCAGGGCCTGGCATAACAGACACCATGATTTTAGAAGAAATACATTATTGAGGGGAATAGAGCAAACAAAGCACAGATATGTCTAGAGCTGTGGTTAATACACGAAAGAAAAACATGAGTCTTGCAGAGAATAATTCCATTATTCCAATCACAAAATATAAGAAAAGTAAAAATAATGTTAGCTCTTCATGAGTAAGTCCAGGAAAGTGCATTCTGCTGTGGGTTGTGCACACATGGATCTGTGAATCCACAGAACACGGCTAGTGATGGATGGGAAACAACAGTAGTAGTTACTGCAGAGAGACTGCAACATTTGAAATCGAACTTAAGTGTGCAGAGGGGAAAACTGCTGAAGAAATAAATATTTTAAGTAATGGGCTGTTCAATAGGCTTTTCACATTTAGAGGGCTTCCCTCTCCCCTCAACAAGAGAGGTGCTCCCACACAAATCAAACCACGTAGGAAGCTGGGAGACCACCAGACTGCAGGAAAGTGCTCACTAGAAAGGGAGCCTGCCACCCTATTGCAGAAAGGTGCCTGCTTTGTGCTTCAGACTCAGCCTCAGTTCCCTGGCCTCCCTGAGTGTGATGATGAATGTCAACTCTCACCCTAACAGGAGCTAAGTCAGCTGGGGGACAGATCCTGGATGTGTTCATGGGGGCGTTTCCAAGCTGTGTTAGCTGAGGAGGAAAGACCCTTCTTAAATTTAGCTGACATCGTTCTATAAGCAAGGGGCTTGGATTGAATTAAAAAGGGGGAGTGAGAGAGTGCCAACCTTCGTGGCTCTCTGCTTTCTGATGCAGACACAATGTACCAACTGCCTCAAGCTCCTGCTCTGGGACTTCATTGAGTGACATAAAATAAGCCTTTCCTTCCTTAAGTGCTTTTTGTTGGGTGTTTTGCACAGCAACAAGAAAATCAACTAATATATCTTCTATGGGGCATTTAAGCAGGTTCTGCAGTTCTGGTCCTTGAGCTTGGGCGGCAAGCAGTTTCTTGGCAAGCAATCTCTCCATCCCCATGAAGGGCTTTTATTTTCTAAAATTTCAGCCATCCCATTATGTCTTCTATCCTGGAGCACTCACTGTTTCTTCCTTGCCCAATGCTGCCACACAGACTTGGGAATCTAGGTCTTAGCTCAGAGAGGAAGAAATACTTTAAAGAAGAGGTAGAAAATAGATCAGACGGACTGGAATCAGGTAAACCTGAGATGATGCTTTTCTAAAACCCCAACATGAGATCAACACAAGATGTGACTAGTGGGGAGTTGACACAGTAAGAGAAGATATTAAGAGAAAATAAATGTCCTTTGCCTCTCCTAATACATGAGATTATACTAAGAACCTTACTGGGTGCTCTTCCTGTTCTTCCCTTGAACTGACTGCCCACAGATCCTGCCTTTCTTCCAGAACAGAAGGCAAGACTACTGTGATGGTAATCCTGTTAATCCCGGGTGTCAACTTGACTGGATTTGGGATGAACAAATATGAAAAAGAGATCTTCAGAGTGGATTATCTCAAGCCTGATGGCCTACCCTAAATGTGGGCGTTGCCTCTCCATGGCAGCAGCTGGTAGGTATAAAAGGCGGTGGCAGAAGGGAGCTGGTCCCTTTTTTTCTGCTTGCCTTCTCTCTCACTAGTGAGTTCCTCTTGCTTCTGTGATCAACTCTTTAGGTCCCAGAGTAGAGTGAAGATGGCAGATCTCCCAGAATCCATCAGGCCTCAGCACTGGATTGGGACTATTGAGACATCCAGCCTCATGGACTGAAGCAACTACCTGATTCTCAGCCTCTCTCATGGTGTGCAGCTATTATTGGGACTACTCAGACTCTTATCCCATGAGCAAATCAATAAATTTTGTATACTATTATATTCATATACCTATATGAATATAGATACAATATACATTTATTCTATTGATTCTGTTTCTTTAGAGAACCTGACTAATACAACCACATAAAAAGACAAGAAAAGTATTTTGTTCAAGAAATGAATTTTTGTGTGTGGAAAGAATGAAAGCCAGAAAGAAGAAAAATTAATAGAAATAGAAAGGGTGAGGGAAGGGAGGATATTTTGGTGCTTCTCTGTGGATGGGTGCATGTGCATATCACGGAATATGTGTGGAGACAAACTGTATCTGCAGGAGCATCCTATACAGCATGGCATGCGATCTGACATGAAGAAACAACACAGCCATTCTTGACCATTGGAACATTAGCACTTGCAGAGGAAGGAAAGTTTGGAAGGAGCTTTGAACTTTGGAGTACACGCTGTTTCGTCCTTTGAGATGGTCACATGCCTGAAGTACTCCTGAAATATGTGGGGGTAGATGACCTTATGATGGCCACTGCTCCATCCAATAGCCTGTACCAGACCCTAGACTGGGGAGAACGCTGATCTGTATCAGTTCCCATTGAACTGAGAGATGATGTAACCATGAGATGTGAACTCAGCCTGACAGACAGAATTCTGTATCTGTATACAACCCAGCTTGCTGTGAGTACATAAAACTATGCTGTAAGCCATTGAGTTCAAAATTGTTTTTCTTTCACAGCAAGTGATAACTAAAACTGTAGTAAAACTGCCAGTGTGTGTGTTTATTTTATCGTTTCTTAGTCTTTTTAATACCCTTGTTTCTGTAAGTTAAAACCTCATTGGACCTGAGTTCAGCATCCCACTGGACACAATGGCACACATCTTTATCCCCCTGTTGGATCCTGAGAAGCTTGACAGCCAACTAGTCTGCTGAACTGGTGAACTCCAGGGTCAAAAAAGCACTGTCTATAAATTAAGCTGAAATGATAAGCAGGACAGGGATGTTCACCTGTGGCCTCTACATGTGCAAGCATGGTTAACTGCCACAGGACACATGCATGCACATGTATACAGTGACAATACAGCTCTCCTTATGTTTTGGTCTCATTGTAGCTATGACTACCCTTTCACTGTAAGCCTGCAATAGTTTCTGCTAATATTATAGAGCCTGGGTAGCACTGGGAACATTTCCTTTGAGAATACAGCCCTCTGGTCCACAGAGGGTACATGGATTACAATATAATGGAGTCCATGAGCTTTTCAGAATTTATGCATAATAATTCCTTTGTAGAGTTGTTGCAAGCAATTTCTGCAAGTGTAATGAATAACAATCCTTGAAAAAGCATTGCTAAAAGCTGAAGGAATTTCTTTCCACATAAAACAGTAGAAGTTTCTCGTAAGAAGCATTCTCATACCCACGCGATGCTTCCTAGGGATAGTGGGAAGGGGAGGTGTGGAGGCATACCCAGCTGGTAAAGCGTCTACATCCTCATGTCTCTGGAGGAAATTGCCATTCTGATCACAAACAATTTTTCTTTAAGTTAAACATTTTATTCTCCTGAGTGTTTGTTGCTAATGGAGACAGAAATACCACTCTTGTCTGGATTTAATACATTTCACACACATCTCTGTCAAGTGCACTGTTTTCTCAGCAGAAGTAGGATTTTAACAGTTTTTTGTGACTTTTGACACATCATCACTTACCAAGCCTTCCATTCAGGGACTGTGGAAAAGGCCTGGTGCAAATGTGTTGTCTTGCTCACAAATGGATAAACAGATGTCAATTTTAGATTTTCTGAACAAAAACCAAATGACATCATTCAAAGGAAGCATCTTGCAGTTTCCCTTTCTTTCTTGCTGTACTGTGAACTATACTGTGTTTGACTGGACTACGCAGCAAAATGGTCCTATAATCTTCTGGTTTTCTGCCGGCCCATAGATAAATACCTTTAAAAACCTTGGACAATGTGTCCTTGCACAACACCACTTTGGAATAAAATACCCTGGAGAAGGGCTGGACTGAGCCCATGTCTCCACCCTGGGCTTTATTTTTCTGAATTTTAAGGTATGAACTCATTTCATAGAAATGAGGCCTGAAATACTGGTTGGTGACTTAAAGTACAGTGCTGTAAACTTTATCATTCAAAGCCACTGTGATAGAGGTAAAAGAATCTGACTTTGGGTGACAGGCAACTTAGATTTAGCTCCATGTCTTGGTTTTCATTCTACATTGAGTTCAGAAAATCCTAAGCAGGAGAGGTTGGGCCATTGTCCCTGTTTGCTTACCTAGACAGTGAGGTGTGGGTAGGTGCTCCTACTTTAAAGCTTGAGATGAAGATTAAATTCTGTTACAAACAAAACCCCACCCACACCTCAGGCATTTAGAAAGTGACCAGGAAATGATAATCACCATAATTATTTTGAATGCAGATTTGTTGTGTCTCTCTATCCAGAAGAATTCATGCATATAAGTTGGTCTTAATTTCTTATTTAAGGCAAGAGTAGACTCTCCTATCTCCTCATTAAACCTTGTTACTTGGCCTGTGGTACAACGATTTCATTGTGATTGAGCACAAATCTATCTAAACATTTTCTTCCACCCAGCAAGATCTGAGAATATTTGAGGGAAAATGGAAAATTTACCTAGAAAGCATAAAGATAACATTAGGTCCCATACCAAGCATCCTAGTGCTAACCAGCATATCAGAACAGGAAATGATTTAGGTAGCATAGAAATAGATTTCTTCTCACTTAACAGTTCAATGTGGACAGCAAAATGGTAGTAAGAGAAAAGAGTCCAGGAGGAATGGAGTCCATGTGAGAGATCCCATCTATGGGCAGTATGCCACTTTCACACAAAGACTCCAAGGTACCATGAATCCCCTCCTGTCCCCATTCTGCCAGGTGCTCAGGAAGTCATTATCAACAAAGTCTGAGTGTGTTTATCTCACCTTTTTTTCTCATTGGTATTGTATAGAATTGAGTTCTAGAGCTATATCTGTAAGGGAGACTGGTTAATATAGTCTGAATTCTTTTCTTGAAGATGAGGAGGTAACTTTGGGAAAACATGCATTAAGCCTAATTATTAAGCCAAATAAATATATGTATTATTTATGTTTGCATGTATGTATTTGGACTTGAATGCTCTGTTTGTGTTGTCCTTTACTGATTTTATGTCTTTGAGTATTTGTGGGTCTCTTATGCATGGCCATGGCTTGTTCTGTGGGTGGTACCTTTCCCAGTGTCTGTCCAAATCCTTCTCAGGACAATGTGCTTCTCTTAGCATGTATGCAATGCTTTAATATTTTAATGCGACATTTTCATATATATGCTTCAATTTTGAAAATAGGGTTTTGTTAAATACAGGAAAGGTACAGGGATTAAATGATTGTTAAAGAGGAACTGAATCTTTGATAATACTGAACATGATTCCTGGACTATTGAAGCACTTCACAGATTGCTTTCCTACATTTGCTGAATTTTAAGCATTACAGAACCTGTCTTTTGATAGTAAGAACTTATCAGCTTAGCTCATTTGCATGGGGAAACTAAATATGCAGTTAATTTTGCACATTTAAAATGTATAAAAAAACATTTTTTTTTCTTGTAAAACTGGGGGCTCCAAGTTGCACAAATAAGAACCTTTAACTCAAAGACAACCAGAAAAGCCCATGGATATACAAATAGGACTAATTGGTATTTGGTTTATAGCTACATGCTGACAATGATTAAGTTAATTATAAGACACATAGTGCTGAACTGCCATCTTTTCATACATTTTCTGTGACAGCAAGAACCCCGGAGAGGTTCTGGTTCAAAATCTAGTTGGTCTAAGCAGGAAGAGCATCAAAATTATTTCCAAAGTTAACCAGTTAACACATTCAAGTACAACTAATATAATATTCAGAAAGATGTGATGACATAAAAAGACATATTTAGTTGGCTAGACATTAGCAAAATTTCCAAATTTTTTTACAATATTTTGGTACTGAAAACAGTGACATGTCAACGGTGACTGTAAGGCAACATTTTGTGAGCACATGAGTGTGTCTTTTCTAAAAGCACTAAGGTCAGTATGTACTGGCCATAGAGGAGAGAAATAGAGTTGATGACAAACATGTTTCATTCTTTCAAGAAGAGCTGGGAAGCAGATAACTGGAGGAGCAGATTGTTTGTAATTTAAAGCATTTTGTGACTGTGCACATAAAATTGTCCTTTGAGCTCTGGAGAGGAAGACTAGATACCACCTAGACTGTTGTTTCATTTTGAACTCCAAGAGATTCCTTCCCCCAGTCCACTAACGAGTCCCATTCCATTTCTATTCTGTCCTTTGGTATTTATTGTAAACCATATGTGCATTAATCTATTCAAGTAAGGACATTTATCAGAGGCCGAAAAGAAGAATAATTTCCTGCCTGCGTTTGGAGATATTATATATATATAAGATATATATTTATATATGATATATTCTGAATGGAGTTTGACTTACTTTGGGTGTATACTCTCTTCCAGGGGAAAATCCAGATATGAATCTTTTTTATTGCATAAATGTTGAGCATCGTATCCTCCATTAGGGACGCATGGTCTGTGGAAATAAACATCCTTGTTGGTATCTGGGTAATGGAGTATAATAGAAAGGGGCTGTAAAATTCACTCCTGCTGAAAGAGTTACAGAATTTTTATCTTTCATATACTTTCACTGAGTCCTAATGATTTTTAAAGACTCAACACTATCATTTACTAAGTTGCAAAGAATTTTATGGAAAGGTCTATGAGAGTATAAGAGGCAAACATGGAAGGGAGTGGTTCTTACCATCTTCTGCCTTTGCCTCTTGCTTCCTGTCCTATCACAGCCTCCTTTACCTCTCCCTTCTCCCTCATGAGCATTGACCAGTGAACACCCACAAGGCCTGTGAATAGCAGCTTAAAAAATAATGTCCTGGCAATTAGTGGGATGGATTGCACAAATGATACAGACAGGAGGCAGGAAGAAAGGAGTCATCTCCAGCTGCTGGGGTCCACAGTTTGTTTGGGTTTTTTAGCCCAGGAGGGGGACCAAGGAAATTCTTAATTTTTAAAGCTTTTTCCTTGTTTGGACCGATTTCCTATTTTAATTTTATTTAATTTATTATTTATTATATTTATGGGATTGTTTTGATGTGTATGAATGCACTGTCTGCATGTCAGGTCTGTGCACCGTGGTCTTGCAACGCCGCGGAGGTCAGAAGAGGGCGCCCCGACTCCTCCAGAATGTAATTCTCCAGGATTGGAGTCACAGACGGTCCCATCGCGCATGTGGGCTACTGGGGATCGAACCTGGGTCTTCTGCCAAGAGCAGTCGGCGCTCCCCAACGCTAGGCCATCTCTCCAGCCCCCCATTTCCTTTTTATGTAAATGCTGGAACCCTGCAATCTTCTATGAATCATACATCGAATTATAAAAGAATGCTAAATTTGTGTTTGTTTCTAATTATTGACCTCTGAGTGTTAAAATGATCAAAAACGTAATTCTAATCATTTAAAAATAGTAGAGTTCCAATGGGGTCAGGAGAACTTGAGTTTGGGTTCTTCCAATACTACCTGAGTATTAATTATCTTATTGAGAACAAGACAAGACCACACATATACCACTCCTCTAAAGAGCTAGAATAATAAAAACACATAAATATGTTTAGTTGAGTAATTTTCTTGTTATGAGTAGTTCCAATAAGACCACCACAAATACAAAATTTATTAATATATAAATTAAAAATTACTGTAAACAAAACGTGTGGGAAAAGTAGAACTGAGGCAGCAAAAATCATTGTAGCAGCTAGTGGGGTATTTGGCGTCTGAAAAGAAAGTTTAGAAAAAACCCCACTCTTCCCTGCACAAATGAAGTTCTAGCTCTAAAGCCAATTATTATTGGAAATGTGCTCCATCACTTTGTCCTCTTTGGTTTGGCCCAGCTTGTATTTGCAGTTCTCCATGGTTGCCCGTGGAGCACGTTTTGGATCCTTGACATCTCCTTCATGTGCACTATCATCAAAGTCCAAGGCATCCAGTGACTTCCAAGTACACATTGTACACCACAGTCACATCATCTCTTATTTGTTCCATTTTTAATACTGAAGCTTGCACTCATCGCTTATGTTATTCCCATTTTGAAGATATGGAACACTTGGAAGACACATACTGAGTGGCTTGTTCACGTCAGCTATGCAACCTACAGAAGAATCGCTGCTGGCAGTAGAGCTGAGTTTCTGACAATACTGCAAACAAAAGATTCAGTTGATACTAAACACGGGGTGATGTGTGGCTTTTCACAACAAATGAATTATTTAACATCATACGCTATTGTTTTGCAACATTTTCTATTAAGTCCCATTGCAAGTGTCAAGTTATTAAATGATTTATGGATGTAAAGGCCAAACAGACAAAGTGGGTATATGAAACCCCATCATCAGTTTTTTGTATTTGTCACGTTATTGGGAAAAATATTCCCATGTTCATCAAATCTTTACATACTATTCTGCTGGCATTATTGAAAATATCATCTGAGAAAATGGTTTACCATTAATATAGCTGAAAGTCAGATGAGTATGTTCTATCTATTTCCTTTTCATATTCAACAGCTTCTGTTGTGTTACAGTGCACCATGGAGAGTCACTAATTGGAGTCCTCATTTGGCAATGTGCTTAAATGACATGCTAGTAGAGGGTAAATCAGAATTAGAACACCTGGCAAAGCCAAATAGAATATAAAAATAGTTAAAGGCAGTTTTTACTACTTAAACAATTACCTATGAGCTTCCATTCCCCAAAATACATTTTTTTTCTGAAACATTTCCATTGCAATTTGCTTAAGCGAAACTGAATTAAAACTCAAAATGTTAATGACATTGGAGGTAGAACACAGAAATTTAGAATAAGATTACAATTTCCTCCTGAAAATTTACTTATCAAAATTTTTTACTTAATTTCTTGAAACACAAACTTGTATAGATTTCTCTTTTGTAAAAAAAAAAATGCATTGGAAGAGGCTCCAGTGAATTAAGTAATAAGGTCCTCAGATTGCCTGTTTCGGCAGTGCAGAATAATATTCTAGTTTCTATACATTTCTCTGTTTTAATTTATAAGAATACACCAAGAAGAAGTGGAAAAAATTGGCAGTAGAACAAACACACAACAAACATGGTGTTGCTGTGTCTCTTAAAAACATGAACTAAAGCACCTAGTCTTATGCTGATAATCTTTCCAGTGATTATCAAAAGAACATCCCCCCCATTTCAGGAGACTTAGATTCTAGTTTAAACGAGGTGAGGGTAGGGTTTATTCAAGGGTAAAATCGTGCATGTGTTTCGTGTAAGAAGAAAACACAAAACTGTTCCTTAGGAGGCTTCAGATATGGTGTTACATTGTTTATGGCTACTGTAGGTATGCAGAGGGGGCATAGTGATCTCTCTCACACCGTCTATTTTCTACTAGTCTGAACCAATGGTACGAAGATTGAGTTCTCTTCCATACAAACCAGGGGAGTACATGTTAAAAGTAATTATTATCTCTTTTATGGTTTATTAGGGTTGTGGGGTGGCGCCAGGAAAGATAATCAAATCTCTTCTGCCACACACTTAATTGGGGTCCATTGACGTGAAGAGCAGAAAGGTTCCTTGCTAAATGGAAAAGAGAATGAGAATGTTCCCCTTGTCTGTATGGATTTAGGTCATCATTGGAAGATATGTTAACATCCACCAATGATAGATGCCTTACTTTAATGGTTCATTTGTTAACAGAAGGAACACAGCAGAGTCACACTTGTTAAAAAAAACAAACAACAAACAACAAAACAACTTGCCAGAAACGGCGAATTTGTATGCTTAAGTGACTGCTGCATGGGTACCAGTAGCCAAAACTGACAGTGAGTAGTGACCAATTTCATTATGATTTGGCAAATTCAAGAACATGCTTCAGTTTACAAAATTTTCATGTGAAGTGATGTCTGTGAAATTGTCATCATTGTTTGGTTATATGACAAATATAATACTTCAAGGATTTGTAGAAAGCAATCCCTTTAATATATTTATACCAGATTCAGGTGATACAAGAATAATATTACTATATTAAATTCAGAGATAAAAATATAGCATAGACAGGTTAAGTAGGCTGTAGGTGGCCACTGGATCACAAAGTGGCTGATAGCTCAAGTCTATGCTGTTCACATTCTGCTATATAAAAATAAGACAATGGCATGACAGTCATAGTGACGATTAGTAGTGCTGATGGTGATTGCTCCTTGCGTATGGACCAAGCCACTGGATATGTTATTTTGCCTGCAATCACAGACACTGAAGAAAAGCGAGACCAATATTTACAACTCAAGAGTACAGTTTCATCCTGTGAAGGGACTAAAGATTTTCTGAAGGATTTTGGTGGAAGTGGCCAGAATCAAAAGGTTTCTATGAGGACAATGCCAGGGCTTGAAAGGGGCATACACAGAAGGCTTCCTTCTGAATAAAAGTCCTGGAAATTTAGAGTTCTCCCATATTTAGAATTTCAGGAAGACTAAAGTTTCTTTAGAAACATTAGATTCCCAGCTTGAACAGATAATATCCTCCAAGGGTATATGACACTCTTGATTAAAGAGTTGTATGAATGTTAAAATCCTGTATGTTAGCCATGGGAAAATGAAAGAGAGAGTTGGCTTCTACTCCATATCTTCTGAAAATGAAGCAAAGTGAGACTAGTCCATCATGTGAGCCAGGCTCTGAGTCTCTGTTGGTCTTGGGTGGTAGATCCAAGATAAGGATCAGTGCCAGAATCTCTAGAAGGGAGTATAGGGACATTTGTTTAAGTAAATATCTTAAAAATTTGCTTAACAGGTGAGGGAAACAAAAGAAACCACACCATCAGAGCCATGAGAAACCCCTCACCACAGTTTTGAAAATAACCCTCATAAAATCACTCCTCCACTGAATTGGATTGGCATGGACTCTTCTTTTTTGATTCCCACCATATCTGGTGTAATCAGATGTTCACATCTTCCCAGTAAAAGTCAGTAACTGCTGGCCTATCAAACAATCCAGAAGTAGGGCTGGACAGACTGAGTCATATTGGACTAACATGATATAAAAGATATGAAAGAAAAACAGCATTCAGAAAATATGGGATAAGTTATGGAACAAACAGGTCTTTTACATGTTTGCAATATGAAATATTCTAAATAAATCTTTTTGGGGTCTGCGCCAGAACGGCTCAGAAGTTCGTAAGATCTTGCTGCTCATGGAAAGGTTCCCACGTTTGGATTTGCAGCGCCCACATGGTGGCCCATCCATTTCTGGTGGATCTAAAACTATCTTACTAATCTGTTCAAAGCATTGTAAGACACAGAATGCTTCATAATCTTTTTCATACACCTGCCACCATATACTCATTACACATAAAAGTAAACAGAAATTTAAACATAAGAATAAACTTTTCCCTTAACCGACTCTCAGTGTACACACCTAAAACGTATTCACTTTGCTATACTGCTGATAGTTCATTAATAATAGGCCAACCATTAAAATGGCTGCTTTCATCTTTTCCTGCCTAATCTATGAACAATGACTTGGCTTGTGTGTACTAGTGTTTGCATACAGTTATATTGCAGCTATCACAATAATAGTATAGCTCCAGCTGGGTTGATTAAAATTTTGTTTAGCACATCATTCATTCTTTCATCTCAGAGAGACACAATATCTTTATCATTATCTTATTGCTACGTGGCCCTTGACCCAGCATGTCTTCTTTTACAGTAGGAGTTTGGCAAAAACCTGACGTAAATAGTCATTTGTCAGATGTGTTGGGGTGCTGGTCTCACTTCCATGTGTGCTCTCTTTCTTGGCATATGACAAGCTTATGCTTTTCGGCTCTCCAGTTTTAAACTGCATGATGACAAGGCTTGAACTGAATCCAACATGAACACTAAGGTTCAACCATAACCCACGTTACGATTTCTCTTGGTCTTTTGTTTTAACAATATTATTTAGGTTCTCTTCTGTGTATATGTGTGATGAATGTGCATGAGTTAGTGCAGGTATGGATGTGACAGAAGAGGTCGTGTGTGTGTGTGTTTTTCCCTGTGTGTGTGGTGTTAGGTGTGGTGAGCACTGTGTGATCAGGTTGCAGCGCATATGTCAGTCTGCGCGTAGAGCATCCTTGTTTCAGGAGCCACATTGTTCTCTATATCCCTCTTGGAGTTCTGTGGTTTGAACTCAAGGCTTGCCAGGTGTGTGTTGCCACAGCCCTTTACTCTGGAGCCATGTCATTGACTGTTGAATAACATTTGATGTTTGCTACTCAGCAATAAAGGGCTGGTACACAACTGCTTGCCTTGATGCTTTTGAAACACTGTTTTCATTTCATTTCTACCCTCATTAATAGTATGATATGTAAGTATTTTTTGTCTTTTTGTCCCATAAATGTGCATAAGTTTTGGAAGCAACTATATTTTGGGTATTTGAAACAACTTTTTAAAATATGGACAATTCAACTCTTGTTATATACCATTGAGCCCTTCTCATTTAGGTTTGCTACAAAAACGACCAAGTTCAAACTCAAAACTTCATTTAATTACAATTTACTGAATATGACGGCTTAATTGACTCAACCTTAAATTCAGATTCTTAAAATGTATTTTAGGAAATAAACACTATTACCCACTAAGGCAACTTGCACGCCCTTAAATACTTTCTCTGGGGTATTTTCTCTATGTCCTGCTTTTTAGTCCAAGATTTCCCTGAGTAGTCTACAGAATTGTGTGATATTTAGGTGTGCATTCATCTTCAATGTTGTAGTGACAGACCCATCACTCTTATAATCAACTGTGTTAATGAAAATAAATTGCGAGGAGGCGTGGTAGAATGTCAGGGCTGCAGAGAGATAGGGGTGAATCATGAGACGAGAGCAATATAGTCTGGACTCCTAAATGATCAAAATGCCTGTGCATACAAACATCTCCAACTGGACCTAGGGGCACTTGGTTTGGTCAAAATTTGTACATAGATACTTACAAAATGCTGTGCCAATTACCTAATTGTACGGCAAACTGAGCAAAAGCAATATTATCTGAAAACAACTGTGTTTATATATTGTAGAATCGCTTAAAAATTAAACAAATATAAGAATTTAAAAAAGAATCTGAAGATAGGGCAGAAATACACATAAAACGGTTTTTATTTTTATTTATTTAAAATTCCATTCTGAATATATATTTAATTTTTTTTTTTTTTAAAGGATTTGAAGTCTATTTGGGGGGTGGTTCGAGACAGGGTGTCCCTGTAGCCCGGCTAGTCTGGAATGCATCTGTAGACAGGCTGCCTTGACCACTCAGACAAAGATCAGCCGTCTCGTGCCCCTTCAAGTGCTAGGTTACGACGGCTGACACCACGCACGGCTTTTTAAAAAATATTTTAATAAGCATATCAGCCAAATGGTACAAGGAAATGGGAGAAGGGACATACTCTACAGTGCAAAAGTATTATGCATAAAGTTAAAAATAATCTAGTTGTCATAATTTTGAACATCTATTTAAATAAATATTTAGAATAACCAAAAAGAAAGAATCCCATTCATGGGAAAAGATGTTACATATAAAAAATACTCCTATCTCATCTCTAACAGTTTGATAAAACTAAATAATTATATGCTATACCATTCTGAATTTTTGCATCACAGAAAGGAAGATCTTTTAGATGCTACCTCGGGTGTATAGTCAATTCTAATATTATTTGGTCCAAGAACATTTTTGCATTCGAGTAAGGAGACTGATAAAGAAAATGTAACCTTTGTAACAGGCTAAACCTGACTACAGTGAGCTGTCTCTACACTTTATGCTCAATTCCCTTAATTTGGGTGCTTGGAAATCTTTATAGGAAATAATTTGAATTGGGTGTTTAGAAATGAATATGAATGGCCTTATTAAGGAAAATTACTCACATTTTTTTTGTTTGCTTCTGAAATTTAAGCCTGATGGTGAAACTATAAAAAGTCAATGCAAAAAATAAAAAAAATCCAAAAGAGCAGAGTGCTTTACAATAAGTATTATTGAGAGTTACACGTTTTATTCTAAATGCATTCAGGACACTGTGATAGTTTCCCTCACCCATTTCTTTGCTCACACAACCACACATAAAGCCAGATCTATGTATCTGAAGGATCAGTTCTTAACATCTGTGTTTTTTCAACAGTATTTGACCATTAGGGAGCTAGAAGTCCTTGGTAGTTGCTGGGGAAACAATGACAGAACTCAAGCCAGGAATCAATTAAACTAAGGAGATGGTTCCATAGCTTTGTTGTCTCTGTGAAGAGAAAACAGGTGTTTTAATATTACATAAATTATGCAAAATCTAAAGCATTTACAGTAACTAGACACTTAGCAACAGACATGAATGAGGAGGTAAATTGGCTGATGATGTTCTGTATTACAGCCTCGGCTGCTCACCCTGCCTGCTGTTAGGAGTCTTTCTGTCGGTGTTTTCCTTATAAACACTGTTTTTCAGGAATTTATATTTCAAGCCTAAATTCTACTTTAGATTATTTTTCAAAAGTTCAAAGTTGGTATGGCCATGGACTAGTAACAGATCTTATTTCTAGACTGAGTGTTTTCTGTGTGTGAAAAAAGATTTGAGATATATTTGTTACTAAAACAAGATAGTAACGGAAATTGAGTTTTCAAATTGTTTATGTATAGGCCAAATACTTGATATACCTACACAAAGAATGGTAATTTAAAGAGATTTAAAAAATCTCAAATAAATTTGCCAGATTTTTATTGTAAAATGTCGACTGTTCTATAGGATTCATTCAAAGACAAAAATATAGTATCTCAAGGGGTAAAATGTTGGTGATTTAATCAATAAAATTTGGTTTTGATTGGTTGTTATTTTTGGAAATTTTTCCATGTGCTTCGTCATATGCTAAGTTCAACAGGGAATAAAAAGATCAGAGCTCTGTCTCTGTGTAAAATAAATAATAGCTCCTGTAGTTGGGAAATAAAACATAGAAAATAACACAGACTGAAAATGACAGCCTTATATGGAGCTGCATTCTGTGCCTCTGTGGAAACAGAATGCTGAATTGTCATAGTAAAAAAGGCCTCTATCTCAATATAGTTTTCTTTGAACTAAAAAAAATCCCTTCCAATTAGCTGGGAAATATATGAAATTTTAAACCGACTAACAATTAATCATGAGTGTTGAGGTTTTGCCAGATATTGAGGCCATAAAATTCTCGAGGAGTAAGGAAGAGATATTTGTTTTTGTTGTTTTTGTATGCTACACAAGAGATTTAAAATTTCTTTAACATCATATTCTTGAGATAAGTAAATTAAATTTGCCTTCTAAGGCGGAAGATTTTTTTTATTTTTGTAATTAATTATTTTTTAATTTATTTCTGTATGTGTAAAATGTACTGTCTGCATGCAAGTCGTGCACCCATGTTCGTGCAATGCCAACAGAGGTCAGAGAGGGCGTCCGGATGCCCCTGGAGCTGGAGTTTTCTACTGGAATTGGAGTTTCAGACGGTTCTCAGCTGCATGTGGGTGCGGGGGATCGAACCCAGGGCCTCTGCAAGAGCGGTCAGCTTTCTTAACTGCTAGAACCATCTCTCCAGCCCCCAAGGCCTGAAGATTTTTTTTTCTTTTCTTTCTTCTTTTTTTTGCTTTCTTTCTTATCTTTCTTTCGTTATTTCTTTTCTTTCTTATCTTTCTTTCCTTGATCTTTCTTTTCTTTCTTCCTTTCTTTCTTGTCTTTAATATCTTCTTCCTTCTCTCTTTATTTCGTTCTTTCTTCTTGTGTTTTTCTTCCTTTCTTATTTTGTCTTTCTTTATTTCTTTTTTCCCTTTCCTTTCCTTTCTTTCCCCTTTTCTTTCTTTCCATCTTCACTTTCCTCTTCCCTCCCTCCTTCTTTATCTATCTCCTTTCTTCCCCTTTCTTTTCTTTTTTTTTTTTTTTTTTTTTTTTTTTTTTTTTTTTTTTTTTTTTCTTTCTTCCTTTCTCTCTTTCCTTACCCTTTCTTCTCCCTTTCTTCTTCCGTTCCTTCTTCCCCCTCCCTTTCCTTCCCCCTTCCTTCTTCTCTTCCTTTCTTTCTAATTCCTTTCTTTACTTCTTCTCATTTCTTTGATTCTTTCTCTTCCCTATCTTTTGTTTTTTCTTTCTTTTCTTTTGCCTTTCTTTCCTTTTCTTTTCTTTCTTTTCTCTAATCGTTTCTTTCTTTCGTTTTTTGTTTTTGTTCTCCCCCCCTTCCTTTTTCTTCTTGTTTCTCCTCCCTATTATTTTCCCTTTCCTTTCTTTTCTCTCTGTCTTTCTTCTTTCTTTCGTTTATTTGCTTCTTTCTCTCTTTCTTTCTGTCTTTCTTTTCCTTTCGTTCTTTTCTTCCTTTCTTCTTTTCCGTTCTTTCGTGTCTTTCTTTTTCTTTCTTTTCTTTCTTCTTTCTTTTCTTTCTTCTCCCTTTCTTTTTTTATTTCTTCTGTTCTTTTTCTTTCTTTCTTCTTTCTTTTTTTAATAATAATAAAAAATATTTTTTGTCTGTTTCTTTCTTTTTTTCTTTCTCTTTCTTTCTTTCTTTTCGTATTTCTTTCTTTCTTCTTTCTTTTCTTTTCATTTCTTCTTTTTTCACTTTCCTCCTTGTTCTTCCTTTCTTTCTTTCTTTCTTCTTTTTCTTTCTCGTTTTATTCTTTTTCTTTCTTTTCCTTCTTCTTTCTTTCTTTCTTTCTCTCTCCTTTCTCTTTCCTTTCTTTTCTTATCTTTCTTCTTCTTTCTTTCTTTCTTCTCTTCGCTTTCTTTCTTTCTATTCTTTTTCTTTCTGTCTTTTTCGTTCTTTCTTTTCTTTCTTTGTCTTTCTTTCCCTTTTTCTTTCTTTCTTCTTTCTTCTTTTCTTAGCTTTCTTCTGTTCTCCTTCCTTTCTTTCTTTCTTTCTTTCTTTTCTGCTTTTCATCCATTCTTCTTCTTCTTTCTTTCTTTCCCACTTTTCTTTCTGCTTTTTCTTTCTTTCTTTCTTCTTTTGTCCCTTCGGTTCTTTCTTCTTCTTTTCTTTCTTTCTTTTCGTTTCTTGTTCTTTCTTTCTCTTTCTGTCTTCTCTTTCCCTTTCTCTTTTCTTTCTGTTCTTTCTTTCTTCCTTCGCTTCATTTCTTTCTTTCTTCTTTGCTTTCTTTCTTTTCCTTTCTTTTCTTTCTTTTTCTTTTCTTTCTTGCTTGTCTTTCCTTTCTTTCTTTCTCTTTCTTTTCTTTCTTCTTTTCGTCTTTTATTCCTTTCCTTTCTTCTTTCTTTCCTTTCTTCGTTTTCATTTCTTCTTTCTCTTTCTTTCTCGTTTTCTTCTTTCTTTCTTTCTTTTTTCTATTCTTTCCTCTTTCTTTTTGGTTCTTTCTTTGCTTTTCGTTCTTTCTTTTTCTTTCCTTTCGTTCTTTTCTTTCTTTCTATCTTTCTCTTTCTTATTCTTCTTTCTTTGCGATCATTTTCTTCTGTTCTTTTTCTTTTCTTCTTTCTTTTCTATCTTTTCCGTATCTTTCTTTTTCTTTCTTTCTTTTCTTTCTTCTTTCTTTCTTTCTTTCTTCCTCTTCTTTCTCTTTTCCTTTCTTTCTTTCTTTCTTTCTTTTCTTTCGTGTCTTATCTTTTCTTTCGTCTTCTTTCTTTCTCTTTCTACTTTCTTCTTATTCTTCTTTCTTTTCTTTTCTTTTGCCTTTTCTCCTCTTCTTATTCTTTCGTTTCTTTCTTTTCGATTTTCTTTTTTCTTTCCGTTCTCTTTCTTTCTGTACTTTTCTTTCTCGATTTTCTTCCTCTTCTTTCTTTCTTTTCTATTCTTTCTTTTTTCCTTTCTTTCTTTCTTTTCTATCTTTCTTTTCTTAAGTCTTCTTCTTTTTCTTCTTTTCATTCTTTCTTTCTTTTTTCTTTCTTTTCTTCTTGCTTTTCTCTTGCTTCTTCTTTTCTTTCTGTCTTCTTTCTTTGCTGTTCTTCTTGCTTCTTTCCTTCTTTCTTTCTTTCGTTCTTTCTTTCTTCTCTTTCTTTCTTCTTTCTCTTCTTTCTTTCTTTCTTTCTTTTCTCTTTCGTTTTCTTTCTTTTTTCCTCTTCTTTCTTTCTCTTTTCTATCTTTCCTTTCTTTCTTTCTTTTTCTTCTATTTCTTCTTCGTTCTTTTCTTCTTTTCTTCTTTCTTTCTTCTCTTTTCTTTCTTATCTTTTCTTTTCTTTCGCATTCTTCTTTCTTTCCTTTCTTTCTCTTTTCTTCCTTTTTCTTTCTTTCTTTTCTTTCCGCTTCTTTCTTTCTTCTTTAGTCTTTTTCGCTTGCGTTTTTCTTTCTCTTTTCTCTCTGTTTCTTCTTTCTTTCGTTCATTCCTTGCTTTCATTTCTTCTTTTTTCGATTTCGTTTCTTCTTCTTTCTCTTTCTTTTCCTTTTTATTTCTTTCTTTTTTCCCTGCTTTCCTTCTTTCTTTCTTTCTTCTTTCTTCCTTTTCTTTCTTCTTCCCCTCCCACCCCCATTTTTTTCTTTTTCTTCTTTCTATTCTTTCTTTCTTGTTTCTTTTCAAAGAACCAACATTTGGATTTTTTTTTTCTTTCTTTTTCATTTCTTTCTTAGTTCCTGTTTCTTCTTGTGTTCCCCCTCTTTCCTTTCTTATCTTCTTATTCTTTCTTTTTTCTATTTCTTTCTTTTTTCTTTTTCCTTCTTTTCCATTCTTTTTCCTTTCTTTTCTTTGCGTTTCGTTTATCTTCGTTCTTTCCCCCCTTCTCTGTTTTCTTTTCATTTCTTTTCTTTCTGCCTCCTTTCATTTTTCTTTTCTTCTTTTACACCTTTTTCTTCTTTTCTTCTTTCTCTTCTTTCTTGTTCTTTCTTTCTTCTTTCTTCTTTCTTTGCTCTTTCTTTCTTTTCTTTCCTCGTTCGTTTTTCTTCTTTCTTCGTTTCTTTCTATTCTTTTTCTTTCTTGTTCTCTCTTTCTTTTTCTCTTTCTTTCTTTCTTTCTTTCTTTCTTTCTTTCTTTCTTCCTTTCTTCTTTTCTCTTTCTTTCTTTGTTCTTTCTTTTCTTTCTGTTCTTTCTTTCTTTCTTTCTTTCTTTTTCTTTTCTTTCTTTCTTTTCTTTTTTCTTTCAGTTTTCTTTCGTTATTTTCTCGTTCTTCTTTCTTTCTTTCTTTCTTTCTTCTTTCATCTTTGTCTTTTTTATTCCTTTCTTTCTTCTCTTTCTTTCTTTCTTTCTTTCTTCTTTCCTTTCCTTTCTTTTCGTTCTTTTTTTCTTTTTCTTTCTTGTTCCTTCTTATCCTTTCTGTCTCTTTTTTCTTTTTCTCTTTCTTTCTTCTTTCTTTCTTTCTTTCTATTCTTCTTTTTTCTTTCGTTCTTGTTTCTCTTTTCTTTCTATTTTCTTCTTTCTTCCTTTTCTTTCTTTTCGTTCTTCCTCCTTTCCTTGCTTTCGTGTTATTTCTTATTCTTTCTTTTTCTTTCTCTTCTTTCTTTTTCTTTCTTTCTTTCTTTTCTTTTCTTCTTTCACTTTCATCTTTCTTTCTTTCTCTTTCGCTTTACTTTCTATTTTCTTTCTTTTTCTGTTTCTTTCTTTCTTGTTTCTTTCTTTTTCTTTCTTTTCCTTATCTTCTTTCTTCTTCTATTTCTTTCTTTCTTTCTCTTTTTCTTTCTTTCTTCTTTCTTCTATCTTTTATCGTTCTATTCTTTTCTTTCTTTCTTTTTTCTTCTTTCTTCTTTCTCTTCTTTCCTTTTTCTTTCTTTTCGTTCTTTCTTCTTTCCTTTCTTCTGTTTTCTTCTTTTCTGTTCTTTCTTACTTCTTTCTTCTTTCTTTCTTTCTTTCTTTCTTTCTTTCGCTTTCTTCTTTCTTCTTGTCTTTTTCTCTTTCCTTTCTTTTCTTTTCTTTTTTTCTTGCTTCTTTCTCTTTTGCCTTTCTTTCTTCTTCTTTTCCACTGCTTCTTTTCCTTTCTTTCTTTCATCTTTCCTGTTCTTCTCCATCTGTTCTTTCTTTCTTCTTTCATTCTTTCTTTCATTCTTTCTTGTTCTTTTCTTCTCTTTTCTTCTTTCTTTTCTTTCTTACTTTCTTATTCTTTCCGTCTTTCTTCTTTCTTGTCTTCTGTTTCTTTATCTTTCTTTCTTTCGTTGTCGTTCTTTCTTCTTTTCTGTCTTTTCTTTTTCTTTTCTTTCTTTCTTCTATTCCTTTCTTCTTTCTTTCGTTTCCTTTGTCTTATTCTTCTTTTCTTCTTTCTTGTTTCTTCTATTCTCTTTCTTTGTCTTTTTCTTTCTTTTCTTTTCTTTTCTTCTTTTCTTTCGTTCTTTCCTTTCTTTCTTTTCTTTCTTTTTCTATCTTTTCTTTCTTTTTCTTTCTATTCTTTCTTCGTTTCTTCTTTCTTTCTTCTTTCTTTCTTTCTTTCTTTTTCGTTCTCTCTTTCTTTTCTCTTCTTTTCCTTCTTCTTCTTTTCTTCTTCTACTAATTTCTTCTTTCTTTCTTTCTTATTTCCTTTCTGTCGTTCTGCCTTTCTATTCTTTCTCTTTTCCTTTCTTCTTTTCTTTTCTTTCTTTTCCTTTTTTCTTTCTTTTTCTTTCTTATCTTTCTTTCTTTTTCTTTCCTTTCTCGTCTTTCCTTCATCCTTTTCTTTTCTTTCTTTGTCTTTCTTCTTTATCTTTTCTTTCGTTTTTTTCTTTCCTTTCTTTTCTTTCCTTTCTTTCTTCTTTTCTTTCTTCTTTCTTTCTTTTTCCTTTCTTTCTTTCTTTCGTTCTTTCTTGTCTTCTTTCTTCTTTTCTTCTTTCTTTCCTTTCTATTTCTTTCTCTTTTCTTTCTTTCTTTCTTCTTTCTTTTTCTTTCTTTTTCTTTCATTACTTTCTTCTCTTTCTTTTCTTCTCTTTCTTCTTCTCCTTTCTTTCTTTCTTTCTTCTCTTTCTTTCTTCTTTCCCTTTTTCTTTCTTTTTCTGTCTCTTTTCTTTCTTCGCTTTCTTTCTTTTTCTTTTTCTTTTCTTCTCTTTCTTCTATGTTTCTGTCTTCTTTCTTATCCTTTCTTTTCTTTCTTTCTGTCTTCTTTTTATCTTTCTTCTATTCTTTCTCTTTCTTTCTTCTTTTCTTTTCCTTTCCTTTTCTTTTTCTTTCTTCTTTCCTTTTCTTTATTTCTTTTCCTTTCTTTCGTTTCTTTTTCTTCTTTTCTTTCTTTTTCTTTCTTCTTCTTTCTTTTCTTTCTTTTCTTTCTTTCTTTTCTTTCTTCTTTCTTTTTCTTTCCTTTGTTCTTCTTTCTTTTTATCTTTCTTTCTTTCTTTCTTTCCTCCTTTTTCTTTCTTTCTCTTCTTTCTCTTCTTTCTTTTCTTTCTTTTCTGGTTTTTCTTTCTTCTTCCTTTCTTTTTCTTTCTTTTCTATTCTATCTTTCTTTCTTTTCTTTCTTTCTTTTCTTTTCTTTTCTTTCTTTTTCCTTCCTTTCCTTTTTCTTCTTCTTTCTCTTTCTTCGTTCCGCTTCTTTTTTTTTTAATCTTTCTTTTTCTTTTCTTTTCTTTCTTCTTGGTCTTTCTTTTCTTTCGTTTCTCTTTCTTTTCTTTCATTTCTTTCTTTCCTTTTTCTTTCTTCTAGTTTCTCTTTCCCTTTCTTTTCTTTCTTTTCTTCTTTTCTTTTCCTTTCTTTTCTTTTTTTCTTTTCTTTCTTCTTCTTTGCTTTCTTTATTCTTTCTTTTTTTTCTGCTCTTTCGTCTTCTTTCTATTCTTTCTTCTTTCTTCTATCTTTCTTTCTTCTTCTTTCCAAAAGATGTCATGTTTTCCATTTTTTTTTTTCTTTCTCTTTCTTTTCTTCTTTTCTTTCCTTTTCTTTTCTTTTTCTTATTCTTTCTTTCTTTTCTATTCTTTCCTGATTTCTTTCTGTTTTCTTTGATTCGTCTTTTTCTTTCTTTTCGTTTTTTCTTTCTCTTTTTTCTGCTTTTCTTTGCTGTCTTTTTTAATTTCTTTCTTTCTTTCTTGCTTTTTCTTTCTTTCTTTTCCTTTTTCTTTCTTTTCCTTTCTCTTTCATTTCTTTTCTTTCTTCTTTCCTCTGCGTTCTCTTTTCTCTTTGTCTTTTTCTTCTTTCTTTTTCTTTCTTCTTCTTTTTCGTCTTTTTCTTTCCTTCTTTCTTTTATCTTTCTGGTCTTTTGTATTTCTATTTCTGTCTATTCTTTTCCTTTCCCTTTCTTTTCTTCTGTCTTTCTTTCTTCTTCGTCACTTTCTCTTTCTCTTGCTCTTTCTTCTTGTAATTTTTCTTCTTCTTCTTTCTTTCTTCTTTCAACTTTCTTTCTTTTTTCTTTCATTTCTTTCTTTCTGTTCTCTTTCTTTCTTGCTTCTTTTGTTTTCTTTCTTTCCTTCTTGCTTGCTCTCTTTCTTCTTTTTCATTTCTTGTTTCTTTTCTTTCTTTTCTTTCTTTTTCTTTCTTCTTCTGTCTTCTTTCTTTTCTTTTTCTTTCTTCTTTCTTTCTTATTCTTCTTTCTTTTTCTTTCTTTCTTGCTTTTCTTTTCTTTCTTTCTTCTTCTTTTCTGTTTCTTTCTCTTTCTTTCTTGTTCTGTCTTCCTTCTTTCATTTCATTTCTTCTATTTTTTTTCTTCCTATTCTTTCTTTCTTTCCTTGCTCTTTCTTTTCTTTTTCTTCTTTTTCTTCTTTCTTCTTTTCTTTCTTTCTTTTTCTTTCTTTCCGTCTTTCTTCTTCGTTTTCTTTCTTTCTTTCTTCTTCTTTCGTCTTGCGTTCTATTCCTTTCTCATTCTTTTCTTTCTTTCTTGGTTCTTTCTTTCTCCTTTCTTTCTTTCTTTCTTTCTTTTCTTCTTTATCTGTTTCTTTCTTCTCTTTCTTCTTCTCTTTTCTTTTTCCTTTTCTTTCTTTCTATTCATTTTCCTTTCGTTTCTTGTTCTTCCTCTTTCTTTCTTTTCTTTCTTGTTTCTTTTCTTTTCTTTCCTTTCTTTCTTCTTTCTGTCTTTTTCTTTCTTTTCTTTTCTTTTTTTTCTTCTTTCTTTCTTTCTTTCTTTTCTTTTCTTTTTCTTTTTTCGTTCTTTCTTTTTCCATTAGTCTTTCTTTCTTTTCTTTTTCTTACTTCCTTTTTTCTTTCTTTCTTGTTCTTTCTCTATTTCCTTTTCTTTCTTCTTGCTTTCTTTTCCACTTTTGTCCTTGTATTTCTTTCTTTTTCTGTTTCTTCTTCCTCTTTCTTTCTTTCTTTTCTTTCTTTTTCTTTTTCTTTTCTTTCTTTTCTCCTTTCTTTGTTCTTATATATTCTATCAATTTTCTTTCTTCCTTTCCTTCTTCTTCTTCTTTGCTTCTTTCTGTTTTCCGTGCTTCTTCTTTTCTCTTTCTTTCTCTTCTTTTTCGGTCTTTCGTTCTTTTTCTTTCTTTTCTTGCGTTTCTTTTCTTTCTTCTTTCTTTCTTTTCTTTTCTGTCTCTGTGCCTTTTCTTTCTTTCTTTTCTTTCCTTTCTTCTCTTTCTAGTTTCTTTCTTTCTCTTGTTCGGTCTTTTTTTAATTTTGCTTTCTTGCTTTCTTTTTTTTCTTACTTTCTTTTTCACTTCTGTTTCCCTTTTTTTTCTTTTCTTTCTTTCTTCTTTCTTGTTCTTTCTTTTCTTTCTTTTCTTTCTTTCTTTCGTTTTCTTTCTTTCGGTCTCTTTCTTTCTTTCTTTCGTTCCTTTCTTTCCTTCTTCCTTTCTTTCTTTCTTTTCTTGTTCTTTACTTCCTTTTCTTCTTTCTTTCACGTTTCTTTTCCTTTTTTTCTTCTTTGACTTCTTTCTTTTTCGTCTTTCTTTTCTTTTATTCTTTCTTCGTTCTCTTCTTTCTCTTCTTTTCTTTATTTCTTCTTTTCTTTCTTCCTTATTTCCTTTCTTTCTTTCTTTTCTTCTTTCTTCTTTCTTGCTTCTTCTATCGTTTCTATTCTTTCTTCTTTCTTTGTCTTCTTTCTTGTCTTTTCTTTCTTTCGTTCTCTTTCTATTCTTTCATTCTTTTCTTCTTTCGACTTTTCTTCTTTCTTTTCTGTTTTCTTCTTTCTTTTCTTCTTTGCTATTCTTTCTCTTTCTTTCTTTTCTTTCTTTCTTCTTCTTCTTCCTTTTCGTTTTCTTTTTCTTTCTTTCTTTCTTCTTTTCTCTTCTTTTCTTTCTTTTTCTCTTTATTTCTTTCTTTTTCTGCTTTCTTGTCTCTCTTCCTTTCATTCTTTCTTTCTTTTCTTTCTTTCTTTCTTCCTTTCTTTTTCTTTTCTTGTCTTTTCTTCCATTTTCTTTCTTTCTTGCTTGTTTTTTTTTCTCTTTGAACAATTTGATATTTTAAATTTTATTTTCTTTTTTTCTTCTTTCGTCTTCTTTCTTTTCTTGTCTTCTTTCTTTCTTTCTTTCTCTTTTTTCTTTTCTTTTCTTTTTCTTATTCTCGTTCTTTCTTTTTCTTTCTTCTTTTCTTCTTTCTCTTGCGTTCTTTCTTCTTCTTTCCTTTCTTTTGTTGCTTTGGTTTCTTTCCTTTTTTTTCTTTCTTCTTTCTCTTTCTTTTTTCTTTCTTTCTGTCTCTTTCTTTCTTTTCTTTCCTTTCTGTTTTTCCTATTCTTGTCTTTCCTTTCTTTCCTTTCTACTATTCGTTCCCATTTCTGGTTCTTCGTCTTTTTTCCTTCCTCTTACTTTCCTTTTCTTCTGTTCTATTCTTTTCTCTTTTTCTTTCTTTCTTTTCTATTTCTTTTCTTTTCTTCTTTTCTTCTTTTCTGTCTTTTCCTATTTTTCTTTCTCTTTTCTTTCTTTCTTTTCTTTTACTTTTCTTTCCTTGTCTTCTTTTCGTTCTTCTTCGTTCTTTCTCTTTCTTTCTTCTTTCTTTCTTTCTTTCTTTCTTCGTTTCTTTTCTTTCTTTCTTTTCTTCTTTCTATTCTTATCGTTTTTCCTTTCTTTTCTTTTTCTTTTTTCTTTCTTTTCTTTCGTTCTTTCTTTTTTTCTTTCTTTCGTCGTCTTTCTTTCTTTCTTCTTTCTTTCCTTATCTTTTCTTCTTCTTTTCTTCTTTCTTTCCTTTTTCTTCTTCTTCTTTCTTTTCTTTTCTTTTCTTTTTCTTTCTTTTTTTCTTTTCTTTCTTGTCTTTCTTTTCGTTTTTTTTCTTTTCTTTTTCTTTCTTTTCTCTTTCTTTCTTTTTCTTTCTATTCCTTTCTTTCCTTCTTTCTTTTCTTCTTTTCTTTCTTTCTTTTCTTTCTTTCTTTTCTTTCTTTCTTTCTTCTCTTCTTTCTTCCTTTCTTCTTTACTTCTATTTCTTTCCTATGTCTTTCTTTTTTTTTTTGTTTTCCTTTCTTTCTTTTCTTTCTTTTCTTTTTCTTTCTTTCTTTCTTTCTTTCTATCTTTCTTTCTTTCTTTTCTTTCTTTCTTTCTTTCTTTCTCTTTTTTCTTTCTTCTTTCTTTTCTCTGTTTCTTTCATTCTTTTTTCTTTCCTTCTTTTCTTTCTTTCTTCTTTCTTCTTTTCGTTCTATTTCTTTCTTTTCCTTTCTTTCTTCTTTTTCTTTCTTTCTTTCTTATCTTTTCTTCTTTCTTTTCTTTTCTCTTCTTTTTTCTTTCTTTCTTTTTCTGTCTTTTTCTTCTTTCTTTCTTCTTTCTTTTCTTTTTTTTCTTCTTTCTTTGATTTTCTATTGTTTCTTTCCTTTTCTTCCCTTTCTTTCTTTCCTTTATTTCTTTTACGTTCTTTCCTTTTCTTTCTTTTTCTTTCTTTCTTTCCTCTTTTCTTTCTTTTTCTTCTTTTCTTTCTTTCTTTCTTTTTCTTTCTACTTTCTTCTTTCTTTTCATTTCTTTCTTTCTTTCGTTCTCTTTCCTTTTCTTTCTTTTTCTTTTCTTCTTTCGTTCTTTCTTTTCTTTCTTCTTTTCGTTTCTTTTCTTTTTTTTGTTCTTACTTTTCTTTCTTTCTTTCGTTTCTTCTTCTTTTCTTTTCTTTTTCTTCTTTCTTTTCTTTTCTTTCTTTCCTTCCTCTTAGTCTTTTATTTTCTTTCTTCTGTTCTTTCATTCCTTTCTTTCTTTCCTTCTTTCGTTTCTTTCTTCTTTTCTTTTCTTTCTTTTTCTTTCTTATTCTTTCTTTCTTTCTTCGTTTTTCCTTTCTTTCTTTTCTTTTTCTTTCTCTTTTCTTTCTTTTCTTTCTTTTTTCTTTTCTATCTTTCTATTCTTTCTCTTATTCTTCTTCTTCTATCTTCTTTCTTTCTTTTCTTCTTTTTCATTTTCTTTCTTTTCTTTCGTTTTCTTTTTTTTTCTTCTTTCTCTTTCTTTCTTTCTTTCCGTTCTTTCTGTCTTTTCTTTCTTTCTTTTCTTTCTTTTCTTACTTCCTTTCTTTTTTCTTTGCTTTCTTCTTTCTTCCTTCTTTCTTCTTTCTTCTTTCTTTTTTCCTTTCTTTCTCTTTCTGTTCTTTCTTTCTTTTTTCTTTTCTTTCCTTTCTCCTTCTCTTTCTTTCTTTTTCTTTCTTTTCTTATTCTTCTTCTTTCTTTCTTTTCTTTCTTTCTCTTCTTCTTCTTTCTTTGTTTCTTTTTCTTTTCTTTTCTTTTCTTTCTTTCTCTTTTTCTTTTCTTTCTCTTTTCTTTCTTTCTTTCTCTTATTTCTTTCTTTTCTTCTCTTTTCTTTCCTTTCCTTCTTTCTTTCTTCTTTTTCATTTCCTTTCACCCTTCTTCTTTTTTCTTTCTTTTCTTTCTTTGTTCTTTCTTTCTTTTCTTTGTTAATTTTCTTTCTTTCTTTTTCTTATTCTTTTTTGTCTTTCTTTCTTTTCTTTCTTCTTTATTTCTTTCTTTCTGTCCTTTCCTCTTCTTCTCTTTCAGTCTCTTTCTTTCTTCTTTTCTCTTTCTTTCCTTTTCCTTTTCTTTCTTTTTCTTTTCTTTTCTTTCTTTCTCTTTTTTCTTTCTTTTATTTCTTGCCTTTCTTCTTTCTTCTTCTTTCTCTTTCTTTCTTTTTTCTTTCTTTCTTTTCTTTTTCTCTTTCTTTCTTTCTTTTCTTTTCTTTCTTTCTTTTTCTTTCTTTCTTCTTTCGTTCTGTTCTTTCTTCTTTCTTCTTCTTCTTTCTTTTCTTTTTCCTTTCTTCCTTTTCTCTTCTCTTTTCTTTCCATTGCTTTTTCTTCTTTTTCTATTCCTTTCTTCTTCTTTCTCTTTCTTTTTCTTTCTTATGCGCTCTTTCTTCTTTCTTTTTCTTTCTCTTTCGCTTCTTTCTTTCCTTTCTTTCTTTCTTTTCGTTTCTTAATCTTTTCTTTCATTAATTCTTATTTCTTTCTTCTTTCTATTCTTTCTTCCTTTCCTGTCTTTTCTTCTTTCTCTTTCCTTTTCTTTCTTTCTCTTTTCTTTCTTCTTTNGACCCAAGCTTTCCTTCTCCCTGCTCTCCACCATGTGAGGATACATGCAGATAGCTGTCTGCAAACCAGGTCAACACTTTGATCTTGAACTACTTCCCACCCTCCAGATCTGTGAGAAATAAGGGTCAGCTATCTAAGCCTGGTCTACAATCATTTGCCACAGCAGGCTGAGCTATGAAACAGGTGAGATTCACTCTATTGACAGAAACACAAAACAAGAGTACCTAGGTAATTTGCCATGGAGATGAAGCACAGTCCTGTGATGTAAGCATCATAACCTGCCTCATGGAGCTGCTCCGAAGCTGTGTCATAGCTTGGAAAGCCTTCTGCACTTTCTAAAGAGAAAAAAAGGAAGAAAACAATTTTCCCCAGAGCATCATAAGACATGAGAACTGGTAAGCATGATATCCTGCCAAATGCAAACTGCATTATTGTGCCTTGCAGACACAGCCTAAATGAGCAGGGGAGACTATTTCTCAATCCTGTCTACACAAGACCTTACAATATGAAAGCCTCCAGTTTTATTTAAGAAGAAATGACAATCAGCCGGGCGTGGTGGCGCATGCCTTTAATCCTAGCACTTGGGAGGCAGAGGCAGGTGAATCTTTCTGAGTTCAAGGCCAGTCTGGTCTACAGAGTGAGTTCCAGGACAGCTGGGGCTACAGGGAGACCCTGTCTCGAAAAGACCAAAAAAAAAAAAAAAAAATGACTCCATCAATCTTACATCTAAGCAGAGGTTCCAGCTCTTCACACCTGAGTAGGTTCTCCAGCAGATGTGTTTATCTCAGTTGTCAGTGGCTGCCTAAGAGATCCAAATTTGCATAGTCAGTGGGAAATGCCAAAACAGAAGAGTCTCTAAGGGAAAAAAAGAATAACTCAGACATATTTTGTCATCTGCTTTTCCTAAAATGAGAACTGCCAGATTCTTGAAAACAAGGGTTTCTAGACTATGTCAGAGAAGAGCTGGCCAGAGTTGGGATCGATGGGTCTGTCTTAGCCTAGGGTTTCTGAGCAGTACAGGAGATTCGATAGTCAGTGGCTACCAGGCTGTTCTGAGTGTCTCGATGTTCTAGATCTAGCAAACCCACAGCATTAACATGACATCTGAGATCAGAACTCTGTATCCCTGCCCAAGGGCAGTATTCATGCCAGAACCACGGGATCTCCAGGGCCTGGCATAACAGACACCATGATTTTAGAAGAAATACATTATTGAGGGGAATAGAGCAAACAAAGCACAGATATGTCTAGAGCTGTGGTTAATACACGAAAGAAAAACATGAGTCTTGCAGAGAATAATTCCATTATTCCAATCACAAAATATAAGAAAAGTAAAATAATGTTAGCTCTTCATGAGTAAGTCCAGGAAAGTGCATTCTGCTGTGGGTTGTGCACACATGGATCTGTGAATCCACAGAACACGGCTAGTGATGGATGGGAAACAACAGTAGTAGTTACTGCAGAGAGACTGCAACATTTGAAATCGAACTTAAGTGTGCAGAGGGGAAAACTGCTGAAGAAATAAATATTTTAAGTAATGGGCTGTTCAATAGGCTTTTCACATTTAGAGGGCTTCCCTCTCCCCTCAACAAGAGAGGTGCTCCCACACAAATCAAACCACGTAGGAAGCTGGGAGACCACCAGACTGCAGGAAAGTGCTCACTAGAAAGGGAGCCTGCCACCCTATTGCAGAAAGGTGCCTGCTTTGTGCTTCAGACTCAGCCTCAGTTCCCTGGCCTCCCTGAGTGTGATGATGAATGTCAACTCTCACCCTAACAGGAGCTAAGTCAGCTGGGGGACAGATCCTGGATGTGTTCATGGGGGCGTTTCCAAGCTGTGTTAGCTGAGGAGGAAAGACCCTTCTTAAATTTAGCTGACATCGTTCTATAAGCAAGGGGCTTGGATTGAATTAAAAAGGGGGAGTGAGAGAGTGCCAACCTTCGTGGCTCTCTGCTTTTGCCAGTGAACACAGTATAACCAACTGCCTCAAGCTCCTGCTCTGGGACTTCATTGAGTGACATAAAATAAGCCTTTCCTTCCTTAAGTTGCTTTTGTTGGGTGTTTTGCCACAGCAACAAGAAAATCAACTAATATATCTTCTATGGGGCATTTAAGCAGGTTCTGCAGTTCTGGTCCTTGAGCTTGGGCGGCAAGCAGTTTCTTGGCAAGCTATCTCTCCATCCCCATGAAGGGCTTTTATTTTCTAAAATTTCAGCCATCCCATTATGTCTTCTATCCTGGAGCACTCACTGTTTCTTCCTTGCCCAATGCTGCCACACAGACTTGGGAATCTAGGTCTTAGCTCAGAGAGGAAGAAATACTTTAAAGAAGATGTAGAAAATAGATCAAGATCGGACTGGAATCAGGTAAACCTGAGATGACTGCTTTTCTAAAACCCCAACATGAGATCAACACAAGATGTGACTAGTGGGGAGTTGACACAGTAAGAGAAGAATATTAAGAGAAAAATAAATGTTCTCTTTGCCTCTCCTAATACATGAGATTATACTAAGAACCTTACTGGGTGCTCTTCCTGTTCTTCCCTTGAACTGACTGCCCACAGATCCTGCCTTTCTTCCAGAACAGAAGGCAAGACTACTGTGATGGTTAATCCTGTTAATCCCGGGTGTCAACTTGACTGGATTTGGGATGAACAAATATGAAAAAGAGATCTTCAGAGTGGATTATCTCAAGGCTGATGGCCTACCCTAAATGTGGGCGTTGCCTCTCCATGGCAGCAGCTGGTAGGTATAAAAGGCAGTGGCAGAAGGGAGCTGGTCCCTTTTTTTCTGCTTGCCTTCTCTCTCACTAGTGAGTTCCTCTTGCTTCTGTGATCAACTCTTTAGGTCCCAGAGTAGAGTGAAGATGGCAGATCTCCCAGAATCCATCAGGCCTTCAGCACTGGATTGGGACTATTGAGACATCCAGCCTCATGGACTGAGCAACTACCTGGATTCTCAGCCTCTCTCAGGTGGTGCAGCTATTATTGGACTACTCAGACTCTATCCCATGAGCAAATCAATAAATTTGTATCCATATCTATATTCATATACCTATATGAATATAGATACAATATACATTTATTCTATTGATTCTGTTTCTTTAGAGAACCTTGACTAATACAACCACATAAAAAGACAAGAAAAGTATTTTGTTCAAGAAATGAATTTTTGTGTGTGGAAAGAATGAAAAGCCAGAAAGAAGAAAAATTAATAGAAATAGAAAGGGTGAGGGAAGGGAGGATATTTTGGTGCTTCTCTGTGGATGGGTGCATGTGCATATCACGGAATATGTGTGGAGACAAACTGTATCTGCAGGAGCATCCTATACAGCATGGCATGCGATCTGACATGAAGAAACAACACAGCCATTCTTGACCATTGGAACATTAGCACTTGCAGAGGAAGGAAAGTTTGGAAGGAGCTTTGAACTTTGGAGTACACGCTGTTTCGTCCTTTGAGATGGTCACATGCCTGAAGTACTCCTGAAATATGTGGGGGTAGATGACCTTATGATGGCCACTGCTCCATCCAATAGCCTGTACCAGACCCTAGACTGGGGAGAACGCTGATCTGTATCAGTTCCCATTGAACTGAGAGATGATGTAACCATGAGATGTGAACTCAGCCTGACAGACAGAATTCTGTATCTGTATACAACCCAGCTTGCTGTGAGTACATAAAACTATGCTGTAAGCCATTGAGTTCAAAATTGTTTTTCTTTCACAGCAAGTGATAACTAAAACTGATAGTAAAACTGCCAGTGTGTGTGTTTATTTTATCGTTTCTTAGTCTTTTTAATACCCTTGTTTCTGTAAGTTATAAACCTCATTGGACCTGAGTTCAGCATCCCAACTGGACACAATGGCACACATCTTTATCCCCCTGTTGGATCCTGAGAAGCTTGACAGCCAACTAGTCTTGCTGAACTGGTGAACTCCAGGGTCAAAAAAGCACTGTCTATAAATTAAGCTGAAATGATAGAGCAGGACAGGGATGTTCACCTGTGGCCTCTACATGTGCAAGCATGGGTAACTGCCACAGGACACATGCATGCACATGTATACAGTGACAATACAGCTCTCCTTATGTTTTGGTCTCATTGTAGCTATGACTACCCTTTCACTGTAAGCCTGCAATAGTTTCTGCTAATATTATAGAGCCTGGGTAGCACTGGGAACATTTCCTTTGAGAATACAGCCCTCTGGTCCACAGAGGGTACATGGATTACAATATAATGGAGTCCATGAGCTTTTCAGAATTTATGCATAATAATTCCTTTGTAGAGTTGTTGCAAGCAATTTCTGCAAGTGTAATGAATAACAATCCTTGAAAAAGCATTGCTAAAAGCTGAAGGAATTTCTTTCCACATAAAACAGTAGAAGTTTCTCGTAAGAAGCATTCTCATACCCACGCGATGCTTCCTAGGGATAGTGGGAAGGGGAGGTGTGGAGGCATACCCAGCTGGTAAAGCGTCTACATCCTCATGTCTCTGGAGGAAATTGCCATTCTGATCACAAACAATTTTTCTTTAAGTTAAACATTTTATTCTCCTGAGTGTTTGTTGCTAATGGAGACAGAAATACCACTCTTGTCTGGATTTAATACATTTCACACACATCTCTGTCAAGTGCACTGTTTTCTCAGCAGAAGTAGGATTTTAACAGTTTTTTGTGACTTTTGACACATCATCACTTACCAAGCCTTCCATTCAGGGACTGTGGAAAAGGCCTGGTGCAAATTTTGGCTTTGTCTTGCTCACAAATGGATAAACAGATGTCATTTGTAGATTTTTCTGAACAAAAACCAAATGACATCATTCAAAGGAAGCATCTTGCAGTTTCCCTTTCTTTCTTGCTGTACTGTGAACTATACTGTGTTTGACTGGACTACGCAGCAAAATGGTCCTATAATCTTCTGGTTTTCTGCCGGCCCATAGATAAATACCTTTAAAAACCTTGGACAATGTGTCCTTGCACAACACCACTTTGGAATAAAATACCCTGGAGAAGGGCTGGACTGAGCCCATGTCTCCACCCTGGGCTTTATTTTTCTGAATTTTAAGGTATGAACTCATTTCATAGAAATGAGGACTGAAATACTGGTTGGTGACTTAAAGTACAGTGCTGTAAACTTTATCATTCAAAGCCACTGTGATAGAGGTAAAAGAATCTGACTTTGGGTGACAGGCAACTTAGATTTAGCTCCATGTCTTGGTTTTCATTCTACATTGAGTTCAGAAAATCCTAAGCAGGAGAGGTTGGGCCATTGTCCCTGTTTGCTTACCTAGACAGTGAGGTGTGGGTAGGTGCTCCTACTTTAAAGCTTGAGATGAAGATTAAATTCTGTTACAAACAAAACCCCACCCACACCTCAGGCATTTAGAAAGTGACCAGGAAATGATAATCACCATAATTATTTTGAATGCAGATTTGTTGTGTCTCTCTATCCAAGAAGTTTCATGCATATAAGTTGGTCTTAATTTCTTATTTAAGGCAAGAGTAGACTCTCCTATCTCCTCATTAAACCTTGTTACTTGGCCTGTGGTACAACGATTTCATTGTGATTGAGCACAAATCTATCTAAACATTTTCTTCCACCCAGCAAGATCTGAGAATATTTGAGGGAAAATGGAAAATTTACCTAGAAAGCATAAAGATAACATTAGGTCCCATACCAAGCATCCTAGTGCTAACCAGCATATCAGAACAGGAAATGATTTAGGTAGCATAGAAATAGATTTCTTCTCACTTAACAGTTCAATGTGGACAGCAAAATGGTAGTAAGAGAAAAGAGTCCAGGAGGAATGGAGTCCATGTGAGAGATCCCATCTATGGGCAGTATGCCACTTTCACACAAAGACTCCAAGGTACCATGAATCCCCTCCTGTCCCCATTCTGCCAGGTGCTCAGGAAGTCATTATCAACAAAGTCTGAGTGTGTTTATTCTCACCTTTTTTTCTCATTGGTATTGTATAGAATTGAGTTCTAGAGCTATATCTGTAAGGGAGACTGGTTAATATAGTCTGAATTCTTTTCTTGAAGATGAGGAGGTAACTTTGGGAAAACATGCATTAAGCCTAATTATTAAGCCAAATAAATATATGTATTTATGTTTGCATGTATGTATTTGGACTTGAATGCTCTGTTTGTGTTGTCCTTTACTGATTTTATGTCTTTGAGTATTTGTGGGTCTCTTATGCATGGCCATGGCTTGTTCTGTGGGTGGTACCTTTCCCAGTGTCTGTCCAAATCCTTCTCAGGACAATGTGCTTCTCTTAGCATGTATGCAATGCTTTAATATTTTAATGCAACATTTTAATATATATGCTTCAATTTTGAAAATAGGGTTTTGTTAAATACAGGAAAGGTACAGGGATTAAATGATTGTTAAAGAGGAACTGAATCTTTGATAATACTGAACATGATTCCTGGACTATTGAAGCACTTCACAGATTGCTTTCCTACATTTGCTGAATTTTAAGCATTACAGAACCTGTCTTTTGATAGTAAGAACTTATCAGCTTAGCTCATTTGCATGGGGAAACTAAATATGCAGTTAATTTGCACATTTAAAATGTATAAAAAAACATTTTTTCTTGTACACTGGGGGCTCCAAGTTGCACAAATAAGAACCTTTAACTCAAAGACAACCAGAAAAGCCCATGGATATACAAATAGGACTAATTGGTATTTGGTTTATAGCTACATGCTGACAATGATTAAGTTAATTATAAGACACATAGTGCTGAAATGCCATCTTTTCATACATTTTCTGTGACAGCAAGAACCCCGGAGAGGTTCTGGTTCAAAATCTAGTTGGTCTAAGCAGGAAGAGCATCAAAATTATTTCCAAAGTTAACCAGTTAACACATTCAAGTACAAATAATATAATATTCAGAAAGATGTGATGACATAAAAAGACATATTTAGTTGGCTAGACATTAGCAAAATTTCCAAATTTTTTTACAATATTTTGGTACTGAAAACAGTGACATGTCAACGGTGACTGTAAGGCAACATTTTGTGAGCACATGAGTGTGTCTTTTCTAAAAGCACTAAGGTCAGTATGTACTGGCCATAGAGGAGAGAAATAGAGTTGATGACAAACATGTTTCATTCTTTCAAGAAGAGCTGGGAAGCAGATAACTGGAGGAGCAGATTGTTTGTAATTTAAAGCATTTTGTGACTGTGCACATAAAATTGTCCTTTGAGCTCTGGAGAGGAAGACTAGATACCACCTAGACTGTTGTTTCATTTTGAACTCCAAGAGATTCCTTCCCAAGTCACTAACGAGTCCATTCCATTCTATTCTGTCATTTGGATGTATTGAAACCATATGTGAATTCAAATCTATTCAAGTAAGGACATTTATCAGAGGCAGAGAAAGAAGAATAATTTCTGCCCTGCTTTTGGAGGAAATAATATATATATATTTAATAGATATATTCTGAATGGAGTGACTTACTTTGCGTGTAATATCTCCTTTCCAGGGAAAATCCAGAATAATCTTTTTTATTGCATAAATGTTGGAGCATCAGTACCTCCTATAGGACATGGTCTGTGGAAATAAACATCCTTGTTGGTATCTGGGTAATGGAGTATAATAGAAAGGGGCTGTAAAATTCACTCCTGCTGAAAGAGTTACAGAATTTTTATCTTTCATATACTTTCACTGAGTCCTAATGATTTTTAAAGACTCAACACTATCATTTACTAAGTTGCAAAGAATTTTATGGAAAGGTCTATGAGAGTATAAGAGGCAAACATGGAAGGGAGTGGTTCTTACCATCTTCTGCCTTTGCCTCTTGCTTCCTGTCCTATCACAGCCTCCTTTACCTCTCCCTTCTCCTTCATGAGCATTGACCAGTGAACACCCACAAGGCCTGTGAATAGCAGCTTAAAAAATAAATGTCCTGGCAATTAGTGGGATGGATTGCACAAATGATACAGACAGGAGGCAGGAAGAAATGGAGTCATCTCCAGCTGCTGGGTCCACAGTTTTTTGGGTTTTTAGCCCAGGAGGGGACCAAGGAAATTCTTATTTTTAAAGCTTTTCCTTTGTTTGACCCATTTCCTATTTATTTATTTATTTATTTATTATTTTTTGTATGTGTATGAATGCACTGTCTGCATGCAGTTCTGTGCACCCGTGTCTTGCAACGCCGCGGAGGTCAGAAGAGGGTCCCCGACTCCTCCAGAACTGTAATTCTCCTGGAATTGGAGTCACAGACGGTCCCTCGCCGCCATGTGGGCACTGGGGATCGAACCTGGGTCTTCTGCAAGAGCAGTCGGCGCTCCCAACAGCTAGGCCATCTCTCCAGCCCCCCATTTCCTTTTTATGTAAATGCTGGAACCCTGCAATCTTCTATGAATCATACATCGAATTATAAAAGAATGCTAAATTTGTGTTTGTTTCTAATTATTGACCTCTGAGTGTTAAAATGATCAAAAACGTAATTCAATCTATTTAAAAATAGTAGAGTTCCAATGGGGTCAGGAGAACTTGAGTTTGGGTTCTTCCAATACTACCTGAGTATTAATTATCTTATTGAGAACAAGACAAGACCACACATATACCACTCCTCTAAAGAGCTAGAATAATAAAAACACATAAATATGTTTTATTGAGTATTTTTCTATGTTATGAGCTAGTCAAACACACAAATACAAAATTAATTAATTCATAAATAAATTACTGTAAAAAACGTGTGGGAAAATGTAGAACTGAGGCAGCAAAAATATTGTAGCAGTACGTGGGTTATTTGGAGTCTGAAAAGAAAGTTTAGAAAAAACCCCACTCTTCCCTGCACAAATGAAGTTCTAGCTCTAAAGCCAATTATTATTGGAAATGTGCTCCATCACTTTGTCCTCTTTGGTTTGGCCCAGCTTGTATTTGCAGTTCTCCATGGTTGCCCGTGGAGCACGTTTTGGATCCTTGACATCTCCTTCATGTGCACTATCATCAAAGTCCAAGGCATCCAGTGACTTCCAAGTACACATTGTACACCACAGTCACATCATCTCGTATTTGTTCCCATTTTAATACTTGAAGCTTGCACTCATAGCTTATGTTATTCCCATTTGAAGAATGGAACACTTGGAAGACACATACTGAGTGGCTTGTTCACGTCAGCTATGCAACCTACAGAAGAATCGCTGCTGGCAGTAGAGCTGAGTTTCTGACAATACTGCAAACAAAAGATTCAGTTGATACTAAACACGGGGTGATGTGTGGCTTTTCACAACAAATGAATTATTTAAATCATACAGCTACTTGTTTCAACATTTTCATATTTAAGTCCATTGCAAGTGTCAAGTTATAAATGATTTATGGATGTAAAGGAAACAGACAAAGTGGATATGCACCCCATCATCAGTTTTATTGTATTTGTCAAGTTATTGGGAAAAATATTTCCCATAGTTCATCAAATCTTTACATACTATCTGCTGGCATTATTGAAAATATAATCTGAGAAAATGGTTTACCATTAATATAGCTGAAAGTCAGATGAGTATGTTCTATCTATTTCCTTTTCATATTCAACAGCTTCTGTTGTGTTACAGTGCACCATGGAGAGTCACTAATTGGAGTCCTCATTTGGCAATGTGCTTAAATGACATGCTAGTAGAGGGTAAATCAGAATTAGAACACCTGGCAAAGCCAAATAGAATATAAAAATAATTCTAAGGCAGTTTTACTACTTAAACAATTACCTATGAGCTTCCATTCCCCAAAATACATTTTTTTGGTTGACTGAAACATTTCCATTGCAATTTGCTTAAGCGAAACTGAATTAAAACTCAAAATGTTAATGACATTGGAGGTAGAACACAGAAATTTAGAATAAGATTACAATTCCTCCTGAAAATTTACTTATGCAAAATTTTTTACTTAATTTCTTGAAACACAAACTTGTATAGATTTCTTCATTTTGTAAAAAAAAAAAAATGCATTGGAAGAGGCTCCAGTGAATTAAGTAATAAGGTCCTCAGATTGCCTGTTTCGGCAGTGCAGAAAAATATTCTAGTTTCTATACATTTCTCTGTTTTAATTTATAAGAATACACCAAGAAGAAGTGGAAAATTGGCAGTAGACAAACACACAACACAACATGGTGTTGCTGTGTTCTTAAAAATGAACTAAAGCACCTAGTCTTATGCTTGTATAATCTTTCCAGTGATTATAAAAAGAACATATTTAGGAGACTTAGATTCTAGTTTAAACGAGGTGAGGGTAGGGTTTATTCAAGGGTAAAATCGTGCATGTGTTTCGTGTAAGAAGAAACACAAAACTGTCCTTAGGAGGCTTCAGATATGGTGTTTCACATTGTTTATGGCTCTATAGGTATGCAGATGGGGGCATAGTGATCTCTTCACACCGTCCTATTTTCTACTAGTCTGAACAAATGGTACGAAGATTGAGTTCTCTTCCATACTAACCAGGGGAGTACATGTTAAAAGCTAATATATCTCTTTTATGGTTTAGTTAGGGTTGTTGGGGTGGGCCAGGAAAGAAATCAAATCCTTCTGCACACACTTAATTGGGGTCCATTGACGTGAAGAGCAGAAAGGTTCCTTGCTAAATGGAAAAGAGAATGAGAATGTTCCCCTTGTCTGTATGGATTTAGGTCATCATTGGAAGATATGTTAACATCCACCAATGATAGATGCACTTACTTTAATGGTTCATTTGTTAACAGAAGGAACACAGCAGAGTCACACTTGTTTAAAAAAACAAACAACAAACAACAAAAACTTGCTCAGAAAAGGCTAATTGTATGCTTCAGTGACTGTGCATAGGGTACCAGTAGCCAAAACTGACAGTGAGTAGTGACCAATTTCATTATGATTTGGCAAATTCAAGAACATGCTTCAGTTTACAAAATTTTCATGTGAAGTGATGTCTGTGAAATTGTCATCATTGTTTGGTTATATGACAAATATAATACTTCAAGGATTTGTAGAAAGCAATCCCTTTAATATTTATACCGATTCAGGGATACAAGTAATATTACTATATTAAATTCAGAGATAAAAATATAGCATAGACAGGTTAAGTAGGCTGTAGGTGGCCACTGGATCACAAAGTGGCTGATAGCTCAAGTCTATGCTGTTCACATTCTGCTATATAAAAATAAGACAATGGCATGACAGTCATAGTGACGATTAGTAGTGCTGATGGTGATTGCTCCTTGCGTATGGACCAAGCCACTGGATATGTTATTTTGCCTGCAATCACAGACACTGAAGAAAAGCGAGACCAATATTTACAACTCAAGAGTACAGTTTCATCCTGTGAAGGGACTAAAGATTTTCTGAAGGATTTTGGTGGAAGTGGCCAGAATCAAAAGGTTTCTATGAGGACAATGCCAGGGCTTGAAAGGGGCATACACAGAAGGCTTCCTTCTGAATAAAAGTCCTGGAAATTTAGAGTTCTCCCATATTTAGAATTTCAGGAAGACTAAAGTTTCTTTAGAAACATTGAGATTTCCCAGCTTGAACAGATAATATCCTCCAAGGTATATGAACTCTTGATTAAAGAGTTGTATGAATGTTAAAATCCTGTATGTTAGCCATGGGAAAATGAAAGAGAGAGTTGGCTTCTACTCCATATCTTCTGAAAATGAAGCAAAGTGAGACTAGTCCATCATGTGAACCAGGCTCTGAGTCTCTGTTGGTCTTGGGTGGTAGATACAAGATAAGGATCAGTGCCAGAATCTCTAGAAGGGAGTATAGGGACATTTGTTTAAGTAAATATCTTAAAAATTTGCTTAACAGGTGAGGGAAACAAAAGAAACCACACCATCAGAGCCATGAGAAACCCCTCACCACAGTTTTGAAAATAACCCTCATAAAATCACTCCTCCACTGAATTGGATTGGCATGGACTCTTCTTTTTTGATTCCCACCATATCTGGTGTAATCAGATGTTCACATCTTCCCAGTAAAAGTCAGTAACTGCTGGCCAATCAAACAATAAGAAAGTAGGGCTGGACAGACTGAGTCATATTGGACTAACATGATATAAAAGATATGAAAGAAAAACAGCATTCAGAAAATATGGGATAAGTTATGGAACAAACAGGTCTTTTACATGTTTGCAATATGAAATATTCTAAATAAATCTTTTGGGGGGCTGGAGAGACGGCTCAGAAGTTAAGATCATTGTCTGCTCATGGAAAGGACCCACGTTTGATTTGCAGCGCCCACATGGTGGCCAATTCCAGTTTCTGGGGATCTAAAACTATCTTCTGAACTCTGCAAAGCATTGTAAGACACAGATGAACTTATACACCTGCCACCAATATACTCATACACATAAAAGTAAGAAATTTAAAAAAGAAATATTTTAACACATTCAGTGTCACACCTAAACCTGTACTCACTTGTATATTGCTGATAGTGCATAATAATAGGCCAAATCCATTAAAATGGCTGCTTTTCCCCTTTTCCTGCCTAACTATGAACAAGACATTGGGTGTGTACTAGTGTCATACTAGTTATAATTGCAGTATAAATAATAAGTATAGCTCCCTGCGGTTGATTAAAATTTTGTTTAGCAAATATTCATTCTTTCATCTCCAGAGAGAAAATACTATATTATCTTATTGCTACTGGCCTTGACCCCATGTCTTCTTTTACAGTAGGAGTTTGGCAAACACTGCGTAAATAGTCATTTGCGATGTGTTGGGAGTGTGGTCTCACTCATGTGTGCTTCTTTCTTGGAATATGACAAGCTCATGCTTTGGTCTCCAGTTTTAAACTGATGAAAAGGCTTGAACTAAATCCAACAGAACATAAGGTCAACCAAATCCCAGTTGTTTTTTACATACACTTGAGTGAGAGTTAAGTGGTTATTATTGAATACTCTTTTGGTTTTGTTTTTAAAATATTTATATTAGGTTTATCATTCTGTGTATATGTGTGATGAATGTGCATGAGTTAGTGCAGGTATGGATGTGGACAGAGGTCGTGTGTGTGTGTGTGTGTGTGTGTGTGTGTAAGATGTGTGTAAGTGCAGCGCATATGTATGGAGGTCAGTAGAGCATTTTTCAGGAGCCAGTTCTCTATTCCACTCTGGGATTCTGGGATTGAACTCAGGCTGCCAGGCTTGTGTGCCAAGTCCCTTTACTCATGGAGCCATGTCATTGACTTTGAATAACATTTATGTTTGCTACTCAGCATAAAATGGCTGGTACACAACCTGCTTGCCTTGTGCTTTGAACACTGTTTCATTTCATTTACTACCCTCATTATAGTATGATATTAAGTATTTTGCTTTTTGTCACATAAATGTTGCATGAAGTTTGGAATCAACTATATTTTGGTATTTGAAACCAACTTTTTTAAAAATATGGACAGATTCAACTCTTTTATATACCATGAACCCTTCTCTTTAGGTTGCTACAAAACATACCAAGTTCAAACTCATAAACTTCATTACTTACAATTTACTGAATTGACGGCTTAATTGAACTCAACCTTAATTCAGATTCTTAAAATGTATTTTAGGAAATAAACACTATTACCCACTAAGGCAACTTGCACGCCCTTAAATACTTTCTCTGGGGTATTTTCTCTATGTCCTGCTTTTTAGTCCAAGATTTCCCTGAGTAGTCTACAGAATTGTGTGATATTTAGGTGTGCATTCATCTTCAATGTTGTAGTGACAGACCCATCACTCTTATAATCAACTGTGTTAATGAAAATAAATTGCGGAAGAGGAGGCGTGGTAGAATGTAAGGGCTGCAGAGAGATAGGGGTGAATCATGAGACTAGAGCAATATAGTCTGGACTCCTAAATGATCAACATGTCTGTGCCTGTGCATACAAGCTTCTCCAACTGGACTATGGGCACCTTGGGTTGTTCAAAATTTGGACATAGATACTTACAAAATGCACCAATTACCTAATTGTACGGCAAACTGAGCAACATCAATATTATCTGAAAACAACTGTGTTATTATATTGTAGAATCTCTTAAAAATAAACAAATAATAATAATTTAAAAAAGAAATCTGAAGATAGGGCAGAAATACACATAAAACAGGTTTTTATTTTTATTTATTTAAAATTCATTCTAATTATATTAATTTTTTTTGTGTCTAAAATTTTTTTGGTCTTTTCGAGACAGGGTGTCCCTGTAGCCCCGGCTGTCCTGGAAGTCATTCTGTAGACCAGGCTGGCCTTGAACTCACAAAGATCAGCCTGCCTCAGCTTCCTAAGTGCTAGGATTAGAGGCATGTACCACCACGCCCGGCTTTTAAAAAATATTTTAATAAGCATATCAGCCAAATGGTACAAGGAAATGGGAGAAGGGACATATTCTACAGTGCAAAATTATTATGCATAAATTTAAAAATATCTAGTTCATAATTTTGAACATCTATTTAAATAAATATTTAAAATACCAAAAAAGAAAAGAAAGTCATTTCTTGGGAAGATTTTACATATACAAATACTCTATCTCATCTCTAACAGTTTGATAAAACTAAATAATTATATGCTATACCATTCTGAATTTTTGCATCACAGAAAGGAAGATCTTTTAGATGCTACCTCGGGTGTATAGTCAATTCTAATATTATTTGGTCCAAGAACATTTTTGCATTCGAGTAAGGAGACTGATAAAGAAAATGTAACCTTTGTAACAGGCTAAACCTGACTACAGTGAGCTGTCTCTACACTTTATGCTCAATTCCCTTAATTTGGGTGCTTGGAAATCTTTATAGGAAATAATTTGAATTGGGTGTTTAGAAATGAATATGAATGGCCTTATTAAGGAAAATTACTCACATTTTTTTTGTTTGCTTCTGAAATTTAAGCCTGATGGTGAAACTATAAAAAGTCAATGCAAAAAATAAAAAAAATCCAAAAGAGCAGAGTGCTTTACAATAAGTATTATTGAGAGTTACACGTTTTATTCTAAATGCATTCAGGACACTGTGATAGTTTCCCTCACCCATTTCTTTGCTCACACAACCACACATAAAGCCAGATCTATGTGTCTGAAGGATCAGTTCTTAACATCTGTGTTTTTTCAACAGTATTTGACCATTAGGGAGCTAGAAGTCCTTGGTAGTTGCTGGGGAAACAATGACAGAACTCAAGCCAGGAATCAATTAAACTAAGGAGATGGTTCCATAGCTTTGTTTTCTGGGAAGAGAACAGGTGTTTAATAATTTACATAAATTATGCAAAATCTAAAGCATTTACAGTAACTAGACACTTAGCAACAGACATGAATGAGGAGGTAAATTGGCTGATGATGTTCTGTATTACAGCCTCGGCTGCTAACCCTGCCTGCTGTTAGGAGTCTTTCTGTCGGTGTTTTCCTTATAAACACTGTTTTTCAGGAATTTATATTTCAAGCCTAAATTCTACTTTAGATTATTTTTCAAAAGTTCAAAGTTGGTATGGCCATGGACTAGTAACAGATCTTATTTCTAGACTGAGTGTTTTCTGTGTGTGAAAAAAGATTTGAGATATATTTGTTACTAAAACAAGATAGTAACGGAAATTGAGTTTTCAAATTGTTTGTATAGCCAATACTTGGATATACCTAGCACCAAAGAATGTAATTTAAAGATCATTTAAAATCTGCAAAATAAATTTGCATATTTTTATTGTAAAATGTCGACTGTTCTATAGGATTCATTCAAAGACAAAAATATAGTATCTCAAGGGGTAAAATGTTGGTGATTTAATCAATAAAATTTGGTTTTGATTGGTTGTTATTTTTGGAAATTTTTCCATGTGCTTCGTCATATGCTAAGTTCAACAGGGAATAAAAAGATCAGAGCTCTGTCTCTGTGTAAAATAAATAATAGCTCCTGTAGTTGGGAAATAAAACATAGAAAATAACACAGACTGAAAATGACAGCCTTATATGGAGCTGCATTCTGTGCCTCTGTGGAAACAGAATGCTGAATTGTCATAGTAAAATGCTCTATCTCAATATAGTTTCTTATTGAACTAAAAAAAATCCCTTCCAATTAGCTGGGAAATATATGAAATTTTAAAGCCCGACATAACAATTAATACATGTGTTGAGTTTTTGCCAGATATGTGGGAGCCATAAAAATCTCTGAGTAAGTAAGGAATAAGATATTTGTTTTGTTTTTTGTATGCTACACAAGAGATTTAAAATTTCTTTAACATCATATTCTTGAGATAAGTAAATTAAATTTGCCTTCTAAGGCCTGAAGATTTTTTTTTAATTTTTTAATTAATTTTTTAATTTATTTCTGTATGTGTACGAATGTACTGTCTGCATGCAAGTCTGTGCACCCATGTCGTGCAATGCCACAGAGGTCAGAAGAGGGCGTCGGATTCCCCTGGAGCTGGAGTTCTCCTGGAATTGGAGTTTCAGACGGTTCTCAGCTGCCATGTGGGTGCTGGGGATCGAACCCAGGTCCTCTGCAAGAGCGGTCAGCGTTCTTAACCGCTAGACCATCTCTCCAGCCCCCAAGGCCTGAAGATTTTTTTTCTTTTTTTATTTATTTATTTATTTTTAACAAATCTAGACCCGTGTTCCCGCCCATTCCCCCACCCCGCCAGAGCTCATGCATTCTGCCAAACATGCTTTTCATCTCTTAGTCTTTCTCAATATTTTCCATGGGGAAGTTGACTGTTTTGAGCAGAAGTTCACCGTCTCAGTCAGTTCTTTGATGCAGTCTTTTCTGTTGTTGTTGTTTCCAAAATGTATTATGCCCAACTGCTTTGTACAAAAGCTCAGGGGGCCCTACACAAGAAATACTTACAACTGGGTAGTTGGCACTAGCATCCACAGATGAGGGATACCATTAGTCGTTTGTTTTTCTGGGACTGTGTTACTTCACTCAGCATGATGTCCTCTAGCTCCAGCCATTTTCCTGCAAAGCTCGCGCTACAGGAAAAAAGGCCTGAAGATTTTAAACTCACTTAGAAAAACTAGAACCCTGAGTAAATTCAATGTAGCCTATATGTACCAGTGGAACTAACATGAGGGGAGACCCACATTCATGAGAACTAGTTTCATTTTAAATACATATCTGTGAACCTCATGAAACAGTGTATACAATTATCCCTGTCCATATACTTCTCAAGGCTTTCCATTTTCTCTGTCTAGGGACTATTTCCCATTCCTTCTTTCCACCCTACCTCTTTTTCACCTCCAACCAGCTTAAGTTCTTAATTCCTTTTTAATTGAAAAAATTAAAGCATTGATAAAATGATTATTATTGACCATAGACTTTTCTTATACTGTCTCTGCACTTATACACTATCTCCAGCATAGCCTGGATATGGATAACATTGGAAACTCATAAAGTAATCTGTGCCTGTGTGTGCTAGAATTATGTATACAGTGCTTTCTGGATTCTGGGTGCAGGGGACTCCTTCAGTGTTCATTCTGATCTGGTTTTGTGACTCAATTCACATGCTGCTCCCATTATTTTAGCTTACAATTCCAGGTTATAGTCCATCACTGAGGGATGTCATGTCATCAAGAATTCACTGAGAGAAGTCATGTCATCAAGAATTTTAGACAACAGCTATGCCACTTCCACAATCAAGAGCAGAAGAGGAATCCATGCCTGCTTGCTTTTGTGCTTACTTGAGAGTGCTCAGCTTGACTTCTCCATAGTTTAGGACACCATGCCTAGGGAATAGTGCCACCCACAACCCACAGTAAGCTGCTTCTTCCTCCTTTGGTTAATGTAAACCGAGCCCCTCACTTGGCCCCCACTAGGCATGGCCGCAAACCTATCTAATGTGTACAATTTCTTATTGAGCCTCTTCCCAGGTGATTCTAGGTTTGGTCAAGTTGACAGTTAAAACTAACGTTCACAGATACAAAATTCTATATTAGGCTCAATTCAAGCCTTTATATAAGATGGTATTGTATTTGCATGCAGCTTACACACATCTTCCTTCATACTCTCAATCACTTATTATTTTAATGCATAATGAAAATGTATTTCTTAGCTAATAATGACAAGAAAGAATATGTACATGTTCAATACTGACATGTCAGTCCATATATTTCTTTCTGTGGTTGGTCGAACCCATGATTCAGAAGCCATGGATAAGGTACTAAATTATCCCTTTAAACCTACTTAATGGAGCAGCTCTTTCATTCCTCCCTTCCAGCTTCTACCTCCCCACTCTTAGCACTGCACTACTGGAAGTGTATTTAGGCTGTTATTAGGGTTTGAATGAACTTAGTCTGCAGTGCAACATTACCGGGAGGTATTGAGCCCACGAGGTCTCCATCTCCTGAATGCATTGAACTTAGTGTCCAAGGGCTAGGGGGCTTTAGTTCGATTTCAGTATCTCTTATGTTTTCTTGCCCTCTATCTTCCTCAAGGGGATAGTAAGGCCTTAGTAGACAAGGCCCCACTCTATCTTGTAGGTTCTAGTCTTCGGACTATAAGAAATGAAATTCTGCTAATTACAAACTATCTAGTCTCAGGTGGTCTGTTTTAGCAGCTCATAATTTTACATGAATATTTATCCAAGTCTAGGTAGATGTGGTTAATCCTGTGTGTCAACTTGACTGGACTAAGGAACAAATAAGAGAAAAGGGATGTTTGGATTGGACCACCTCAACCCAGATGGCCCACCCCAAATGTGGGTGTTACCTTCTGCTGGCAGGCAGGCAGGCAGTATAAAAGGCCACGGCAGAAGGAGCTGGTCCTTTTTTTCTCCTGTGGCTTGCCTCTCTCATCTGGTGAGTTTGTCTTGCTGCTGTGATCAACCTTTCAGATCCCAGCGTGTACTGAGACTGGCAGATCTCCTGGAATCCATTCGGGCCTGCAGCACTAGATTGGGACTACTGAGACATCCAGCCTTGCAGACTGAGCAGTTCCCTTGATTCTCTCGGCCTTTCCAGTGTGGTGCAGCTACTGTTGGACTCCTTGAACTCTGTCACGTGAGCAAATCAATAAATTGTATATAGCTATATATATTCATCCTGTTACTTCTGTTTCTTTAGAGAACACTGACTAATACAGTAGATATACACCTAAAATTATTTCAGCCATAAAAAGCCCAAAGCATTTCTTTTGCTTCCTTTATAGCTATAAACTCCTTTTGGAATAGCAATAAAAACATGTATAAAATCATGGCAACCCAGCCTCCATTCCTAGTCTATTTAATTTATTTGAATATCGGACGAAACTGCTCTCCACTTTGATATAAGCTCAACAGCCAATTTCTACTCTAAATGCATCTTTTTAGACTACTCCATGTGGGGAGCAATTATTTCTTCTGTCATATACTGTTTCTTTTGGTTTCAGTAATCTCCAAGGTGAATTTCCTACAATGGATCAAAGACCTCAACCTGAAACCTGAAACACTGAATGTGATAGAAGAAAACATTGGCTACAACCTATAAGACATAGGCATAGGATAAGAGTTTCTAAATCAAACAGCAGATTCATAGGAAATAAGCTCAACAATTGACAAGTGGGACCTCACCAAACTCAAAAGCTTCTCTACAGTGAAAGAAACAATCAATGAAGTGAAGAGAAAATCCACAGAGTGGGAGGATGCTTTCACTGGTGATACATCTGACAGAGCATTAACATCCAAACTACTAAAAAGACAAAGAAATAAGAAAACAAATGACTACTCAAAAGATGGAGTAAAGAGCTGAACAGAGACTTCACCAGTGAGGAAGTAAAGATGGCTGAGAAACATCTTAAAAACTATTCAACTGTTAATAATTAAGGAAATATAAATTAAAACTACTCTAAGACATCATCTCACTCCAATAAGACTGGCTAAGATCAAGAAAACAAAAGAAACCAAATGCTGGAGAAGTTGTGGGGAAAGGGGAATACTCATCCACTGCTGGTGGGAATGAAAACTCATGCAACCCCTATGGAAAGCAGTGTGGAAAATTCTTAAGAAACTGAAAATGAGCCTACCACCTGACCAAGTCATACCATTCTTGGGTATGTACCCACAAGACTCATCCTACTACTAAGATACATGCACAGCCATGTTTATTGCAGCTCTCTTCACAATAGTGAAGAGCTGGAACCAACTCAAATGCCCTTAAACTGACAAGAAGATAACAAAAATGTGATACATCTACACAATGGAGTTCTATGCAGTGGTAAAGAAAGATGACATCATGAATGTTGTTGGAACTGGAAGACATTATGCTAAGTGAAGTAACACAGTCCCAGGAAAAAAAAAGTGAATGGTATCCCTCATTTGTGGATGCTAGCACCAAATCCCTAGTTGAAAGGCAAGTTGGGAAACTTTCTTGTTGTATTTCTTTTTATCTGAAAACAACTGTGCTCTTTTCATGTGAATCCCTTAATGGGCTCTAGAATTAACTTATCTCTAATTTTCAGACATTGTAATTGCTGTATATGGGTAGAAGGTATGTATTCACATATTAGAATAATATAAAATTAAAGGGAAAAATGTGAATTCCTAAACATATTTTGGAATCAACATAGAGTTTATTTTCAGAGGTCATAATTTTGGTATATAAGTCATGTTTACATAGGCATATTTTGGAGCAATACAAATGGGAGGGAACAACAACAACATAAGACTGGGTCAAAGAACTGACTGAACCACTTAATTTCTGCCCCAAACAATAAACTTCTGCAGAGAAAAACTTTAAAAAGACTGAGAAAAAGATGCAAGGCATGTATGACAGAATGGGGTGGGGGCATGAGTCTAAATTAGACTGAAAAATGATGTATAAAATACACAAAACATCAATAAAAGTATTTTATTTTAAAAAACTCACTTTTTTGACTACATAATTAGTCCTTCTTTTTCTTAACTTCCTAATGTTGAAGTGAATGCTAGTTATTATTCTTCAAATGTATTGTCATCCCTTTGCTGATATTATCTAGTCTTCAAATAAAATATGTATGCTAATGATTATCTATCTATCTATCTATCTATCTATCTATCTATCTATCCATCTACCATCTCTCATTGATTTAATCTCCAATCCATTATTGTAAACTGAGACACATGGTTCTAACTACCTACCTGATTTCATTATCTGATTCTCAAATTCAGCAGAGCCAGAACAAACTTTCTTATCTTGCTCCTGTGCTCACAATTCTCAAGTCCTACTCTTTATATTTTCTTTTCTTTTCTTTCTTTATTTTTTGGGTCTTTTTGAGACAGGGTCTCCCTGTAGCCCCAGCTACTGGAGTTCCCAGTGTAGACAAAGCTAGCCTTGAATTCACAAAGATCCACTTGCCTTTTCCTCCAGAGTACTAGGATTAAAGGTATGCACCACCATGTCTGGCTCTTTTTACATTTTTACTGCATGAAGCATTGTGAAGTCAAAATAGATTCCTTTGTTATCCTCATACTACACAAAAACATCAGAATCTTCATTTCCAAATCTGATCTCTTTTTGCCTTTGTACTTGAATCAATTCTCATTACTCTTCTTTCTTACTCTTCTCCAGCTAGACTGACTTCACACCTGTCTTGGACAGTGCCAGTTTACCTATAGGGGAGCCTTTGCATTGAGTGTCACTTTGGGTTTTTCTTCCAAGGATGCTTCAGACAGTCTCCTCTGCTATCTCCTCTCAACTTTTGCCAGGGAGCCTGTTTGGCTCCCTGTGAATGCTGTAGGTTGGTTACTACCCTTGTTCTTCTTTATCTACCTACATTACCTTTTTTTTTTTTTTTAACATACTGCTTACATTTTCTAACATGCTATATAGTTACCTAATTTATTTTGGTTATTTTGAGTCTGTTTCCCTCAATAAATTATAAGCTCCACATGATGAAAGTACTTTTGGTATTTGTTTATATACCCCAAATTTCTAGATAAAGTATCAAAACTCATTACAGATGTTCAATTCATACTTGTTTGCCTAGGTGATGGAATAGAGGAAGACAGGGGGGATAGAGAATCTGAATTTGAGACACATAGAGTGAAACTCAAGTGATACAGAGTTTGTCTGCAAAAGAGTTTGACTTCAATCAAGCCACTATGTTTGAAAAAGAAAACAGGAAGCATTCCCCTAGGAACTTTTAGAGCACAGTCATTATGCTGTGCCAAAAGCCAGGCATCTGCAGGGTACATTGAGACAAATGAATCTCAGCAACTGCTTCCATCCCCCGCCCTCCAATTTCTCTTCCTTTAACTGGAGATAGATTTCCGTCACCTACATTGAATGAATAAAAACTTTTTAAAAAAGAGGTAAAAATCATAACTAGCTAAGAGATATAAAAATGAACATGGATGAGAGATTTTATTTAACTCATTAACGAGAAAGCTGCTGAGGCGTTACAACCAATTTAAAGGAGAATCCAAAGAACAAATGCATTTATGGACTAAGAATGTGGAAATGAATGTGTAAATTGAGGCAAAACTAGCTTTTTCTACAACAAGAGGAGACAATTAATTGAACCTGCCCTGCTCAGAACGGAATTTGTATGTGCCTAGACAATAAATTATCTTGAATTTTGTTTTCTAAAATTTAGAGTTTCCAGGTAGCTCTGGAGAACCAGCCTCAGGTGCCCTGTGGGATGTGTAGAACACAGTGCAGCTTTGTATGGAGACACACTCATTCCCCATACTTCCCAGTCCTCTTAGACCATGTGTCACACTGATTAAGTAGATTCCTTGTATTCCTTGTAGATGAATGCCGGGGTTTGTTTCTTATTGCTGCTGTAATGCATTAGTGTAACTTTACTAGCTGTAAACAGCACAGACATATTATTGAATATTTCTAAATCTAGGGATTCAAAATATGTAGCTCTGCATTAAAATAATGGTATTGAGCTGGATGTGGTGGCACACACAGCACTCGAGGGGCAGTGGCAGGAGGATCTCTGAGTTCAAGGCCAGCCTGGTCAACAGAGTGAGCTCCAGGCCAGCTGGAACTGAAGGGAGATTCTGTCTCAAAACAATAAAAATAAATAAATAACAGCATTGGACTTTTTCTCTCTAGGAGAAAATGCACTTTCCTTACTTCCCAGAGTGCCAGGTGACTGACATACTTTGGCTTAGGACTCTGTCCTTCATCTTCCAAACCAACAGGATGGTGGTTTTGGAATTTTCAAATCTCTTTCAGATTCTGATGTTGTGTCCTCTTTCTTTATTCAATTTTAAATGACTCATGATTGCCCAGGCCTTCTGAGGATGAGCCACCTTAGTTCCATGTGCAACCCTCCTTCTATAAAACATACGACATCACCGACCCCAGGGAATATGATGAGACCAACTTTGGTGCAACATTTTACTATCATTTCAACTAGAAGTAGTTGATTTTTAGAGATGTTAGGTGGTTAAAACAAGTATTTTAGCAAATTATGATCATATATTAGTCTTGTTATATTCAGTGTATTAAATAAGAAGAGGAACACAGATTGAAAACTATTTATTTAAAGACAAATCTTATAGTCCCCAGATTTGTGTTCATAAAATGCAGATGTGTAACTTTTCCTTCTGTTCCTCTAATGAAGGGTTTCTTTGCCTGCACCCTTTACAATATACACAGCAGACCTGACTGATTGACAGTATTAATCCCAGATATTGTTGTTTTCTCATCAAAAATAAATATGCACTTATTTCATCAATTCCTTTACATTGAGGTACAAAGCAAAAGTACATATTTCCTCTGGGTGGATTTTCTACAAAAATCTTCTATTTTTCTTGTAGTTGTACAGTAAGATGTCCACTTAGACATGGTCTATTGGGGAAATTTCCTCAAGGTCACATCATGCCATGAACAGCATGAATTTGATGCTGTTTGTTACCCAACAAGATCTGAGAATTCCCAAATGCTATCCACTTAGTGGATCTGTGATAGTTTAGGATAAAAACAGTAAATCCAGGATGAAACTATTTTCTTATTTTTAATATAACATATCCTTTATTTTTTTTTCTAGACCCATGTCCTCCACCCTATCCCCCCACCCCAGCAGAGCTCATGCATTCTGCCAAACATGCTTTTCATCTCCCTCTCAGTCTTTCTCAAAATTCTCCATGTGGAAGTTGACTGTGTTGAGCAGAAGTTCACCGTTTCAGTCAGTTCTTTGACGCAGTTCTTTCTGTTGTTGTTTCCAATATGCATCACTCCCAACTACTTAGATGAAAGCACAAAAAATACTCACAGTGAGGTAATTGGCACTAGCATCCACAGATGAGGGCTACCATTTGTTATTTGTTTTTCTGGGACTGTGTTACTTCACTCAGCATGATATCTTCTAGCTCCAGCCATTTTCCTGCAAAGCTCGTGATATCATCTTTCTTTACTGCTGCATAGAACTCCATTGTGTAGATGTACTACATTTTCTCTATCCACTCATCAGTTGAGGGGCATTTGGGTTGATTTCAGCTCCTTGCTATTGTGACAAGAGCTGAAATAAATATGGCTGTGCATGTATCTCTGTGGTGGGATGAGTCTTGTGGGTACATACCCTGGAGTGGTATGGCTGGGTCAGGTGGCAAATTCATTCCAAGTCTTCCAAGGGTTCTCCACATTGCTTTCCAAAGTGGCTGTATGAGTTTACATTCCCACCAGCAGTGGATGAGTGTTCCTCTTTCCCCACAACCTCTCCAGCACTTGGTATCATTTGTTTTCTTGATCCTAGCCAGTCTTATTGGAGTAAGGTGATAACTTAAAATGGTTTTGATTTGCATTTCCTTAATGATTAGTGATGTTGAACACTTCTTAAGATGTTTCTTAGCCATCTCTAATTCCTCACTAGTGAAGTCTCTGTTCAGCTCTTTGCTCCATCTATTGAGTGGGTCATTTGTTTTCTTTCTTCTTTGTTTTTTGAGTAGTTTATATATTCTGAAAATCAATGCTTTGTCAGATGTTCTTGCAGTGAAACTTTCCTCCCACTCTGTGGGATTTCTCTTCACTTCCTTGATTGTTTCTTTTGATGTACAGAAGCTTTTGAGTTTGTCAATTTTTGACCTTTTAATTCTTGGGCAGCTGCTGCCTGATTTAGGAAGTCTTTTCCTACGTCTATGTCTTGTAGTCTGCTGCCAACTTTTTCTTCAGAGTTTGGGGTTTCACGCTGTGGTCTTTAATCCATCTGGAGTTGACTTTTGTACAGGGTGAGAAGTAGGGGTTTAATTTCATTCTTTTTTTTTAATTTTTTTATTATTATTTATTTTTGTATATGTATGAATGTATTGTTTGCATGCAGGTCTGTGCACCCGTGTCGTGCAATGCCGCGGAGGTCAGAAGAGGGTCTCAGATTCCCCTGGAACTGGAGTTCTCCTGGAATTGGAGTTACAGACGGTTCTTAGCCGCCATGTGGGTGCTGGGGATCGAACCAGGGTCCTCTGCAAGAGCGTCGGTGCTCTTAACCGCTAGGCTATCTCTCCAGCCCTAATTTCATTCTTCTACCAGTTGTGATCCAGTTTTGCCAACACCACTTGCTGAAGATGCTATCTTTTCTCCATTGTGTCTTCTTGGCCCCCTTATCAAATATGAGATGGCTGGAATTGTATGTGCTCAAGTTTGGATCTTCAGTTTTGTTCCATTGGTCAACAGGTCTGTTTTTGTGCCAGTACCAGGCTGTTTTTATGACTATAGCCCTATAGTATAGTTTGAAGTCTGGTATAGAGATTCCCACCTGTGTTGCTGTTTTCACTCAGGGTTGTTTTGGCTATTCAGGGTCTTTTGTTTTTCAAAATGAATTTAAGGACTTTTTTTTTTCCAAGCCTGTGAAGAAGCTCTTGGGGATTTTAATTGGGATCGTGTTAAATCTGTGCTTCAGGTGGTCTTGGGAGATCTCTGAAACTATTTTCTTATTCAGTTATCTCATGAATGGAGAAAAAGGAAAACACAATTATTTTCTGAACAGAAAATGTCCTTTTTCTAGTAGAGTATGGGCCAGAGGAAGCAGAGTATTCCTCTTAAACTAGTACTCTTGTGGTTTGAATGAGCAATGTCCTCCATGGCTTCACATTTGAAAACGTGGTCCCAGCTGTTGCCACTGTACAGAAAAGCTGTGAAGCCTTTAGGAGGTGAATCCTTGCAAGAGGAAGTGCATTGCTGGTGGCAAGTCTTGAAGTCTTATAGCCTGGACCTCGCTTCTTGATAAAATGAGCGCAGAGGCCCCACTCCTGCACCTGTGCTTTCCCTGTCAGGATAGACAATATCTTCCCATATGGTAAACCCAAATAAGCCCTTTCTCCTTTAAGTTACATTCTTCTCAGGCATTTTGTCACAGTAAAGACAAAAGTGACTAATGCAGGTTCCTGTAGTGGAATTTTCTGACATTCTTCAACTATTTATGACATTTCAATGTCCTAGTTGCTAGCCCCAAAGTAAACAATCCTCCACATGATATATTTTAGAGTTCCACATGGTTATAACCTGTGGCTAAAAATTCCTATATAGTTCTAAAAACTTAGCAAAGGTTTATGACACCAAGTAAATTGGAAATATTGATTAAAAATCACAAATGAGTACCATCAGTCCTTCTATATACTCCTTTCAAGATGTAATTTTTAATAATGTTTTGCCCCTGACTAGTGAAAATTGTGTTAGTTGCTTTTCTGTTGCTGTGATAAAACACCATGACCAAGGCAAATTATATGAAGAAGAGTTTACTCGAGTTTATGGTTCCAGGTTCTAGAGGGATTGGAGTCCATCTTGGTAGGAGGCATGGTAAGGGGGCTGGAGCAGGAACAGAAAGTTAAGTGTGATCACGATCACATCTTCAAGCAGGCACAGGAAGCAGGATCAAGAGACTGGAAATTCAGCAAGACTTTAGGACCTCTCTAAGCTCACCCACTCAGTGACGTGCTTCCTCCAACATGGCCATGCCTTCTAAGACCTCCGCAAACAGCACTGCCAACTGGGGACAAAATGTCCAAATACTTGGAGTCTATGGGTCATTTTCATTCAAACCACCACAAAGGTATTTTGTACTTGTTTCAGCTAAAACTTTAGTACTTCATCTGTAAATGTTCATGACATCAAAAGTACATTATTTTTAGTTTCATGAGCTATCCACCCTGGCTTTCCCTAGTGGTTGCATAGATTTGTGATCAACATCAGGCAATAGAGTCTATCAGGGCTCTAGCAACTTGCTCAGATGACCTTGCAGCAATGGCAACAGCATGCACAAGACCCATACCGACTCAATCAACAGAACCTAGCATAGAACTTGGAAGCAGTCCCCAGTCTTAGCCAAGGAACTACCGGCCACTGCTTACTGTTGGGTGAGGGAGAGCTGATCTTTAAAGGAGTGACTCTGGATAGGCTGGCTAGACTCCAGAGGATGAGCTTGCGCTAATGGACATCTGGGTATAGAATGACTTGATGGGCTTTTACATATATGATATAATGCATGGACTCTGGTATGGGGGTGTGGAGTGTGAAGATGGGGGATTTAAATATGATTAATATTTATTGTATGAAATGCACAAAAATTCAATAAAATATACATTAAAAACATACAGTGAGAAACCATTTGTGATGACATTATAAGAATAGTCAGTGACCAAAAAAGGGAGATCTACCTCAATCTATGCAAATGCAAATCAGTACATCAGTATGGTAAATGAAGAAGCAAATCTCATTTTAACAGAGCTGTCTTTAAATGACAAGTGATCAGGAAACAGGGGCTTGCTTTGTGTCAATTAGAACATTCACTTGGCTCCTCTCCCTGGTCCTTTTCTTCTTCAGGGTGTCACTTCTGCCAACAGGATTGTTGAAGGACTTCAGAATTGTATTCCATTGGTGACATCCACCTTTTGATCTTCTCAAATCCTCCCTAGAATGAAACATGACACAAACAAATAGTTAACTACAAAGCAACCCTACATTCCTAGGTAAGGGGAACACGCACAATGGGTTTTAGACTTCCGTCAAACGACAAGCAGTTTTGAGGGTGCTCCTGATGGTGGCTCCTGTTTTGCCCCCTTCCTTCCTCTCTCTACATCTACATTTCAAATCTGCCTTCCTCTTCAAATGATTCTCCTCCCTCTTGTAATTCCACTTATACATTTCAACCTTCAATGTGAATTTCACTTCTCCTCTGAAGGCTGAGTTAGGTCAAGCTTTTTCCAAGGCTAACCAGGAGATAATTACTGAGATCAGGTTGTTTGTTCGTGACATGGTCCTGGGAGACAGTCTACAAGTGGGAAAGTGAAGGAGCAAAGAGGGTGAAGTGAATGCAGGAGCACTAAAGAGCTCTTCTGGCAACTGAGACTCAAGTCTTTAAGAAGGATATAGAATTTGCCCACCTAGGAGGAAGGGAGCTGCCACCTTCTGTTAAACCACAGCTGCTGTTCAGCCACAGCCACTCTGAGGTGGAAGAATGTCTTAATCCTGTAGAGTCTCTGGTGTCTCTAACCCCACCTGAACCTTTCCCATAGTCAGAATGTCAATGTCACTGACAGTAGGAAGCTTGAGGAGTTTCCCAAGGAGATTTGGGCAGAACATTACAATTGCCTTTAAGGTTTTTGTTACAAAGCACATATACAAGACAGAGTATGGTGGGACATGCCTGTAATCCCATCATACTAGAGGCTTAAAGAGGAGGACTAGTACAAGTCCAAGGCCAACCTGGGCTATGTAGTGAGGTCTTATCTTAAAATTATCCAGCAAACCGGAGCAAACCAATCCCTAAACAAACCAAAGCATGTTCACACTAAAGCTCCCAATGAGGAATGCCAACGCAGGAGACTGGCCTTGCCTGAAGCATGGTTCACCAGCTTTTCTGGATCAAATACCTGGGCTGTCATGGAACAATTGTTTCAACTCTTTGAACTTTGCAGTCTACACTTATAAAATTTGAATTCAGCACAATATTTCTAGGGTCATCGTCTGAGTCTATGAAAATAACGCATATACAAAGCGCTTGGGAGAAGACATACATTCTGTAAAGCCCTTCAGCCTCTTGACATTTTTCCATGCACTCTTGTCTATGGTTAGTCTTTTCAAAGGTTAATTTTGTCACATACATGTTCACTCATAGAAGAAAATATGCACTGGCCTATTTACATGAGCTCGGCATTTCTCCTCCTAACACTTCCCTGTCACCATTACTTTCCCTATGTCCTTCCACTTACAGTTTTCTCCAGCCAGATATAAGCATTTGGAAGAATTAAAGAATCACTGAATAAGGCTTTTTCTTCGATCCATTCCTTTCCCCGTTACAGACAAGTGTGATACCCATGTTTAGCAGAACCAGAGAGTAAGGAAAATGTACCAGATGCTTTATGTACGTTGGGCAATTCATTGAGACTTTTCAACACCACACTTTTCATGTGGTAAGATGGCATTGGAAGGGGGCTCTGTTGGCCAAATGATGCCACAGTTTCCTTTATGGTAGTGTGTCAGTTCTATGATTACGGACACTATTCTCTTTAATAGGCACAGTTTCTTTGTTTAGTGTTAACTTTTTTTGTCATGGAGGAGGGATCCGATGATGCACTTCCTGTCTGATGCTTAGAAAGTTTCCAGCACCTTCATTTACAAAAGACAACAATGTTTCCTGAAAGACTATGTTAAGAGTGTGTGAGCTTTCATGCAAAGTGTCCATCACTATGTGCCACTGTGGCAGCATGTAGTGGGGGAAGACTGCGAATCTCAGTACTTGGAGGTGGAAGCATGAAGGTGAGGAGTTCAAGATCACTTTGTCAAAATTAAGAGTCTAGGGCCAGCCTGGGCTACATGGAATCTTTTTGCAAGAAAATTAGTAAAATAAGAAAGATAAGACATAATAGTCAATCTAGCTGTAGATTTCTCCTTACACAAATGTTAAGGCTGCTACTTAAAGATGGAATGATCTCATTTTTAATAAACATTAATCAAGACAGAGGAGAAAGGAGGACCTAGAGGTATGGAAGTAGTTGTGCTTGTTTCTTTGAAGATCCAGAGTTCTCTGCTGAATTTTAGTCTAAAAAAAAAAAAAAACCAAAAACAACCAGAGATATCTGAGTGGTAAGTGCCATATGCTCTGCTGGCTTTTATTTTATTTTATTTTCCAAAAGATATCTCTTATCACATTAGTGCAAAGCCTACTTCAGAATACTTCACAGAGCCTTTTGCAGTCTGAACTGAATTGTTTTTCTTTTTTAAAGAGATTTAAATGAGCTATTAAAATCAGGAGTTTGTTGAGTTGAATAAAAGCTGTCCTTGGAAATGTGGTTTCAACGGAAAGAAATCTCCACGGAAGTGTTTACTGGGAAAGCGTGTTTGATTATTCCCGCCTGATGTGTCTCATCCTGTGGTCACTGCAGGGTAGATTAAATAATGCACACTGGTTTTAAAAACATATAATGCATTCTCCTTTGCCGCCGTGCTTGGGTTCCATGCCGACACATTCAGCTGAATCCCTGTATGATCTATCAAGCTCTTTATTTTGGCTTACTTGATGGTCTGAGAAAGGAAAAGGGCATTAGTGTCTCCTTCTGGGCCCTCCTGGGTACCTTTCAGAGTAATCTCTTCTCGGTAATGGACAAATAACTTTAAAAACACACATGTATGTCTGCGTGTGAAACATCATTTTTGTCTTTGATAACTATTCCCAGGACTAATAAATTAATGAAATGGCATGCTGGGCGATCTCAGGAGGAATGAGGAATTTGTTGTTTTGTACAACCATATCTGTTTGCTGTTGTTATGAAATCTTTCTCTTTTGTGCTTGCTTTCCTCGTTCACATGCAGATTTTTTCCCAATCTTGCATGGGCTCACTATGAAGTCTCTATGGTGAGTGCCCATTCCAGCTGTGTAAGATCTGTACTAAACTAAAAGTTTTTTTTTTTTTTTTTATTTTAGGGTATAAAGAGAAGGCTGAATTAAATTGTTGCTCTGCCAGTCAAACTGTATCAGAGTGTATTGCTCAGATTCATGATAGCTTTGACTCTAGTTTGGTACCGCTGGAGAGATGGCTCCATCTTACTCAGTGCTGAGACATCAGTAAGTTGCACAGCAATTAATAAAGCTTTGAAATAGGTGAAGCAGGTCACAGATCCTGAAATATAGATTTTGTTTGGAACTTTCCACAAGGTATTGCCTTTCCACACAGGACTCTGCATTAAGAATAATTTACTTTTATTTGGATAGTGAATAGAGTTGCAACTTTAGAGTGCTGTGGACGTGGTAAGGAAATGATAGGTGTGGAGCTACCATCTGTGGTCTCAAAAGGCACATGCAGATTACCTTCACTTCTGGACTCTTTTCTAAGCAGAACCACTGACCTGAGAAGGGAATTTGCCCCCATTTATCCTCATCCACAAGGGAACCACAAGCACCCCATATCTTCCACTGCCACATGGTTAAACTTGCCAAAGTTATCTCCCTAATCTGGTTTGGGAATATGGAAACTCCTTGATAACATCTCTATAGGTTATTATTTTTGGCTTAATTTCTTTACAGAAGAAGACTTTCTGCATAAAACATATTGCTTTTCAAATTGGTGGAGATGAGAGATGCTTGTGTTATTTTGTTACTAGATTTTATGACTTTCTATTCTCTTTCTCCTAACAATGCATTAGCCTGTATCTGTATTCTTCCTACTGGATGCAAGGGAAATTTGAGGATAAACACTGTCAACTACCTTCCTTGTGTCTTCTTTCTTTCTTTCTTTCTTTCTTTCTTTCTTTCTTTCTTTCTTTCTTTCTTTCTTTCTTTCTTTCTTTCTTCATTCCCTCAAATTACTATACTGCTCCACATAAAGTAAATTACAAAAAGTTTTCACCGTATAAAACCTATTCTGTCTGGATAGACATTAATTCGCACATTTGAAATTGTCAAATGCTTATAAAGGCCATCATTTTCTCAGATACTGATGCATCTACCAGCCAAGAAGGTGTGTTTCAACACAAAGGAAGGAGCAATTCTTGCTTGATTAGTGTAAGTATGGTGTGCCAGAGGCATTAGCCTGGACATTTAGCATCCTCTGTAAGGAACACCTCTTTGAGTGTTACCTGTTTTAAATGTGTTTCCATCCACTATCTCCAAAGACTTCATATTACATATTTGATGAGCATGCATGCAAAAAAGGTCCATTATATAAATATATAATGAAAGAGTTTTCTGGCACATCACCAATAATGTTATCTTAGTCCCTATAATTGTATATTTTTGTGTAATTCCTGCCTCGAGAGTGCAAATTTTGTGTGAACTTCTGAAAAATGCATAGAGCTTCAAATCCCTAATTCTTTCCCTTTAGAAAGAGATTCCATCAATATTCCTTCAAGTTGGAAGAGAGGATGGGAGCAGATGGCTGTGGAGACAGCACATTGCAATTGGGAAGCAGCATACAGGTACTAGTGAATATGACATTTGGTATTCCATAATAGTCTTGAAAATTAATTTTAAATCAGGCTTCAAAATCATAATAAAGAGCAACTCATATATTATTCATTTCTTTATTTGGAGGGCTAATGTTCAGAGTGTTAAGTACAGTACGCACTGAAAGAAGGTAAGGAAGATAAGATTTTTTTCAATGAAATGCATAAAGTATGTTTCAAAACCACTAGCATGACCTTAGTTATTTTTCTAGGATCCTTAGGTAAGTTTTTCAGTATCCTGAGATTTTTAGCCCAAAGGACTTATTAGAATTAAAAGAGAATATAAAGTTAAAGATTGTAAGGAAACTATATTTAAAAGATTTAATTTTATATTTTATGCAGACTCTAGTTGAATTTTTGGAAGTAATTAATTGGTCAGATGCCAGAAGTGGTAAATATTTTATACTCTCTCATGGAAACAGGTAGCTCAAATGTCAAATTCACCCACATCATCAAAAAGCAGGCAATTATCATCTATGCTAATGTATAGACGGCTGCCTCTGGGGTTCATAGGTAATCAGAACTTTTATGAACACTTCAGCATATATTTCTATTTAAAACAAACACTGCTGTCTGAATAAAAGTTTTGATATTTTGAAGAGGTATTTGGACAATGGTCATACTGTGATATGGAGGGTGACTTATTACAATATTACTCCTTCAGATTATCAATGCTGATTATCTAGTGACATTGAAAAGCAGAATAGTTTTAATATAAACTCTCCAGAAGAAAATGTTCCAAATGGTGTGATTCTGAAAACAAAGATAACAAGGCAAAAACATTATAAATGAGAGATAAGTACAGGGATTCTAGAATAGATAGGCATTACTGTTACAACGCTCATTAAACCCATGTTCTCTCTCTCTCTCTCTCTCTCTCTCTCTCTCTCTCTCTCTCATGTTTTTGTGTATTTTCCTATAAAACTGATGTTTGGGGACTTGTAGTAGGTGTGTCTTCTACCCTAAGAAATGTATGCTTTAAAGACTCAGAAAACTTCTGTGAAATAGAAGAAACAATTCATGTGTGGTACAGATATTGGTGACCAGTGAAACTGTAACAAACTGCTTGTAAAGCTTTGTAATGGGTTATGCAACCTCTGTAATTAGTCACTATCATGTGAGAAGTGGGGTAGCCAGGATAGGGACTTCATAGTGCTATAAAGACTCTTTAAGTACCATATGTCATTAAGATAGTTCAGCTTTTATTGTTATATGTTTGTTCATTGATAGTAGTATCTCTCTCTCTGTGTGTGTCTGTTACTGAAATGTTAGCATGGAAGAGCTAATTTTTCTCACAAAACTTGTAGAAGACATAAGGAATTGCGATCAATAATGCTTTGTGTTTTTTCAAGAGGCTGTGGAGTCTTTGAAGGGTATGGCATGGATTTTCTTTCTAGTCTCACATGGCTCTGAAATAAGGAAGGGGAAAAGAAGCCTTCGCCTTGTCTGAGATTGTGCAACCTCTTCAAGGCACAACAGACTAGATTATAGTCTTTGATTACTGCTAAGGAAAGTGAAAATTTTGTCTCTCTGATTGAAGGTATGAAATCTCTCGTATTCATCTCCAGGTCTAAGAGTGCTCTTATCCACTCTACTCCTACTGCTAAGCCCACTGCAATAAACATGTTAATTGTTTATACAGACATCTTACTTGTCTGACTGACTCCTCTTCCTACTGATTCTGTCAATTAAAAGCAAAACTTCACAGGGACAGGGAAGCCATGTGCGTAAGATGTAATATAATTAAAGGACACAAACATTTATCTTATTCTTACTTTGTACCCAGACATAGTGCTTGGTGTACTCTTGGTACACTTTCATTAATGTGTAGCTACAAAGTTGTCCAATGGTTCACAGGAAGGAAGCAGCTTTGCTCTAGCAACATAAAGTTGCATGTGGACTGAGACCAGATGATGTTGCAAATGTGTATATATCAGCCAGGGCTAGAGTCTGGTTTGGGGGAGTCTCTGGGGTTTCTCCCTTTGCCACTCATCTCTCTTAGTCTTTCTCTCATTATTTTTCCTCTTGTGATCCAGCTTCCTCTCTGGAATCATACAGCTATGCCATTCTCTGGTTGTGGCACTATGTGAGCTAGAATAAATCTTTATTTTATAATACTGCTGCTTACATCAAAAGTCCATTATTAAATAGAGAAAATAAGTCTACTTTAATAGTAAATTGTTGGGGCTGGAGAGATGGCCTAGCAGTTAAGAGCGCCGACCGCTCTTACAGAGGACCCGGGTTCGATCCCCAGCACCCACATGGCGGCTGAGAACCGTCTGAAACTCCAATTCCAGGAGAGCTCCTGTTCCAGGGGAATCCGACGCCCTCTTCTGACCTCTGCGGCATTGCACGACATGGGTGCACAAACTTGCATGCAGACAGTACATTCATACACATACGGAAATAAATAAATAAAAAAAAAATAGTAAATTGTTAAGAGTTTAAGAAGAAATGGGGCTAAAGAGATGGCTCAGTGCTTAAGAACATTCGTTATTTTTCCAGAGGAGCAGGATTGATTGATTCCCAGCACCCACATGGAGGCTAACAACTCTAACTCCAGTTCCAGGGGATCTGACACCCTCTTCTGGCCTCTGTGGGCATTGCACAACCCAAGTGCACTTTCATACATGCAGGGGATACACTCATACACATAAGATAAAAATAACTAAAATATTTTTAAAAGAATTTAAGAAAAAAAGTTGTGCCATTTGTGTTCTGGTTTTGTCATCATTAGCTGTGTGACCATAAGAGTTATTTAGTCACCCTGAGCCTTATTTCTTTACCTATAGGTTGGAGCAATAATAGGGTAATACTTTATGATCACTCTAAGAGTTATATGAAGTAGTAAGTACCAAAACCATTGATATAGCTGGGAACTTAAATTCTCTATGTCTAGCTATGTCTAGTCATTTTATTATGGATTTAAGTTATTTATAATTCATGGGCTGGAGAGATGGCCTAGCGGTTAATAGCACCGACTGCTTTTGCAGAGGACCGGGGCTCGATCCCCAGCACCCACATGGCGGCTGAGAACCATCTTTCACTCCAGTTCCAGGGAAATCCAACGCCCTCTTCTGACCTCCATGGCATTGCAGGACATGGGCGCACAAACCTACATGCAGACAGTACATTCATATGTATACAAAAATAAATTAAAAAATATTTATAATTTAAAAAATACAGCCTACTTCTGGACAGAATAGGAAACAACAGATATATATATATATATATTATATAAATATATATAGTATATTAGAACAGTATATATATATATCGTAGAAATGTATGAGAACACACATTTTTCTTTTCTACTTTTTATTATATTTTTTATTATTTTACCCGATGCAAATAGAAAGAAGAAAATAAGGAATATAATCAATATTGCTGTAGGATTACAAGTGATAGATCACTGGTTCTATTTGATGTGATGAATATGGGAGCATGTTTGATCCTGAACTTTAAAAATGGCTAAGAATTTGTTAGAATTTAGAAAAGGGAATTGTGATCTAAAGAAAAGAGAAACAGGGTATGTTAAAGTCTTAAGAATATGATATACCTATATGATATATTGGAGTCACTGGGGTTTTATATGTATAGTTATATGAGCTCTCAGGTAACCGATTCTGAGATGAAGAGTAAACTCCTGCAAGTGAGTGAGAAAGTAAGAAAGGGAAGGATTGAGCGGAAACAAAAATTGACCCACACAGCATCAAAACTGCACCTTCAACGCACATGGGTCTTGCATGTCTTTTTGAGTAGTCACTTTCAGAAATGTGAGGAGCACATCTTTAGCTTCCTACTGTCTTAACACTGAGCTGTGTTTTGATGGGGTAACCTTGGAGAAGATATCTTTTATGGCCCATGGCAGGTATGTTATCACCAAAGCACTTCTGTCATGATTACCTTTTTCTGTTGATAGTGTACAAACACAACTATAAGTAATATGCAAACAAATAGTACGGCTGTATTCAAATGAAACTATGTTTACTGAAAACAAAGGGCCAACCAACTAGTGAGGTACAGTTGGCAATGCATTGAGTAATTCCCACTGAGAACTACAGTGAAATCACTCTCAGTTCATGTTCCTGGCAATTACAGGGCTAAGTACTTAGCCCTAAGGTGGAAATAAAAGAGCACCAAACATGTATCACAACTCATTTTTTCATGTTTTACATTTATAATGCTTGCCCTGTTGTCCTTGACAACCTTTTAAGGCCAGTCTGCATTTATTATTTTTTTTTAATTTTATTTATTTTTGTATGTGTATGAATGTACTGTCTGCTTGTAGGTTTGTGCACCCGTGTCATGCAATGCTGCGGAGGTCAGAAGAGGGTGTCAGATTCCCCTGGAACTGGAGTTAAAGACGGTTCTCAGCCGCCATGTGGGTGCTGGGGATTGAACCCGGGACCTCTGCAAGAGCAGTCGGTGTTCTTAACCGCGAGGCTATCTCTTCAGCTCCAAGTTTGCATTTATTCTTTAATTAACCAAAGGCATAATTTTCTCCCAGCCTCTCAACACCCCTCAGAACATCATGGAAGGTTGATCTCATAGGTGCCCTGGTCAGAGCTTCCCTTTCATGAAAATAAACACTTCTTTAACTAACTTAACACTTGGTTCATCATTCCTTTCTGGATTTAGCATTCTGAGGCTCGGTATCCATGTAGACTTTCTTGATTCATTCTGGTACCTGATAGCTTGGTCATGAGGTTCTATGTGGCTTACTTCAATTTCTACTATACCAAGGATATACTAGAATTTTATTTTAACTACTTGATTTGCTCCCAGACCAATTACAGAATATTTTCTATTCAATTTTGCTATTTAATTGTTAGAGTATCTCTAAGTTGACCTCTTGTTATTATATTATCCTAATGTTTTCATTGAATCTGATAACAAAGCCATGGACTGCTTACGAAAACATATTTGGGTAACAAGTACAAATAGTATATTTTCTGCATTGAAAATAAACTGGACTTTGGAACTGATGTATTTAATGTACTGTGCAATTAAATTGTCAGCACTTCAATCCTAAATTCAAGCAAAACTCAAGTATTTTATTTTCCATCAATGGATATAAGACAGACAGTAAATGATATTAAGAGAATGGCTCTATACAGGTGGAAACTGTATCATATGAGAACTGATGATTTAATTACCTAAGTGCAACTGGAGGGTATTAGCACCTAGATGTCCTTTGACATAGTGGTTAAGAACAATGAGTTTGAACACTAGAAGCCCAAGGAATAATGTTACACTGGAGATGCCTAATCTTTACACTCGATGTTTCTATTTTATGTTGACTAAGCCTTGTAAAAATAATGCTTCTGGTCCTGTCTTTATCTATTTGTCATTCTCCAGTGAAAGGAGAATGACAAAGGACTGCAGACAGAAAAGGAACAAACCTGTACAGACCAATCCTCTACTGTGACCTTCTTTCATGAATTAGTTACCTGGAAAGTCCTTGCATTTTTATTAGTGCTGAATATGAGATCAGAATTCTCACTGCCCAGATTATTAATTCAGTCTCATTTTGGAATTTAATTTGAGGAAGTCCATTTACTCATAGTATATTAATCCTCAACATAAAGCACATATTTAGAAAGGTCCATAATTCAACACTCAGTTATCAACAAATCAAGGAGCAGACCATTATGAGAACCCATCTAAAGCCTTTCTGTCCTTTCTTGATGTTGGCTCCACTGATATTGCAATAACACCCTAGCCTGTTAATGCAGGACTTTGAAGCAGCTCCTTTACAGTCTGACATCTTACATTCAACAATTGTGCTTAGTTTTCCATATTGAATAAAACTGCAGTATATTTTCATTTTAAAAATACATTTCCCAACATTAATATTAACTTTACCAACAAGACCAGTTTTGTTCTTGGTGAATATTTCTTTTCCATACCTTGGACAACCCTCCAAGTTGCTCCACATTGACTGTGAATCTAACATGGACTATTTCTGTTCCACAAAAAGTAAATATTCAGATTCATTGATCAACACTCTACCGATTGGAAGGGTTCTCTCACCATTTTGTAACAAGTTCAATGGAAGCCTCAGCCTAGCTGTTTCGGTTGCACCCACAAGCTGAGCCAACAAATCTGTATTAATCTTGGAGGTCCAGTTTCTGATATGTTTTTGTTTTTTTTTCCACTGTATTTCATACCTCACCAGAAGCACATTTAGGATTTGTGTCTCTACCAACATGTTATTCATGAAAATCACTGACAACAGTAATTTTCTCCACAGTGCTCCCATTTTCTTTCTGAGCCCTGCCTGAAATCATCTCTAATGTCCATATTTCTACCAACAATCTCAGCAAAGCAATCTAGGATGTTTTTCCCCAACCCTTTAAAAACTCTCTAAAAAACTCTTTCTGTATCTACCTTTTGCCTGCTCCAAAGCAACATTTATGTTTTTAGTATTTTCAGCACAGCATCACACTCTTCCCAGTTCTTGGCATCTAAATCTGTAATTGTTCTCTAGGACAGCTATAACAAGATAACATAAAGTAGTTTGGAAAAAATAGAAATATTCTCTTTCCCCACAGGTCTGGAGATGACCAGTCCTTAGTAATAGTGTTGGCAAGGCTGGCTTCTTGCAAGCCTTACTCTTTGAACTGTGTTTGTCTGTCTCTGTATTTTTTAACAGATTTTGTTTGTTGACAATTTCATACAGATACAGAATTTTGTTTGTGTCCTAATCTATTCTGTCAAGGGCACTGGTCTAAGAGTGGGGCCAAACTCTACCTCATTTTACCCTAATTATCTCCTTAGGCTAAAGGCTCTGTTTTTAAGTCTAGAATTTTACCATTTACATTTTTTTAAATTAATTAATTTATTTATTTTTATGTGTATGAATGTACTGTCTGCATGTAGGTCTGTGCACCCGTGTCGTGCAATGCCGCGGAGGTCAGAAGAGGGTGTCGGATTCCCCTGGAACTGGAGTTCTCCTGGAATTGGAGTTTCAGACGGTTCTCAGCTGCCATGTGGGTGCTGGGGATCGAACCCTGGTCCTCTGTAAGAGCGGTCGGCGCTCTTAATCGCTAGGCCATCTCTCCAGCCCCTAGAATTTTACCGTCAACATTTTTGGGCGAAGAGTAACTCAGTGCATTGCATTATTCGAGGCCAAAGTTCGATGTTTTTCTACCTCCTTGTGTAGAACACCAGAGTCTCCTATTGGGTTGTAAGTCAAGAGAGGTTTTATTTCCCTCCATTGTCTACAAAGTCTTTAGATATCAATTTAACATTCTTCGATGATTAGGAGGCTCTCAAGACCTGGCTGTGATCCCCAAATATCTCCTACCCACTCAGTGAAGGCATGCTTCTTTGCATGTAACAAAAAAGGATTACAATTGAGTTTGAATTGCTGGTTGCTTAGCAAAGTCATTCAGCGTCGTCTCCTAGCTACTGTTCTGGACACTTGATTCCAAAGCCTTAGACAGGTGCACTCACTTACACAGTGCACTCCTCCCAGTCCCTTGCCAGTGAAAGTTTTACTAGAGGCTCAACACCTGCACACCTGTCATCAACACTATTGTTGGGTCTCATCGCCAAATGGACAGTGACTGAGTTAGCCCCAGATTCCAGCTTGTCAGCTACTTTCTCAAACTGCTTCTAAAACAAGCTGTCTCGTGTTGATTTCTCCAGAAGGAGGTGCCAAGATGGGGCTGCATACTTTTAATGCTTTACAGGAACTGGTACCTATGAAGGTAGGGAGCTGTAGCAGGGGTGTTTGGAGAATGAAGCTGAACTGAGATAAGGCTCTGGAAGGTCCCAGACTAGGACAATTATATAAGGCTCAAATGTTCAGATCTTTAGTACCTGTCTCATTCTATAACCCTACAAAATGCTGCCCTTGAGAAGGTGAATTTTTCCTGAGGTTAAGCCTACATTCAAGAACGCACATAGCAGGAGAATGCTGGTAGACTGCACTCACTGCAGATGGGAAGCAGGGCTTTCATGAAAGAGCTTCTGGAAAAGCATGTCTCCAAATTATCCCAGAGAGGACTCTGTAGTGGAATTTCTGGAGGATAGAATAAGTGTTTGCTTTGTTTTGCTCATAAAGCCAAAGTGTAGAGGGGAGTGGTACACTCCTACCAGTCCCTTGAGAATATAGTTTGTCACATCTCTGTCAACACTTGTTACTGTCCTTCATTTTTATTTTAGTCATTGTTGCATAGCTATTTCCTGAGAACTGATAATCCCCACTTGCAGACAGGAGAACCTCTGATAAGACTCCAGAAATAAAAACTATGAGGTTCAGGAAGCTCCTGAAAGTTCCAAGATTTATAAGGCCCATCCCCAACATTGTTTCAACAGTACCACTTCCTGGGGAGAAGACCCAGTAGCTCATCTGCCTGCAAGCCATCCAAGGCACTCCAGGGGTGCAGTGTGCATGAGTTGTCACCCACACTGAGGTGGGGTGTTTGATCATACATTTCCCTTTGAGTTACCCATGCTCCTGTAAGTGTGAACAGACAGCCTCAGTGCCCAACCCAGGATGAATACACATTTATTCATATCTCTTCAGGAAAGGGCACATGACACTCATTCTGATGGGTCTGATTGGTGTTATACTTTGTTATTACTTTTCCCTTCATGAAATTTTGCTTATTTTAATATGTATAGAGAATCTATTCTTTGTAAAATGGCTGGCAATGATTTTTGTCTACTTAAAAATTACATTGTTACGTGAGCTCCTTATGAGTCATACATTTCTGGGGTGTTTAATGTACTAATTGATGGAGAGAAATTGCAATTTTTATGTAATATGGCTTTTGGTCCTTTCATTTTATAAATAGTGATTCTAGTCTTTGTAAATAAAGTCTTAACACCATAAATGTGCGTTCCTATAATCTTGGCCAAAAAAACTTTTGTCTTTCTGTGTGCTTCAGTTCCATAATTACCATGATGCATGGTGTGAGGTAGGGGACAGAGGTGCTTTTCTCCCAGCACTGTTAGCCAAAAGGTCTGTAGATAATCTGAAATTTTCACAAAGGTAAAAGTACTATTTTGAATTATCCTCTGGATTTTGTTGATACTATTGTCCTTGTGATCTGATGCAGGGAATTTTAATGTTCTTTTTGGCTGGACAAATTAATGTGACATCTGTATATATAAACTTACTACATTTCAAGCATGTATATTTTATATTAGGAAATAAACAGTGTCTCAAATTGGTGATTCACAATGAATGTGTCTTACCTTTCCTGGGACCCAAGCACTCAGAGAAAGTTGTGAGAGTTTGTCTTATTTATTAAGGCATAAAGCTTGATGGCAGAATATAACAAACTACTCATTTGGCTCCAACAAATATTAGCAGATATGAACTCAAATCAGTTCTGCTAGGACCAGAGTTGATGTCCAAACTCTTGGAGACACAAAATATAAAGTATGAAAGAATAAATGCAACATATATGATACCAAAAAATAAAGTAGGAATATCACATCCTGTTACTGATATTAGAGACATTTCTAAGAAGAATTAGGATTCGAGAATGGTCCCTGAAGAGTGTTCAAAGTCACCCACTCGGACTGGGAACAGCACTATTGCTCTGAGACATTCAAATAACTTTTTCCGTGTAAAAAGCCTGGCTCTTTAAATTGTGGAATATGCTCTTACTTGAGGTGACAAATTCTAGGAAAGGTAGAAGTATAACAGCTACATTTATTGTAATGAGTACAAATTTATAAAAGGATACATAATTAGGCATTTAAATTCTGTTCATTGAATTTTGAGTCACACATTCAGAGAAAACCTATTATGACTAAATTATGAGTTTAAAAATGTTGCAGAGCAATTTTTATTTTTCTCATCTATTTATTTTCCACTATGAGAACTAATTCTACAACCTTATGTTACTAGATGAGTAAGGGCAAGCTTTCTAAATATGTAAGTCAAAAAGTTCCAAGTTGTGGTCCCCTTAGTAACTGTAATGAATATTTGTGTGTAAATAATAAAGCCATAATATTAACATGAAATGCCATTATGTAAAATAAATACAAATGTTGATTTACAGTCACTACAAGCAATGGTATATTTTAAAAGTATCTGGGATTTTAAAATATTTTATTTATTATTTGAATTTTATGTGTATGTGTACATTGCCTGCATGTATGTAAGTGCACCTGTGTGGTGCAATGCCCAAAGAGTTCAGAAAACAGTGTCAGTTCCCCTGAAACTGGAGTTATAGATGGTTGTTATCTGTCATGTGGGTGCTGGGAATCAAACCCAGGTCCTCTGCAAAAATAGCCAGTGATTCTAAGCCATCTCTCTAGCCCCTCTAGCATTTTAAAAAGATTTTTATTAAGTTTTTGTGCATTTTATACAGTAGTTGTTATTAATCAATCAAGACCCACTGCTCCCATCCACGCTCCCGCCTGCCCACAGGACCTCATGCGTTCTGTCATACGTGTTGAGTTCTATCCAGTCAAGCATTTTGTATGCAGATGTCCTTTTTTTTTCTTAAGTGTTCTTTATAATTAAATGCATATGAGATATTTAAATAAATATTTGTTTATATTAACAATATATACAGAGAGAACATACAAATATTTATATAAAATATTTATATTTGATATGCATGTGCATACACAATACATAACAGAAACTCAATTAGAAATTTATTTTTTATATAATTTTTTATTGTTATTAAACTTTTTCCATAGGTAGGTCATACTTCATTTCTCACTCCAATCTAAAATTGCTTCCCTTTCCATGCCCTCCACCCCACCCAAGTCCCTGCACTCTGCTATACATGTCCTGTATCTTTTTCTGAGTCCAGAGTTTTTTTTTCAGTTCTTTTGTTGTTGTTCTCTCCAACTTGTATTGCTACAGTATATATATATATATATATGATAAATATATATATATATATTTATATATATATTGATAAATATATATTTATATATATTTATAAATATATATATATATATTCATTATATATTTAATATATAATATTAAATATTATAATTTTATTATATATAAATAATTTATTATGTATAATATAATATAAAAATAATATAAAATATATAGTAATAAATATATTATATAACAATAATTCTGATATATAATTAATATAATATAAATTTGTATATTTATAAATATATTATTTATTAATATATTAAATATATAAAATACTATATAGTAGAGAATAGAAATATATTATATAATAAATAAAATATATATAAAATATATATATAAATATATATATATATATTTATCACTTGAATTGGAGGATTTTTTTTCCTAAAAGATGTCATGTTTTCCTTAAGGAACTACTCAAAGTTCCTTCCTTGGCAATCCTAAACAACTATCAATCCTGCACTTTTGTTCCACATTGGAGTCTTTCCCTCCCATGGTCCCCCAAATGAAGGCCAGTAAGCATGCATCCCGTCTCAATCCCCCTGCACTGGGCTCCAATGACATAGCCTAGGTTGTCCAACAATGGCAGTCTATATTCTGACAAGGCTGACATCCCCTTAGCTGTTTAGTCCACAAGCTGGGTATCTCAGTAGTCCCCCTCTGGCATTGAAGGTTTGGAGGATTCTTGGAGAGACATGAGTCCTCAGTCCATATTGGAAGGTTAAAAAGCTGTGTCTCATGTCTTTGAGGAGTTCCAAAAGTGTGGCAGCCACCGAGTTGATGCACTTGCCCGTGAGAATTGAAGACAAGCCAAACAATAGTACTCTCTCTTTTTTCTTTTTGTCTTTTTTCTAAGATCTCAAGTTCTATATCTTCAGTACAGTTTCTCTAGTCTTACTGATTATTTATATATGGTTATATTTTCCTTTTGGATGCTTAAGGCCACACAGTTAGTCCAGATTAACCATGGTTTTTGTTTTCTCAAGGTTAGTTGAGGATTTGTTCCTTAGGGGTCTGTTGGGGTTTATTTTTGGGCGGAGGAGGGGGGGTGCACCTTGGTCCTTACATAACAGAAACCCAATTAAAAATTTAACTGACAGTACATTCCCAAACATATGGCTACACATTTTTACAACCTGAAAAGTGAAATTTGTATCAGCCTATCTTATGAAAGTACATAAGTGTTGAGTGTGTTTCGGCAGAGGCCAGTGCAGATTTCAGAGAACACACTCACTTTGCAGTCACTTTCAGAGAAAACACTCACTTTGCAGTCACTTTCAGAGAACACACTCATTTTGCAGTCACTTTCAGAGAACACACTTTGCAGTCAGCTGGTCTTTAAGGACCCTAGTTAGCACAGCAGTTCCCAAACCTTCAGGTGGAAGTTGACTACCTGTGCATCTTATTAAAATCAGATTCCTAATCAGTTCCAGAGAGGGATGCAAGCTTTTCTTTTCTTTTTAAAATTTTTATTGAAGTTTTGTGCATTTAATATATCATTTCTCTCTCCAATTTAGACTCATTCCACTAAAGTCCTGGAAAGTAAAAAAAAAAAAATTTGCTTTCTTGCATATGTATATCACTTTTAGTTTATTCAAAAATAACTTTTCAACATCAGTATCAGCTTAGTAGATTCTATGTTTCTGAATTTCAGCATGATATTGAATATTTAGATAATTATTTGCATTTTCACCTAAAATAATATTAGAGAGAATTAAGTTGATTTTTGCATAGCACACATTGCAAAGAATCTGGGATTATATTAGAGATAAATTCTCTTTCAAGCATCACAGTTTCCCCAAGAATAGGCTATGAATGAGTATTTGCAAGTATTTAGTCTTTCCATTCTGATATTTATTATAAACACTCTATGGATGAGTTAAACATGTATGAAAGAACATGTGTAGGTTGTATGCAGATACCATATCAATTTGATAAGGACTCAATTTTGTTGATTTTGTTATCCAAGGAGAATAAAAGGACTAAGCCTCCAGTGATTTGTAGGGTGACTTTTCATTGCCTACCAGTCCTGTTTCTGAAGAAACCCGGCATGTCCTGATTTGGCTTAATTTGAGCCTTTGCTCTTCTCTCATCTCTCAGCATTGAAAAACTGCTCATTCAACCTGTGCTGTGACAGGGAATCCCTTACTTAACTTGAGGTATTCAGGTAGCCCCTGCATCTAGGTCTTGCCAAATAGCCCAGTCAGACACATCATGAACCTTTGGAAGGTATCCACGCTTTCAGTCATGAGCAAGGAGGTACATGTACAACCAGGTCCATCATTATTCTCCACATCAATTGCTATACCATCCATGGTGTGTTATGTTCAGCTACAAGTGGAAAAATGTCATTTCTTTTCCTAAGTAGTAAAACTATAGATGACATAATGGTTTCTGTTGCCAGTGTCACAGACCATTCCTATCAATCCTCTGCACAGCTGGTATTTGGGGGCACCTTCACTTTTATATATGCTACCAGAAATTGCAAGATGGCTTTGGTAATCCGGGTATGCATCTATATTTAAAAGGTTAAAATAGATTTCTGTTCTTCTACAAATGATGATCCAATTTTGCCAGCACCATTTGATGAAGATGCTATCCTTCCTCCATTGAGGGTTTTTTGCCCCTTTGTCAAATATAAAGTGGCTGAAATTGTATGAGCTCAAGTTTGGATCTTCAATTTTGTTCCATTGGTCAATGGGTCTGTTTTTGTGCCAGTACCAGGCTGTCTTTATGAATATGGCCCTGTAATATAGTTTGAAGTCTAGTAGGGAAATCTCCCTTGTATGGCATTTTTCACTCAGGGTTGCTTTAGTTATTCTGGGTCTTTTGTTTTTCCATATGAATTTAAGGATTTTTTTTCTAAGTCTGTGAAGAAGCTCATAGGGATTTTGATTGGAATTGCATTGAGTCTGTATATCAATTTGGATAAAATGGACATTTTTACTATATTAATTTTCCCAATCCATGAGCATGGGAGGGTTTTCCATCTTTTTATGTCACTTTCATTCTCCTTCTTCAGGGGTTTAAAATTTTTGTTGTAGAGGTCTTTGGTATCTTTGGCTAGATTTGTTCCCAGGTATCTTATTGTTTTTGAGGCTATTGTGAGTGGGACGGTCTTTTTATATTCCTTCTCCACTTGTTTATTGTTGGTGTAAAGAAAGGCTACTGATTTTTCTGGGGCTGGAGAGATGGCCTAGCGGTTATGAGCGCCGTCCGCTCTTACAGAGGACCCGGGTTCGATCCCCAGCACTAACGTGGTGGCCGAGAACCGTCTGAAACTCCATTTCCAGGAGAACTCCAGTTCCAGGGGAATCCGACACCCTCTTCTGACCTCCGCGGCATTGCACAACACGGGTGCACAAACCTGCATGCAGACAGTACCTATTCATACACATACAGAAAATAATAATTAGGGGGCTGGAGAGATGGCCTAGCTGGTTAAGAGCACCGGAACGCTTACGGACCCGGGTCGATCCCAGCACTCACGTGGTGGCCGAGAACCGTCTGAAACTCCAATTCCAGGAGAACTCCAGGTCCAGGGGAATCCGAGACCCTCTTCTGACCTCCGCGGAATTGCACGACACAGGTGCACAGACTTGCATGCAGACAGTACATTCATACACATACAGAAATAAATAAAATTAATAAAAAAATTTAAAAAATTTGTATAAAAAAAGAAAGGCGGAGCTGGAGAGATGGCCTAGTGGTTAAGAGCACCGACTGCCCTTGCAGAGGACCTGGGTTCGATCCCCAGCACCCACATGGCGGTTAAGGGCCGTCTTTGACTCCAGTTCCAGGGCAATCTGACACCCTCTTCTTACCTCCACGGCATTGTGCAACATGGGTGCACAAACCTACGTGCAGACAGTACATTCATACACACAAAAGTAATAATAATAAAATATATTAAAAAAAAGAAAGGCTACTGATTTTTCTAGGTTAATTTTGTAGCCCAACAATTTACTAAAACTCTTAATTGTTTCTAGAAGTTTTATGGTGGAGTTTTTAGCATCTCTTAGGTAAACTATCATATAATCCACAAAAAAGGGTAGCTTAACTTCTTCTTTTCCAATTAGTACTCCTTTAATTTTCTTCTCTTTTCTTATTGCCCTAGCAAGTGTTTCAAGCACTATGTTGAAGAGGAGTGAACATAGGGGCAGACTTGCCAGGTTCCTGCCCTCTCACCCTATACAAAAATCAACTTAAAGTGGATCAAAGATCTCAATGTGAAGCCCAAAACCCTGAAGGTGATAGAAGAAAATGTTGGCAACAACCTACAAAACATAGGAGTAGGAAAAGACTTTCTAAATCAGACAGCAGCTGCACAGGAAGTAAGGTCAACAGTTGACAAATGGGACCTCATAAAACCCAAAAGCTTCTGTACAGCGAAACAATCAAGGAGGTGAAGAGAAAACCCACAGAGTGGGAGGAAATCTTTACCAGTGATGCATCTGACAGAGCATGAACATCAAGAATATATAAACTACTCAAAAAACAAGTTAGAAGACAAATGACCTACTCAAAAGATGAAGTAAAGAGCTGAACAGAGACTTCACCAGTGAGGAATTGAAGATGGCTGAGAAACATCTTAAAAAGTGTTCAACATCATTAATAATTAAGGAAATGGAAATTAAAACCACTCTCAGATATCTAAGATCTGCTAGCTAAGATCAAGAAAACAAAAGACAACAGATGCTGGAGAGATTTTGGGGAAAGGGGAACACTCATCCACTGCTGGTGGGAATGTAAGCTTGTACAACCACTATGGAAAGGAATGTGGAGAACCCTTAAAAGACATGGAATGAGCCTACCACCTGACCCCATCATACCACTCCTGGTGGTATATTCCCCAAAGACTCATCCTACCTGCAAAGATACATGCACATCCCCATTTATTGCAGCTCTCTTCACAATAGTGAAGAGCTGGAACCAACCCAAATGCCCCTCAACAGATGAGTGGATGACAAAAATGTGGTACATCTACACAACTGAGTACTATTCAGCAGTAAAGAAAGATGGCATTATGAAATTTGCAAGTAAATGGATGGAGCTTGAAGCCATTATGCTGAGTGAAGTAGCACAGTCCCAGAAAGACAAATGGAAAATGGTTTCCCTCATTTGTGGATGCTAATACCAAATCCCCCAGATGAAAGGCAAGCCGAATAACATTATTGTTATATTTCTGTTTATCTGAAAGCAACTATGTTGTTATAATATGAATCTCTCAGTGGGCTCTAGAATCCATCCACCAGTTATTTTCAGCTGTAATTACTGTATATGTGTGGAGAGTATGTATCTGTATTTTAGAGTAATATAAAATTAATGGAGGAAAATGTGAATTCCTAAGCATAAAAAAAAGAAGACTGGGAGAAAGATGCAGGACAGTTATGGTAGAATGCATGATTTGGGATGGGAAGGGGTGGGGTGGGGGAAAGGGATAGGTGAATATGCCTGAACTAAATTGAAAAATGATGTCTAAAGTACACAAAACATCAATAAAAATAAATAAAAACTATATATATTAATTCTACCTAAAAACAGATTTTTATATTGATACTGTGTCTTATAGCTCCTCCCCTTGATATGTCTATATAAGTCTTTAGCTGAAAGCAAATGTTCACAGTAAATGAACTCAAGGCTCAAATATAAAAAGACCTCAGTTATTATATATATACATATATATGCAGGTATGTATGCATATGTGTGTGTTGATAAAAATATTTTACAAAGTTGTGCTAGAAATTGTGTGATCATCATGACCTATTATTCGATGTTCCCCTTTATTCACACTCTCAAAATTCCTCACACACATTTGCAGGCACTTACGTCCACTACTAGTGCTGTACCTGGAACACCATCTTGTTTTCTTCATAAATAGATTTCACCTGTTTTTCTGTGATGGCTCCTCTTGTTTGCCAACCTGCAATACCCAGAAAAAGAGAACCTCAACTGAAGAATTACTTTCATCAGTTTCTCCTGTGGGCATATCTATGAGATATGTTATTGATTTCTAATTGATTTAGGAGGGTACCACCTCACTGTGGATGTGGACATCCCTAGTTAGGTGGTTCTGGACTATAAAAGTAAAGTAGCTGAGGGGTGAAGAGATGTCTCAGCAAGTAAGAGCACTGGCTGCTCTTGCAGAAGACCCAGGTGAGGTTCTCAGCACCTACATTGGCATCCACATGATAGCTAACAACTATCCATAACTCCATTTCCAAGGGATTGGGAGCCCACTTGTCTTCAGACCTCCACGAGCAGTGTACAAGACGAGTGAACTTACATTCATGCAGGAATTACACTCATTAAATAAAATAAAGATAATAAAATAGAAGTGTAGCTGAGCAAGCCAAGGGAAGCAATCCTGTAAGCAGCATTCCTCCATCGTATCTCCTCTTCAGTCTTGACTCTGTTTTTTGCAGATGATGGACTGGAACCTGTAGGCTGAAATAAACTCTTTCCTTCCCAGGTGGTTTCTTTTTACATTTGAGAATCTGGAGTGTCTTATTATAGCAACAGAATGTAAGCTAGAACATGGCCTATTTCCTGTAGATGGGATCCCACCAGGAGTCCCTCCAATGTGTCATGGATTTGAGGCTCATCCAGTGTTGATATATCATTTTGTTCTCATAGTCAAATACTGTGCTGAGTTGGGAGCATACTACTTCTGCATTTCCAAGCAGATATATATTTGCTCATTTTTCATTTTCAAGCTGTTTTGAATAATATTGTTCTAATCATGTGTCATTTTGTGAATATCTTCAGTCGATACCTCAGAATGGCATTCCCAAGTTGCATAGTGAATTTTCGTTTGAATTTGTCAGAGGGTCAGTCTGTCATAAACAATGGCTACACCATTTCATAATCATACCAGCAATGGATGAGGATTCTAGACTCTCCCTGCCCCTCCAACCCAACTCTGATTTTTTTCTGGTATTTTTTTTTTCAGAGTATAGTTACCAAATTACACATACAGTGGAGTTGTTTACATTTTAATTTGGCATTACCACAATGATGATTGTAGCTCAGCATTTTCCCACTTGCTCACTAGTCAGTTTCTTATCTCTAGTGAAATGTTTGTTCACGTTTTTCTCTCAGTTTTAATCTGTACACTTTGTCCTCATACTTTCTTTTAATATTTTGAGATTTTTTAAAATCAAAGATATTATTGGCAACTATTTTCACTCAGTATTTGGCTTATCTTTTTTAAGTTTTGTGAGGCAATTTCCCTGTAGCCACAGTTAACCTGGAACTTACTATATAGACCAGACTGGCCTTGATCTCATAGAGATCTACCTGCCTCTGCCTCCTCAGTTCTGGGATTAAAGGTGCACTCTGCACCAACATGCCACGCTTTATCTTATTTTTAAATAATATTTTAATGGAAAACGTTTACATTTAGTTGGTTCATCTCATTCATATTATCTAGGACATTATTATATAACTCAAGGGCACAAAGACAATCTAGTGTTTTCTGTACAAAGTTTGCAACTTCTCTTACATTTAGATCTGTTATGTACCATGAGTTAATTATTGTCTATAGAGTGAAGAAGGTTCCTAATTTGTAGTCTTGGATTTTCTACTGGCTGTCCCTTCCCTACTGATTTGCCTTGGAACATTTGTACGAGATCAATTGACCATAAACACCAGGATTTTACTTCTGGACTCAATTGTGTTCCATTGATCTCTGTCTATCCCTGTGCCAACGCCATCTGTGAAGACTGAACATCATAACGTTTTGAAATTGGAACATCCATCTCCTATGACTTTTTAACTCCCAAATCATTTTGGCTCTTCTCAAAAGTTTGCATTTTCACATAAATTATAGGATCAGCTTGAAATTTTCTGCAAATAAAAAAATCTGCTGTGGATTTCACTAATAACTGCTTGTCTTTACAAATATGGTTTGAAGAAATTTGTTAATGATATTGTACTATCTCTCCATTTATTTGATTTAGTTCAGTCTGGTTTAGTCAGTCTCAGAAATATTTGTGTTTTTAATACATGAGTTTTAAACATTAAAAATTATATTATTTATTATTTTTATTTTATGTGTTTGAGTACATTACTTGTTTTTTTTTTACATAAATTTATTTATTTATTTATTTTTAACAAATCTAGACCCGTGTTCCCGCTCATTCCCCCACCCCGCCAGAGCTCATGCATTCTGCCAGACATGCTTTCCATCTCTTAGTCATTCTCAATATTTTCCATGGGGAAGTTGACTGTTTTGAGCAGAAGTTCACTGTTTCAGTCAGTTCTTTGATGCAGTCTTTTCTGTTGTTGTTGTTGTTTCCAAAATGCGTTATGCCCAACTGCTTTGGACAAAAGCTCAGGGGGCCCTATACAAGAAATACTTACAATTGGGTAATTGGCACTAGCATCCACAGATGAGGGATACCATTCGTCGTTTGTTTTTCTGGGACTGTGTTACTTCACTCAGCATGATGTCCTCTAGCTCCAGCCATTTTCCTGCAAAGCTCGTGATGTCGTCTTTCTTTACTGCTGCATAGAACTCCATTGTGTAGATGTACCACATTTTCTCTATCCACTCGTCAGTTGAGGGGCATTTAGGTTGGTTCCAGCTCCTTGCTATTGTGAAGAGAGCTGCAATAAACATGGCCGTGCATGTATCTCTGTGGTGGCGTAAGTCTTGAGGGTACATGCCCAGGAGTGGTATGGCTGGGTCGGGTGGCAAGTTCATTCCAAGTCTTCCAAGGGTTCTCCACACTGCTTTCCATAGTGGCTGTACGAGTTTACATTCCCACCAGCAGTGGATGAGTGTTCCCCTTTCCCCACAACCTCTCCAGCACTTGGTATCATTTGTTTTCTTGATCCTAGCCAGTCTTATTGGAGTAAGATGATATCTTAAAGTGGTTTTCATTTGCATTTCCTTAATGATTAGTGATGTTGAGCAGTTCTTGAGGTGTTTCTCAGACATCTCTAATTCCTCGCTTGTGAAGTCTCTGTTCAGTTCTTTGCTCCATCTATTGAGCGGGTCGTTTGTTTTCTTTTTTCTTTGTTTTTTGAGTAGTTTATATATTCTGGAAATCAATGCTTTGTCAGATGTATCTGCAGTGAAGGTTTCCTCCCACTCTGTGGGATTTCTCTTCACTTCCTTGATTGTTTCTTTTGATGTACAGAAGCTTTTGAGTTTGATGAGGTCCCATTTGTCAATTGTCGACCTTAATTCTTGTGCAGCTGCTGTCTGATTTAGGAAGTCTTTTCCTACGCCTATGTCTTGTAGTCTGCTGCCAACTTTTTCTTCTATCACCTTCAGAGTTTGGGGTTTCACGTTGAGGTCTTTAATCCATCTGGAGTTGACTTTTGTACAGGGTGAGAGGTAGGGGTTTAATTTCATTCTTCTACAAGTGGTGATCCAGTTTTGCCAACACCACTTGCTGAAGATGCTGTCTTTTCTCCATTGTGGTTTCTTGGCCCCCTTGTCAAATATGAGATGGCTGAAATTGTATGTGCTCAGATTTGGATCTTCGGTTTTGTTCCATTGGTCAACAGGTCTGTTTTTGTGCCAGTACCAGGCTGTTTTTATGACTATAGCCCTGTAGTATAGTTTAAAATCTGGTATAGAGATCCCTCCTGTGTAGCTCTTTTCACTCAGGATTGATTTGGCTATTCGGGGTCTTTTGTTTCTCCAAATGAATTTAAGAACTTTTGTTTCCAAGCCTGTGAAGAAACTCTTGGGGATTTTGATTGGGATTGCATTAAATCTATACAAGAGTTTTGGTAAAATGGACATTTTTACAATGTTAATTTTCCCAATCCATGAGCATGGGAGGTTTTTCCATCTTCTGAGGTCTTCTTCAATTTCTTTCTTTAAGGGTTTAAAATTTTTGTTGTAGAGGTCTTTGGTGTCTTTGGTTAGGTTTGTTCCTAGGTATCTTATTGTTTTTGAGGCTATTGTGAGTGGGAAGGTCTCTTTGAATTCTTTCTCCAGTTGCTTGTTCTTGGTGTAAAGAAAGGCCATTGATTTTCTAAGGTTAATTTTGTATCCTGCCACTTTGCTGAAGCTGTTAATCGTTTCTAGGAGTTTTCTGGTGGAGTTTTTTGCATCTCTTAAGTAAACAATCATATCATCAGCAAATAGGGATAGTTTGACTTCCTCTTTTCCAATTAGTACTCCTTTAATATCCTTTTCTTGCCTTATTGCTCTAGCAAGTGTTTCAAGCACTATATTGAAGAGGAGTGGTGATAGGGGGCAGCCTTGCCGAGTTCCTACCTTTAAAGGGAATGTTTCCGTCATTTCCCCATTTAGGATGATATTGGCTGTGGGTTTCCTGTATATGGCTTTGATTACATTGAAGAATGATCCCTCCAATCCAATTCCTTCTAGGACTTTAAGCATGACGGGATGCTGGATTTTGAGTACATTACTTGTATGCATGTGAGTGCACCCACATCATGAAGTGCCTGCACAGGTCAGAACAAGGTATCAGATCTCCTGGAACAGAGGTTGTGGATAGCTGTTAGCTGCAATGTGAGTATTGGGAACCTAACCTGGATCCTCTACAAGAGCATTCAGAGCTCTTAACCATTATCCAGCCAAGAAACTTTGTGAATAAAATATATTCCTTCACACTTTGTTCCTTCTGGTTTTCTTGTGAATGGAATATTTCTCTTAATTTTCTCTTCATATTTTCAATTGCAATGAAAAGTAATTCATTCCTTTTCCTTCTTGGAAGTGGTCTTGGATCCCACAAAAACTTGGTGGAAAGTGAGCATGTTTCTTTGCGTCCACTAGAATTTCTTTTTATTTGTCTTTGTTTATGCATGTGTGTGTGCATTCTTGCACGTGCACATGTGCATGTGTGCATGTATGTGTGTGTGTGTGTGTGTGTGTGTGTGTGTGTGTGTATGCATACTTCAGAGGACATCTTGGGGAGAGCCAGTTCTTTCTTTCCATCTTGCTCCTCAGGATCCATCTCTTTATGTCTTCCCACTCATTCTGGATTCCTGCTGTCTCTTCTGTCTCCAGTTCTCACCTTAGTCTGAGTGCTAGAGTCAGAATCAGCAGCAGAGCAAGCACATCTCCCAATTGTACATGGGTTCCGAGGATCAAACTTAAATAATCAGGCTTGTGATCAGACTCAAATAATCATACTTTTATTTGCTGAAGCTTCTCTTCCTTCCTTATTAGGTATTTGAAAAATTTGTTTGGCATGGATTTTGTGGCCTTTGATATAGAAGATCATGTTATTAGCTAAGAGCTTTCCCTTTCCATTTCCAATTTGAATGAATGTCATTTCTTTTGCTCACCTGACTGTGCTGAGTGGATCGCTGCATATAACCTGTCCATAAGTGACAAGAACAGATGTCTTTGCCTTGTCATTCTCCTCAGAGGAAAGGAGACCATCATTCACTATCAAGTAGGTTCTTAGATAAAGGGTTTTCAAAGCTCCCTTCATGCTGAGAAATTTCTTTTTGCTACTAGTTTGAGAATCTAACTCAAGGATCAATATTCATTTGTTAAAAACTTTTCATTCTCTACTCACTTGATTGAATGCTACTTGTCTTTCATTTTATGTATATAATCCATTTTAGATGTTAATCCAACTTTACATCACACTGTTCAGTTCTGCTTTATCATAGTTATCACCAGTTTTTAAAAATATATTACTGTTAATTAACACTAATTAATTCCTTACTTCTGTTAGGTTTTTACTCTTTTTTCCTGGCTTTTAAGATATGAAACAAAGTTATTGTTTTGTTCTGTTTTATATTCAATTTTTATTTTAAATGACACATAACTGTTCATTTTGTAGGGTCCAATGTAATTTACAAAACATACACATTATGTAACAGAAATCTTGCCTATCTCTCAGACAGGCTTAATTTCTTTGTAAAGTATGTAATGCCTTGTTCACTGTTATAACTTTGCACTTCTCCTCATTCCTCACTCACACGTAACCTGCATGATGTCTGGCAACTTCCATTATAGTCTTAACCTTTATGACATTAGCACTTTTGGATTCCAGATAAGCATGAGATCAGGCAGTCCTTATCATTCTGTGTCTGGTTTATTTCCTGTAGCACAGTGACTCTGGACTCTTCCATGTTTTTATATAGGATAAGATTTCATTATGTAGTGTCCCATTGTATGCATATATTTCACATTTTTAGAGAGAGTTTCCCTAATCCAGCTTGCCTGGAAGTCACTATGTGGACCTGGTTGGACTTAATTTCACAGAGATCTGCCTCACTCTGCACTTCAAGGGCTTAGGTTAAAGTTACATCACTACCACCATGTCCTAATTACTGAGAACAGAACTGCAATAACATGGAAGGTATGGTATTTCTTTGACATACTGACTTCTGTTCCTGTGGGTGATATTGTTTTTCTTGAGACATAATGGACATGAAAGAAATTTACTGCTTCAAAGTACATAACTTGTGTTTTATACAATATTCATTATATTGTGCAACCACTATCATAGTCAACTTCAGAATATTTCTATGACTTCAGTTCAAACTCCAAATCTAGTAGATATCAGGTCTAATTCTTAAACATGAATATCTGGAAAATTACTAATTTGTTATCTGATAGATTTGCCTAAAATGGAGATTTTTATGTAAATAAGATCTTAGAATTCATGGATTTTGTATCTTGTTTTAAAATATTTGTCTTTATTTTATATATTTGAGTGTTCGCCTGCATGTATGTATGTACATATGTATGTATGTATGTATGTATGTATGTATGTATGTATGTGCACTCTGTGCATGTAGTACCTATGGAGGCAGGATGAGGATGTCAGATACTCTGGAACTGGAGTTACAGAAGGCTGTGAGCTGCCATATAGATTCTGGGAACAGAAGCTGGGCCCTCTGCAAGATCAGTAAATGCTCTTTGATAGGCAGAGCCCTGTCTCCAGGTCCTTCCCTGGCTTTTTAATTTTTTTTTTTGTCTTAACATGTTTTCAGAGTTGTAAAGATGATGTATATGAGTATTTAATTGTTTGAGTGACTAATAGGTCATGGTATGGGTAAACTTAATTTTATTTATTCATCAACTAATATGATTTTTAGATCGTTTTGACCTTAACTTGTAAATAATACCTTTATGAACATGTTCAGGATTTTTCATGATTGCATAATTCTGATTTTCTTAGATGTATGTATAGAAGTGACATTACGTAGTAATATATTCTATGTTTCACTTTTTAAAAGTCTGACAAAATACCCTTTTACTGGAAACTCATTAGATTTTAATTTTTTTTTCCTAATATAGGTGTTTAAGGTTATCAACTTCTACTAAGCACTACTTAAATTTCCCATCAAAATTATTGTGTTGTGCTATGCTAGCCATGTGACATTCAAAATGCATCCATTGGGAAATTAATTTTCAAATAAATGGAAATAGGAATGCTTAGTGTATGAGGTTTATTTTTATACAATATTCATTATATTGTGCAACCATTATCATAGTCAACTCCAGAATAGTGCTTTTTTTTCTTTTTTTTGTTTTGGTAATTTTTGAGAACAGGGTCTTCCCTTAGTCCCGAGCCTTCCTGGAGCTCACATCTGTAAACAAAGGCGGGCTGAAACGCACAGAGATCCGCCTGCCTCTGCCTCCCAAGTGCTAGGATTAAAGGCATGCACCACCACACCATAACTCCAGAATATTTCTATGACTTCAATTCATGAATGGATTCCTGCTGTGACTAGGAGACCAGTTCCTCTAGAAGGAGATCTGTTCTCTTTCCTGTTCTTTCTCCTCCCTTTGTCTCTACCATTGGAAAATCGGCAAGAAGGCTTTCCTTAAATACCAACCCCTCAGTCTTTCCAGCCTTCAGAATTAAGAACTGTTATAACCACACACAAAGCACAGTAATGCGTGGTGAATGATTTGTTTCTCTTTTCTTTAAAGATTTTTAGTTTCTTTTTAAGAAGTTATTTAATTATTTAATTATTTTTATGTGTATGAGTGTAATGCCTGCACATGTGTAATTGCACCAGTGTCACACATTACCCAAGGAAGGCCGAAGATGTCAGATTTCCTGGCATGAGAGTAACATGAGAGCTGTTAAAACACATGTGGGTGCTGGGATTCAAACTCAAGTCCTCAGGTTAAGAGTACACACTGTGCCTTCTTTCCAGCCTCATAGTAGACTGTTCAATTAATTGTTAAAATATTCAATTTCTATTCTTTTCTTTCACACATGATTTCTTAATGAGTGTGCCGTTATTATATATATATATATATGTGTGTGTGTGTGTGTGTGTGTGTGTGTGTGTTCCCCCTTTCCTATGTTAATATCTATGTAATTACATTGTATTTGGAGTACAAGCTTTCTATGACTTATTATTATAAAATAACAGAACTGGCTTTGTTTCTAAATCTGTTTTCTTTATATGGTTATGGGAATTCCAAATTATTAATACATCTTTTTTTTCTTTCTTTTCTTTGATTAACTGAATCTGAATAATTAATTCATAGGTGATTCTTCAGTTTTATGCAGTTTTATAATCTCTTCCTTTTTATTGAAGTGATTAATACATTCATATTATTATAGTTATTCAAATTATTATCTCTGCTAGTGTGATGATTTCATTCTAAGTCACATAGGATTTCATTCTGCTTTTTCCTTTACAGACTTATGTGTAAAATAATTATTTTAGTGCTATTTTAAAATATTATTTATATTATATATATTAATATTCCTACTCTTCTGTAGGAATTATAACATGAACACAGTTATACTTTACTTTCAATTAACAATTCAAAGCCAGTAAAATATGGAAACATAGGTATATAACTTGTCATTATCCATGATAGTTCTATAATATCTACATTATATATCTAAGCATGTTGGCCTCCAATGCATGATTACTCATAGCTTTTGCAGTGTTCCTTACTCCTTGGTTGGTTTGTGCAAATATCTGATACCATTCTTTCTCACCCTTAAGGAATTCTTTAGATATTTTTTGCAAGGTAGGCTATCCAGCAAGAAGTTCTTTGATTTTATTCTTCAGACGACTTCACTTCACTTTTATTTATAAATAATAGGTTCACTAAGTATGAAATTTGTGGTTTAGTTTTCTTGCATTTTCTGTTTTCACAGAGCTCTTGCTCATTTCACTTTTGCCTGTAGAAACATCAGCCATTCATTTTATTTTGCTTCCATCTATGTGCTATACCATTTTCCCCCTTTTGACTTTTAAGATTTATACTTTTTTTCCTTTGACCCTTGATATTGGAGATAGGGGTATGGATATTTTAATTTATCCAACATAGATTTTGGAATTTTTTGGATATTTGGTTTAAAGGTTTCATCAAACTTAGGTTTTTGGGGTTTTTTGGTCTTTTTGAGACATGGATTGTGTGTGTGTGTGTGTGTGTGTGTGTGTGTGTGTGTGTGTATGTTCATTCAGTTTTATTTACATCAGTATGTAGTTCAGCTAAAAATTATGGTACATAGTGTTTTTAAACACATACAAAAATACAATTTCATATATATATAATTTTAAGCTCAAAATCACAGTTATGTCAAAATATTAATTACACTACAGCCATTTCAATTAAATATGTCATGGCTTGATTCTTTTTTATAAAATGATAGAATTTTATTATTAAAGTAAGCAGTTGTTTTCAGATTGGCTGAAGTACACCCCAGTATAAAATTGAAATGCTAGGAGGTGTTTCCTGCCCCTGCAACCCAAGGTTGTCTATGACCACCTGGGTTAGCAAAGGGACAGAAAAGGCCTAGGTTATAATAAAGTTTGGGCATTGTTTACTAAACTGCTGTGGCTTCTTGGTTCTTGAGAAAAGCTTTACAAGGGGAACATCCACAGACTGCAGTGAAGTGCATGCATTAAGCAGAGTGTGAACCCAACGCACAGTAACATGTCCACAAAGACAGCAAAAGATGGCGGGAAAGGAGCACTGTGCCTCCACTCACATGCCCGGCTAGAATTAGATTCCTACAGTGAGATCCTGGCTCAAGCTGTCTGGCTGGAGAAGCTCTGTGTTCTCAGATGATAGTGTGTGCTGCACTTAGGAGAGTGAAGCCAGATTTCATCAGAGAGCCCGGGTTCTGAGAGACCCAAGGCTTCCTCACCCACTGCTCAGGACTATTTCCAGCTTACAACAGTAAAATGTTTCTCTGACTGACTAGCAAGACCTCAAACAGAAAGTCTGCATGTGTTTCACATGCCAAAAAATTGTAGAATAATGAAAAGATTATTCCTCACAGTTTACTGATGGCAAAAGTAATTGATCAAATGGTTTAGAAAATGGGAAAATAATTCATGGATGCTTACATAGTATTATTTTTTTAATTCTTTTCTTAATTTTATTTTATTCCAAAATATGCACATATATACTCCACCCATGGGTCAAAATTACAAATTCTGAAAATAAACTATAGCTCAATTCCTAAACACATTTAGAGATTCACATTTTAACAGTAAAGTTGCATGCAGGTATAAAGATGTGTAACTTTACATTTTTTCTTTTTAGAATATAACTACATATCTTCCATCCATATATGGTAATTACAATGTATGAATATAAGTGGCAGGGCAATTCGAGAGCCTATTTAGAGGTTCACATTGGAATAGCACAGTTGCTTTCAGATACAATGAAATATAATAATAAAGTGGTTCAGTTTGCCTGCCAACTGGGGATTTGGTGTTAGCATCCACAAATGAGGGAAACCATTCGCCTTTTTTTTTTCTGGGACCGTGTTACTTCACTTAGCATAATTGCTTCAAATTCCATCCATTTACCAGCAAAGCTCATAATGTCATCTTTCTTTACTGTTGCATAGAACTCCATTGTGTAGATGTACCACATTTTTGTTATCAGTCATCAGTTGAGGGGCATTTGGGTTGGTTCCAGGTATTTGCTATTGTGAAGAGAGCTGCAATAAAAATAGCTGTGCATGTATCTTTGCAGTAGGATGCATCTTGTGGTTATATACCCAGGAGTGGTATGGCTGGGTCAGGTAGTTTTTTTAAGGGTTCTCTACACTGCTTTCCACAGTGGTTATACCAGTTTACATTCCCACCAGCAGTGGATGAATGTTCCCCAGCATTTGGTGTCTTTTGTTTTCTTGATCTTGGCTAGCCTTATTAGAGTGAGATGATACCTTAGTGTGGTTTTCATTTGTATTTCCTTAATTATTAATGATGTTGAACACTTTTAAAGATGTTTCTCAGCCATTTTTATGTCCTTACTGGTGAAGTCTCTGTTCAGCTCTTTACTCCGTCTTTTGGGTAGGTCTTACTTCTTTGTTTTTTAAGTAGTTTATATATTCTGGATGTTAATGCTTTCTCTGATGTATCAGTGGTGAAGGTTTCCTACCACTCTGTGGGTTTTCTCTTCACTTCCTTGATTGTTTCTTTAGTTGTACAAAAGCTTTTCAGTTTGATGAGGTCCCACTTGTCAGCTGTTGTCCTTATTTCCTGTGCAGCTGCTGTTTGATATAGAAAGTATTTTCCTACACCTATGTTTTGTAGGTTGCTGCTGACTTTTTTTTTTCTTCTATCACCTTCAGGATTTCAGGGTTGTTTTTTTTTTTTTTTTTTTTTTTTTTTTAGCATCTTCAGCTTATGATTTCTTTTTTTTCATATTTTTTCATTTTTCCTTTATTAGGCTGAAAGATATCATGTTTTCCTTAAGGAATTGTTTGAAACCTCCTCCTTGGCAAGACCAAACAACCATCAATCCTGCCCTTGTGATCTGGGGTTTTCCCTTCATGTGAGACTTATGATTTTATTTTATTTTTTTTTTTTTGGTCTTTTTGAGACAGGGTCTCCCTGCAACTACAGCTGTCCTGGAACTCACTCTGTAGGCCAGGCTGGCCTTGAACTCACAAAGATCCTCCTGCCTCTGCCTACCAAGTGCTAGTATTAAAGGAATGTGCCACCATACCTGGCCAAGATTTATGATTTTTAACATTATTCATATGATTGGTTCTTATACTGCTTACCTCTGTTGGTAGTCTGTACCTGATATGCACTTTCCACCCCAGTACTTTAGTTCTTTGTACTTATTTATAATGGCTGATTTGAGACCCTTCACATATATATATATATATATATAGATATATATATATATATATATAATTATATCAGCCAGTGTCCTGAAATGCCCATGGAGGTCAGAAGTTGATGTCAGATCCCCTGGAGCTGGAGTTAAGGATGGTTGGTAGCTACCATGTGAGTGCTGGGATTGAAACCTGGATCCTCTGCAAGAACACTCAATGCTCTTAACCACTGAGTCATCTCTCTAGCTCCTGAAGAGTTTTTCTCATAAATTCAACATCTAGCCAGACCTTCTTAGAAACCATTTCTATTGACTCCTATTTTACTTTTATGTATACATTCACATTTTATTGTTGCTTTTTATTTACATATCTTGTATATTTGGCTATAACCTAGATCACGTACAATATGTTATAACAAATGTAGACTTAAATCCCCCTCTTTCTTCATATTGTTGATGTGTTTTATGTATTATTGTATTGTTCAGTGTATGGCTTATGTGAAATAATTTTGTACTGTCTTTCCAGTGTTGTCCCTGATATTCCCATTGTTTCCTTTCCTTTTTCTTCTCTTCTTTCTCTTTCTTTCCTCTTTCATTTTTCCTTTCTTTCTCCTTTTCCTTTTTGTGAAACTTGACTTAGACATGGATCTCAACTCAATGATCAGACAACAACAAAAATCCATTTGAACACCTTGACACCTGTGGTGGTTCGAATGAGAATGTCTCCTATAGGCTTTAAGTATTCAGACACTTTGTCCCCAGTTGGTGGCGCTGTTTTAGGAGGTCTTAACAGGTGTGGCCATGCTGGAGGAAGTGTATCACTTGGGGTGGGCTTAGGGAACTCCACAAACCTTGCCAGTCTCCAGTTGCCTGTTCTCTCTGCTTGCTGTGTTGACTGGAAGATGTGAACCTCAGATTTCTGCTCCAGTTCCTGCCACCATGCCTCCCAGCCAGGATGGATTCTAATTCCCTGGAACTGTCAATCATAATCTCAAATAAGCCCTTCCTTTTGTAAATTCTCTTGGTCATGGTGGTTTTATCACAGTAACAGAAAAGTGACTAATACAACACCTTAATAAATCTTCCATCTTTGCTAATGTATTTGTTTGTTGGATTACAGGATGAATTCTAAGTTCATCCAGTTTACAGTTATTTAGTTATCTCAGGTCTGCTCTACATAGGCTTCACATTCAGGCAGAGATAAACACACAGTGCTGATCTACTGTGTCATTTCTCGAACATGCACACATCTTAATCATATGGATAGCCTTTCAGACCACAAAGATAAAGGCAGAAAATCATAGCTCACAGTAGCTGTTTTCTTCTCCAGACAGTCCTATTAAATCTGTCCAGTAGGTGATTATGTATAACTGTATAACTTGTACACTTGTATGTCAGCAAAAGGCTACTTATCATAGTGGTATTCCTGAAACATTGTCACCAAGAGTATTCTCCTGGCAACAGCCTTGGGGATGTGTTCTGCAGCAAATGAAGCCCCTTCTCTTTGGGAGCATGGGAGCTTTCACAGGTGGCTATGGTCTTCTTGCACTATTGGTGCTGAACTTGAGAGTGGCATGGGAAACTCCTAGATTTGAACATTATAAGTCCCTTTGTTTTTATCTGAAATTTAGCATCTTCCCTTGAATGAAACCTTGGTATATGTTTTGATCAACATGTATTTGATTAATTTTGATGAATTTCTAGAGCATAGAAATGGTTGCTTGTCATTATTTTGTGCATTTTTATTCTTTTTCTGGGTGGAACTTGCTGGAATTCCTACTGCCATTTCTAAGAATTGTATAGTTTTCATTAAAAAGTTTAAAAATTCCCTGAAGATGATAAAAACTTTCAATTACACATCACTGAACAAAGCCACCATGGGACATCTTTGGGTGTATGGAAAACTGAGGTGAGGAAGTCGTTGTATGGGAAACTGAGGTGAGGAAGTCGTTGTATGGAAAACTGAGGTGAGGAAGTCGTTGGCTTTGGTGGCTCTTATATTGAAATCTGCCACATGTATCTTCATAGATGTAGAGTAAAAGCAACAGTCATCTGCTTCCCTTAAACAGGAAATACAAGTGCCCTTTTAAAAATATTTCTGTGTCTCTAGTCAAAGAAGTACCAAATACGACTCTTAATAAGTGTCAAATCTATAGATATCAAAGCCAGAGGAAGAAACCTAGTTCTTTTGTAAGTCACATAGTCTGAGGCTAACTACATCCATTTACACTAAACTGACCGTGGAACTAGCATTGCAAGTTACTTAACTTCTTTCAGGATTTTCCAAATCCTCACTGTGTCAATTACTGATAGTGCATATTCTTTCTTCAAGAGGTGTAGTAAGGATTGGATGACTATTGAGTGTTTAGTCTTATTCGCACATATTGTTGATCAAATCTTTTGCTTTTGTGCTCAGAAGAACCTTTTAGGAAATCTAATTCAGGTTAACATGGCATACTTCCCCATATATTTTTATAGTAACATAAAACCTTAAGGAAGAATACTTTAATTTTATTTGTTTTGTGGTGCTGAGGATCAAACCCAAAGTCTGGCACAGGCTATGTAGAAAAGATTGATTTTTATGCTTGAAACTAAAACTAGACACACATCCAACCCACACTGCAAACCCACACTGCAGCTACAGATCTCTGTCCCTCCAGGACTGAGTCAAGAACCTAAAACCATAACTTTTAAGTGAATGATAATGCCATAGAAGTTGGGGGAGTGCTAGGGGATCATTTACTGCTTAAGATATGAGCTAGAAAGTAAGAATAAAACTGACTTGATTAAAATATTGCATTAAAACATATTGACAGTTTGATTTAACTTAAATATATTACACATACCCACTATATATTTTTCATTGTGTTCAAATGCAGAATAGATTTTATAAATATCAATTGACTCATGGATAATTGGGAAGGAAATTAAAAATAAATAAGAATCTCTCAATATACTGAGCAACTATCATCCAGAAAAAAACAATAAATATGAAATATGTATATACACCTATATACATAATACAATTTTGGTTTTAACCAAAGTAAGTGATAAAATTAGATACAATAAAAATGTTAAATAAACGTTTTTCATTTGGTGACAAGTAATACTTGTGATATTTCCAAGCAATTACAAAAAATTTTCTATGATAAATGAAAGCAAAAATCCCCATTCAGTTTTAAGTTCTAAGATGTGGAGAAGAAAGGAAGGAGAAGGCTTGCTATTCCTAGTTTGATCGCCAAATCTTCTACCTACTGCTCCTTTTCTCATTGTTTCTCCAGAGTAGCAGTGGCTGAATGCATCACTGTTGATGACAAAGGCAGCACAAATGCATTTACTCTGTTCAGGGGGTAAGCGTGGGCCTGGGGACAGGTGCATCTTGCATACTAGCTCTCTATAGGGGAGACGGGAATAGTATTTTTATAACTGGTCCCTGAAATTCTGGTCACTGTTGGTGCTCTGTCTCACTTTCATTTTCCTGAATTCATTGCTGAAAATCAATGGCCACCTTTCCATTGTTTCTTCCCCCCTTTTAATGGTGGGAGTTTAAATTCCCTCTTTCCATTGCCTGAAATGGAGAACAGTATTGGTACCTAATAAATCCTCCACCTCTGTACCAGTGCTGTACAGACACATGGCAATTTCAGGAAAGCCAGTCAAAACCTATGAAAAGTGAAAATGCACAGACCTTTCAGCAAAACTCATTACATGGAAAAAGTCCTTAGTAAGACACGTATCAATTGTGGCAGGCTAGAGTTATTCCATTGTGTAGGAATGGCCAAAGTGTAATTCTCTTTTAGACAATTTGAGTAGGTGATTCAAGAAAGCCTTATTAACTCTTAGGTGACCAGCTAGACTTGAGGAGGGTATACAGAAACTATTCCCAGTAAAGAAATAAATAAATAAAAAATAACTGAGGGTGAAAGTACAGAATGATATAGGAGAAGTAGGGGTCACAAGAGAAACAAAGAGTTTCTGTATAGTAAACAGCATTGCATATCAAGTACAGGATGTACTAGGTAGTAAACCACCTTGATGACGAGCATTAAGGGCTTAGAACACTCATTTGCAAACTTCTGTGACCTGATTTATTCAGCTTTGTATTATTTTATGATTTGGACTTGGGATGAAATATGGATCATATATTCTCTGGTGTTCCCTGATATAATTTTCATGGACAGAAGGATCACAAGACACTGAGGGTCAACTGGGAAACTCAGTGTCAGACTCTTGGTCCAACTATGATTGAGTTCAGCCTTTAGTCATTGCCCAAATGTGAACTTCAGTGCCAGCACTCTTCTACATATAGGAATCAGTGTCTGGCAGAATCAGCCAATATCTACTCTTTCATATGTAATCCAGAATTTAAAATAAATTCAAACATGAAATTTAGGAAAGCTCTGTAATTTGTCCCACGAACAGGCATTACTGATAACCAAATTGAATATTGTCAGGAATGGGGCACATTATGATGAATCCCATTTGGATCTAGCATCAAAACTAGAGGAGTCAGTATGGCCATGGCATGGGCTGTAATTGCATGGCAGTTCTAAATCAAAACTCAAGGTTACATTCAAGGAATGTTTCCCATACATTTTAGGGGCTGACACTTTATTAGACAGGTAGAATAATGCATTTCTATTTTTAAGATTTGTTTTGATTAATATGAATGTTAAATAAACCTTTTTCATTTGGTGACAAGTAATACTTGTGATATGTGCCTACTGTGCATCCGATACTTCTGTGGTTAGCCTGTACCTTTGTGTGACTGAAAATCCTGTCCATTGCTCCACTTTCACATAGGTTACCGGTGCTCTTAATATGATAAGACGCTGTTCTCTTCTGTTATACAATGAAATTCAGGATCAGCTATTCACAAAGTAAATTGTTATAGTGCTAAATGACTCAAGGCGATTGATAATTTGGTTTTGAACTGTGTCTACATATTAATAAAGCACCACTTCCACTCATTACTGTTTGATAATCTTTTCATATGTCCTGAAGGCATGTTTTGTCCTTAAACACTTGACCACATGATTCTGTTTCCTTTAGTTTTCTTTTTTCACTTTTTTATTTTTTGTATTTTAGAAACAGGGTCTCACTGTAGCCCTAGATGTACTGGAACTCACTATGTAGACCAGGCTGGCCTTGAAATCACAGAGATCCACCTGCCTCTGCCTCCTGAGTGCTAGGATTAAAGTCATGTGCCACTGTCCCAGCTCACTTTTTGATTTTCATATACTTTCACAGGCAAAATGATCATTTTAAATTCCAGGTTGATATTTTAAACCAGTACTGATAAGGAGATGACTATGGCAAACTCTACATGTTCCCTTTATTTTTAGAGAATAGTTTTGCTGGGTAAAATAATCTGAGTTGACAAGAATGATTTTTCTATTGAAATTCTTCATTGAATGTATCATCTTTTTTAAGTTTTTTTATTAATTTTTATTTATTTCTGTATGTGAATGAATGTACTGTCTGCATGCAAGTCTGTGCACCCATGTCGTGCAGTGCCGCAGAGGTCAGAAGAGGGTGTCGGATTCCCCTGGAACTGGAGTTCTCCTGGAATTGGAGTTTCGGATGGTTCTCGGCCGCCATGTGGGTGCTGGGGATCGAACCCGGGTCCTCTGCAAGAGAGGTCGGCGCTCTTAACCGCTAGGCCATCTCTCCAGCCCCGAATGTATCATCTTTTATCTATTCCTTATTTGTTGCTTTTCACAGCACCAGGGATTAAAATCAGGATCATTTGCAATCACTCTCAGTGAGCTACAATCCCAGGGCAGGACTACAAAATTTCTATTGAAAAAAATCCACCAATAGTCTATGGAACCTCCTTTGTATATCTCTGCTGCTTTCAAAATTCTCTTTGTCTTTCAGTTTTGACTGAAAGTTCATGTATAATGTGTCTTGTACAGTCTGAGGAATTCAATAAATTGGGAATTTTGCCTTTCCTCAATTTGGACGGTTTTCACCAATTGCTTTTTTATTTTATACCATTTTTCTTCCCTAATACAACTGAAGTTTGTATCATGCTGTATTCTTTCACTTGAAGGTGCCTCTTAAATTCTACAAGATTCCTTCCTTCTTTTATATTCTCTTTTCTTCTGCTGTTTAACAGATGATCTGTTAGATCTAACTGGAAACATCTGTCTTGAAGTTCTTCTAATAGGCTTCCCTTATTGGAGTATTCTTTTCATTGATTAAACTTTAAACTCTGTTCTCCTACTCTCTGGTTTCTGTTTAATTTTGTTCTTATAATTTCTATGTAGTGTCTTTCTTGTTCATCTATTATTTTCCTGAGTTCAGTTTGGTATCTGTATTTCTTTAAGAAAATTCTTATGCATTCTCTCTTGTTCATAAATATTTTCTTCAGGGTTACTACTGGATCTATCTTTATGAAGATTTCAGTATGTCCAGGTCCTCATTGTACCTATGGCTTCTGTGTTTGTGCATTTGAAGAAGCACTGTTTCTACAGGTGCCCTAGATGTTAAGACTTCATCTGGGACCTCAGCTGAGCAGGCCTGAGCAGTCACAGGCGGCTTCCACTTTCCAATTTCCAGGAGAAGGTATGCGGGCTTTGTGCAGCAGGTCTCCACCAGAATGACTTCTGCGGTCCCTGGAAGATGGCACTACCTCTGGGCTCAGAGTTGAGTGAGGGTGGAGCTGGGCCACAGGTCTGGGTTCAGACTTACAGTTAGGCCTCTGATCATTGGAACCTTAACTAGGGGTATGAGTGAGTGTGGGCATTTTAGGGACAAATTTGACTTGCCTCAGAACTGAAGACTAAGGGACAGAGAAGTCTTGGGTAGATGAACAGCTGCCAGTTCTGACTGATCGTTAGTGTGATGCCTGCTTCCAGGGAAATCCTTTGCTTTCCTGAAGCAGGCTTCCTGGGTCTAGGTAATTATTAGCTGAGTCTTCAATCTGGGGCTAATGCATATATGAAGGCACTTTTTTGAAGGATTTTGACCTTCTGGTCTTTTAACCTTGCTGTTCCTGACTGCTCAAGATATTCTTTAAGCAACTCTTCCTTATATTTGTTATTCTAAGAAATATTGACAATTTAGCATTGGTATCAACATGTACAAGGCTCATGCAAGCTCAGCTCGACAAAAAACAGCACAGAACTACAGAAATGGGTAGCAGAACCCAATCTTGGCTGAAGAAATATTGGTAGCTGATTGCAGTTGGGTGAGGAAGAACTCTCTTTCTTTAGGAAAGGGACTCTGGGTAGGCTGACCAGAGGGCAGGAGATGAACTTGCACTGAGGAGTGGATGGAGAGAGTAGTTTGGCACAATAGACACTAGCACAAATGACAAAAATGTGTGAACCGTGGTGGGGGAGGAGGTTGTGGGAAAGTGCCAATGCAAGCAGATATAAAGGCAATTAAGACTGATTGAAAAACTATGTATGAAACACATAAAAATTCAATAAAGATGATAAATATTGATGATTTAGGATGTTTTAGCCGCCCCCCCCTGCCTCTTAATTATCACACAAAAATGCAAATATTCCATCAAAGTCCTTGCCATCTAGGCTCAGACTTGACTTTCTTCTAAATTTCACCTTTGCCTTAGTGTTCTGGATAGCTTTAGTTGTCACCTTGACACACGTGGGAGGAAGTGACCTCAATTAGGGAACTGCTTCTATTGGATTGGCTTTGTGGCTGTGTCTGTGAAGCAACTTCTTGGTTCTTGAATTATATGGGAGGGCCCAGCCCACTGTGGATGGTGTCACCCTGGGCAGGGGTTCCTAGGTTGTGTAAGAAAGCAGGGCAAGCACAGGCCCTGAAGAGCAAGCCAATAAGCAGGGTTCCTCCATCCTCTGTGCTTCACTTTCTGCCCAAGACCCTGTGCTCTGGCTTCCCTCCATGATGAACTGTAAGATTAAATCCTCTCTCCTCCAAGTTGGTTTTGGTCACTGTTTTTAATCACAGCAATAGAAACTAGTTTGGACACCCAGTTTTTGTGGTTTTTAAAATAGCTTTTATTTGATCTTTAAAAAAACCCTCATATATGTATATGACTTATGTTGATCATATCCAGCCAAACGCCACTCCACCTTCCCTCAAATACATCTCCTAACTGGGATACTTCTTTTTATAGTGTCACCTGTAGAACGTAGAATACATCACAGGCTTTGTGATCTGATGAAATGAGGTATGAAGAGAAGCCATATAATAGCATATCAGTATTAACAAAATTGGAGCAAAGGAAATCGCTCCTCGTGTACTTCTGCCTGTAGAAGTCATCTCTAAATAGAAAATTTCTAGAGAGAAGTTTACTTTATTTCCAAAAATCACCCCAGCATCATACTATTTTTTTGTAATTAGATAGAAACATAAATTGCCACTGATGTGCCTTGTAGGAGGCAATGGAAATCATAATTTTATTATTAGCCTATTCTATCACTTTGAACCTTGAGAAATGCAGTCAGCATTAGTTAATGTGTGAATTTTGCATATTTAAAAATTATAAATTTCAGCATTATTTTGTGTTCATTAAGCGGATTATTTTATGTAGATGGTTTTATGCACGGGTAGATGCATTTGAAATAATGGAATATAAGCAAAAAGCTGGAACTTTAAGTGACCACACAGCATGCATGCCAGCCTCCATACACAGGCACTAGAAGGCACGGATGTTTCGACTTCATCTATGTGATGTTTAAAAACATGCAGAGCTTGCCTGGAGGGAGGCTGGATGGGAATCTCTGAAGCAGTGATGAAATAATTCAATTAAACAGGACAAGATGTGTGAGTTTTCAAGTAAAATATTTAAATTACCCAACATATTATCTCTCCACAGAAACATTTTTGCAGTTAAATATAATTTAATGATTCAGGCGAGTCTAAAAGTCTTCCTGCCATCAGTTCAAAAAGTTTTCTTGAGGGCTGGAGTGATGGCCTAGCGGTTAAGAGTGCCGACTGCTCTTGCAGAGGACCCAGGTTCGATCCCCAGCACCCACATGGCGGCCGAGAGCTGTCTGAAACTCCAATTCCAGGAGAACTCCAGTTCCAGGGGAGTCCGAGGCCCTCTTCTGACCTCCGCGGCATTGCACGTCACGGGTGCACAGACTTGCATGCAGACAATACATTCATACACATACAGAAATAAATAAAATTTAAAAAAAATAAAAAAAAACAAAAAGTTTTCTTGAATGTTCAGCAGGTGCTGGAGGTATGCTCTTCAGAGTTCCTCAGAAGTAAAATAATGGGGGCTAGACAGATGGCTCAGTAGTTAAGAGCACTGGCTGCCCTTTTAGAGGATCCAGGTTCAGGTCCCAGTACACATGTGGTGGCTAAGAACCATCCATAACTCCAATGTCCTCTTTTGATCTCCATGGGCATTGCATGCACCTGATACACTTACACACATGCATTCAAACCACTCATACATGTAACATACAAATAACATAGGATATTGAGGTTGAGTAGGTAGCTCAGTGAAGATAAAACCCAAGTTTTATCCCTGTTAGAAAAGCAAATGTTGCATGTCTGCTTGTAACCTCAGTGCTGGGGACCTGGAGACAAGAGGATTGTTGGGACTTGCTGGCCAAATAGCCTTGCCCCTGTGGAAAATCCCAGGCCAGTGAAATACAGTGTCCTCCCAAATGTATACATAACCTTAGGAACATCATCCAAGGATTCCCTCTAGTCTGTACATGTACACATGTGTACCTGCACATACTTGTGGACCCACCTACACAAATGCACACGCTTACAATGATATCGGTTTTTATCATATGAAACATTATATTTATTTATTTTATTTTATTTTATTTTT